>PKML01051769.1:0-100376 GCA_002933935.1 Eutrema yunnanense
ATTCAGATTATGAACCCTAAATAACTAATCAACCTAACATTCAATGAAATCCCTAAACCTAACAAGAGATCTACTCAGACATGGAGATTAAATTAATAAACATGTTTGAATAAAATACTCTATATAAAATCAGAAAGATAAACAAGGTTTGAGATCTGATCTCGGACGAAGGGAAATCAGACTTGTATCTCTCACCAAAATCTCTCTTAAACTCTGGTAAAATAAAGCATAGCCTAAACAAGTGGCTGTAAAATCCTATTTATAACATAAATCACGAGTTGGAGTCTTCTTGTAATTATCAGAGACTTCTGGGCACTTTTGCAATTCTTCAAGTCTTGGAAAACTCGCGAGTCGTGTCTTGCTGCGATGGGTATCGATCGATACCAGGGGGTATCGATTGATACTAGCCGTGAAATCAGATACTCAGCAACACGACTTCAGCTTCTGCTCCAAAGTGCTCCCATAATCTCCAATATCTCCAAAAATCCACCAAACGTGCTAATACCTGTTAAAGACTCTAAAGCACTATAAAACACTAGAAAAGACTCTAGAAAAGGACTTATATCATGGTCTAAACAGGGTAAAAACCATGATATATCACATTAGCAGTTGATCTTTTGGAAGAGCCTCATGACAAGCCAACTGTCACAGACGTTTCAGTTGAACCGCCCAGCATCCCCAAGGAACTTGTCAAGAAGGCTAAGACAACAAAGAAGAAGGTGAAGAGCAAACGAGACGAGGATCCCCATGTCACTTTGATCCCTCAGAAGTGTGATGGAGATTCGATTTAGTACAAGGTGAGGTGCAAAGGAGCCTCGAAACCATTATATAATGCTAGAATTCTTCTTACTTCGGAGCTGAAAGAGAAAGGACAGGAGTTTGTGGAAGGCATGTTGAGAAAAACTCTGAAGCTAGCAATGTCAAATTGTGGAGCCTGTTTTGGTGCAAGCTCTCACTCTTATCTAGCCTGAAGGGCGCTACAGTCAAGCTATTGACGTTAAACAAGCGCTTGGTGGGAGGCAACCCACTGGTGAGTCTGCTTTTGATTATTTTTCTTTTTATTTTTCGTTTTGTGTTTGTGTCAAGATAAACAAGGAACAAAAATCCGAAATCGCCTAGTGTCGATCGATACCCCAATGGTATCGGTCGACACCAATCGCGAATGAGATGTTCATCAAGTCGGTTTAAGCCTGGTATCGATCGATACCAGGCTGTGTGTCGATCGATACTCGATGTTCCAGCAAGGTAATTTCTTGTTTTTCCCAATTTTTTTTTCTGTTCTTTTGTTTTCTTTCACTGACTCTAGGCTAGATAACACTGGGGACAGTGTTGTTCAAGTCTGGGGGAGGTGTCTGCTGACACTGTGTTTGTTTTTCTTAGAGTCAGTTGTTTTATCGAGTCATTCGTTGTTTTATTGAGTCAAAACTTGTTGGAGATGATGATCCTGTGCTTGAATTGTTGTTTTGATTTTGTTTTTGAGTGACCAGTGTTGCAGGATCAGTTCTAGATCGACTAATGAAAAATCCAAGGACTGACCAGTTGACTAGAAAACATCCATGTCTCCAGCAGAGTTCTTCTGAAACCTGAGCCAAATTTTTGCACTTCATCAATGTGGTTAGTGTTTTTAGAGCTTGATTCATCATTCATATCTGATAAAGGAACCCATGTGTTTAGAGTTATGGTATCTCTCTCCCCTGTTATAAGTTGATAAATAAGAGCATAAAAGATGAAATGATTTTCTTCTGAGTAGAGGGCTAGGAAAATTTCCAGCGATCCCATTATTCTACTTAAGAGGGAATGATCACACAAAGGTTGAAAGCGAGGTTAGGAAAATTTCTCGTGATACCACTATTCGCCTAAACCTTTGATACATAGAGAGGGAAGAACCGGGGATTTGGTGGCAAACACCATCAATACTCGCGTCTCATACCTTGATGTGTATATGCAAGGCTGAAAATAAAATAAAAGCGAAGGTTCTTGAAAATAAAATCTGAAAAGAAAAGAAAGAACATAATAAGAAATAAGTCTGGGGGAGAGAAATTGATACAAAAAGTGTGAAAATGGGTGGTTCCTTGTCATGATATTGTATGGTAAAGAATCTAGAAGGTTCTTGAACATTGGCTGCAGCGATGAAAATGGTGATGAGGGCTTTATTTGAACAATGTTGCGAGATAATGTGTGGAGTCTGGAAAAGCTGCGAATGTCTACGGAGAAGTACATGGTGGTTAGATCAAAAGCTGGTTAGGTAACATTCGGGTGCTTGGGAAAAGGATCTCTGCGATGGTTCATGAACAGGTGAGTCTCTACGTTTTCAAACCTCTTTCTCTGGTTTAGTCTTCTATTTGCTTGAGGGCAAGCAAAGGCTAAGTCTGGGGGAGTTGATATATCATGGTTTTTACCCCTTTTAGGCCATGATATAAGTCCGTTTTATAGAGTCTTTATGTTATTTCGTAGTGTTTTAGAGTCTTTTATAGGTTCTAGCATGTTTGGAGCATAATTGGAGTTATTGGAATTTTCTGGAGCATCTTGGAGCAAAGCAAAAGATCGTGTTGCTGAGTACCCGATTTCACGTCGAGCATCGATCGATACCCCCTGGTATCGATCGACACCCATCGCAGTAAGACACGACCCGCGACTTTGATGAACAGTTGAAGAATTGCAACTTGGTCCAAAAGTCTTTAATATTTACAAGAAGCCCCAAAACGTGATTTAGGTTATTTATAGGGATTTTACAGCCACTTTGTAGGCTATGCATTATTTTACTTTGGTTTTGTGAGAAAGACAAATCTGAAACTCCCTTCGTCCGAGATCAGATTTGGAATCCTCTTGTTACTCTTTCTGATTTATTTGATGATTTATTCAATCATGTTGATTGTTTCATTCTCCATGTCTGAGTAGATCCACTTTAGGTTCAGAGTTCTCATAAGGGTTTTCTCTGAATGCTAGGTTGATTAGTTTATAGGATTCACCATCTGAATTAGTTCTTCGCTTAGGTTGTTTTCAAAGCTAATTCTAGGTTGACGAATCTGGAACTTAGATCTTAGGATAATTGATTAGGCACGACAGTGCCATTAATTACCTGATAGAACTTTAGGTGAGCAAATTGATTATTCGCAAAGAGATTTGGTTTAATTGATTTGTGAACATAACAAACATGATATTAAAGCAGATTTAGACTTTAGGATTCGCAAGGAGATTTCGAATTCCTATGATTTAGATTTAGATAATTCTCGCAACGACAGTTGGTTAATTATACCTTAGTGATTTGAGTTAAAGAACTGCGCTAAATCTGAATCCTGCTAGTTAGTTTATCTGCATTCATTGATTTCCTCTGGGCCTATGTTTCCTCCAATTGAATTACAGCTCTTTTAAATTATGCACTGCTTTCAATTACATCTCTTGGCTTAGCTTAATCCGATACTATACAATCAATTGTGCATCTCTGTGAGTCTTTGTGGTTCGACCCCTAGCTATACTATAACTACTGTGTTAGTACTTTTAGGATATTAATTTGAGCATATCACATGGTCCGCTGAGAACGCTCTCGCTGAACAGGGACCCCCAGAACGGGGGGCGGTGGAGCAACAAAAGCATCCGCGTACAGCGGAACGGTAAACCTCGAACGACCTGCATCCATCAAACCAACAGCTCGGTAAAAATAAAAAAAAATAAAAAAAAACCAACCTCCGGCCATCGGTTCAGCTACTCTTCCCGAAGTGAACGACTTCCAATCCCTTTCACCCACCGTCCTGAACACAGCAAGGAAACCCTCGAAGTCCGGCAACTTGAACTTAGAGGAGTGAGGACCTGAAAGCAAAACAAACAGCGTTATTCAAAATAAACTGAAGAGAAGAAAGCAGTTCGATCTACAAACCCCTACCCGGGGAGAAATTCCAATCCCGGGTGTATCTCGCTGACGGGTCGAGTCCAACCGCTTCGGTAGCCCGGATGTAGAAGTAATTGCGGGACCAATCCTCGACTTTGGACAACTTGCTAGCCTTAGCCCCCGAACTGCTAACCTCGATGATATTCGCCGCAGGCTTAAAAGCAGCGTAGTAGGTCCCCGGGATCCCAGGATTCGCCTTCTGATGGGTGAGAGCCTCGAACATGGGAACCGTCACCGCCACATCACACTCCCACCCCAGGGTCAGCAGCACGATCATCCCCTGAATCGTGGACGGGCAGATCTACGAAAAGGCCAAACCCCGCGCCCTGCAGTATTGGACGAGCAGCTCGGGAAGAGGAAGGCGCAGCCCACACTTCAGGATAAACCCCTCGTACAAGCAGACGAAGCCCGCCGGAGGATTCCACGGATGCTCGTCCGGCCTGGGGAGTCGAAGTTCGGCGGCAGCAGGGAAATCGCATAACTCCCTCAACAGGGTAACTGACTCCGGCGTGCTCCAGGTCGGCGACCCGCCCTGTTCATAAATAACTAAGGGAGACTTCTTCGTCTTGGCCACCCGCACTCCTCCACCGCGACCGCCTCGACGTCCACCTCGATCGGTGGCACGCCCGGCTCCTCTCTCGTCCTGGTCAGCGCCGCGACCACCAGAAGAGGACCTTATCACCGCCTTTCTCATGTGATGAGTCCCAGGAAGTAGCGGAGCGGCCCCCGAAGTCGAAGGAACAGGCTGTTCCCCGCTCTCCCCGCCTCGATGCGGAGAAGAAACGTGCTCGGAACCATCAGGAGAAGAGCTCTCCCCCTGAGAATCGCCGCGATTGTCGCGGGACGCCGACTCATCGCTAGACTCAACCCTGATTCCGTCAAGTATCGGCGCCATTTCACGGAGAAGAAGAAGAAACCCCGAATCGAGAGAGAAGAGCTTAAAAGAAATTAGCGACAAAATCAGAGAGAGGAAGAAGAAAAGAGTTACCTTAGTGAGTTTGCGCAGAAGAATCGAATCGAAGGAGGATGACTGGTTTAAATAGAAGAAAGGGAGACATCGAAGAGACGTATGGACACATGTCGAAGGAGCACGTTCCCCAAAACCCTAATGATGACGCCTCTTCGTTTTCCCCGTGCCAAAAGCAGGAAACGCTTCGATAAACGCGAAGCGCCTTTCATACGCCCGCGCGTGAGCAGTACACGCAGAAAGTAGAACGTCGCTTCGGTCCCCCCGCATGATGGGCACGCGCCAACAATCTCCCGATCTTCGGAAAAACCGACACGTACGAGCAAGGGCTCGAATCTAAGCCATAACACCCCCCTCTCATCTACTCAGTCTCAAAGGGCCGACCTGAGATGCGCCGAGCTAGCGCAAGATCAACTTCGATACATTCGCTACATCTCATGGCACCGAACTGGGGGGAGGGCTATTGTTGGAGGTGGGCTTAGCACCCCCGTTTAGCTAGGCCCATCTCAGGAAAAAGGCCTTTCTCGACCGCATCACCGAGCTAGCAGCCCGGGCTACCGAAGTAAAACCTCGGTGAGCTCATAGGAGCGTGTCCCGGGCTCGGAATGACTTCTCACTAACCCCAATCAGATGGGCCAGAGGAGAGAAGGACGCGTGGAAGGCAGTTGACCGAACAATGCGCTACCCCGTAGGAGGATGGCGTTGAATTCGACATCTCACCAACTCTGCACGAAGATCCAAAGAGGAGACGACACGTAGAAAGCAGTTGAGCGAACAGTATGCTATATGCGTAGAGCAATGGCCCGAGCTCATCATGACTCTTAAGCCTAAAATCGGGGCACGTCCCCACAGACGACGCCTTACCCATAAAAGAGGCTGAAGGCACCACGTGGTCCAGGAATCCCGGGGAGCAGGAAGTCAACCCCCGCTATATATACCCCTTAGTATGCACTAAGGAGGGGATCTTGATCTTTTTATCTCTCATTCTCTACGATATAGGCCCGACCTCTCTCATTTGTAACAAGACAACGACGTTTAGAACACCGAACTGGATCACGACTACCAGGGGCGGCTCAAACATAAAATGGGTCCAGTGCCAAATAATAAAATTAGGCCCTTAAATATATAAAAGGTCAACTTTTATATTAACTCACGTGAGTATCATGTGTTTATCTTCCTCCTCTTTCAAAGTTTAACCTAGTGTCTCCAGTTTTTTCCCAACCGTTTCTGGAACTGGCCCTGAGCAAATGCTCCGGTTGCACCCCCTTAGAACCGCCCCTGACGACTACACAAATCGCCAGTGCTGCGGTGGCTCTCTGACGGCAGTGGTGTCCTCCTTGGTGCACGGTGGTGGCTCAGCGACGAAGAACATATGCATTGGTGGTGGTGGTGTTCAACACACACACACCACACACGCACCGAAGAAACGAAGCGGAGAAGAAGACGATGACGGTTACCTCACGACGGCGCAGCAACGGTGACACGGCAAGGCGAGACGAGTCGACTACTCTCTCTCTTTCTCACTCGATGAAGGAAGCGGCGTACCTTTTTAGGTCAAACGAGGAGGAGGATACATACGATGTATGTATATGTCGACAAACCAAAGAAGAAAACAAATGGGCTTATTGGGCCACACAAATTTTAAATGGGCCTTGGCCTGGATCCGGGATGTTACATATTTTATGTTTTACATTGCATCATTCCCCGACTAGAGTTCACATAAAAAAAAGTAGTAGTATCCCTTTGGTGATTACGTTATTAAAATGCAATAAAAATCAACATCGAATTTTGTAAGTCTGATAGTTCTTAAAGTACAATTTTACTTTAACAAACTCTGATTTAAGATATTAAATGTTAGTTTAAAATCTCTGATTGTAGGCTTTGATCAAGCCATAGATTTCATTAACATCTATATGATTTTAGGCTTTGATCAACTCTATCAGATGTTACTTTTGCCTAAAGCACTCATCAAACTCAACTCTACCACTTGTATGTCTCTTCAAATAAGGTATTACTATAGATTTCAAAGCATAGCATCCATAAAAAATAGAAGAGAATGGAAGAGAAGAAGCGGAAGAAGTGGAGATATGGAAAAGTCCAACGGTACGATGGGACTTTATTATCTCTATCCTCCAAACCATGGGTTTTTCGGCGATTTTTGTCATGTGGATTCGTAACTGCGTTACTACGGCGGCTTTCTCAGTTTTAGTGAATGGGGACCTTGAGGGTTTCTTCACAAGTAGTCGAGGGTTACGACAAGAATGCTCGCTATCGCCGTATCTATTTGTAATTACGATAAATGTTCTATCTTTACTGCTGAACAAAGCAGCAAGCGAAGGAAGAATAGGCTATCACCCGTTATGCAGAGATCTCCACATTACTCACTTGAGCTCTGCAGATGACATGCTAGTGTTCATGGATGGGACAGAGAACTCTCTTCGAGGTACACGGGATGTACTTCTCGACTTTGAAAGCGCTACGGGGCTCGCGATCAATGCAACAAAATCCTCCTTATTTATGGCCGATCGTACTCACAACTCCCTTCAACTCTCTGCCCAGGAACTTGGGTTTCCTTTGGAACAACTCCCAATCAGATATCTTGGACTGACTCTCACGACCAAAACAATGACTCGTCAGGACTACGAGCCGCTCATTGATAAAATCCGCAGTCGTATGAACTCCTGGTCAAGTAAATCACTCTCTTTCGCGGGTAGATTACAGCTCCTTCAGTCTGTCATCTCCAGCACGACAAACTTCTGGTGCGCAGTTTTTCGGCTTCCAAAGTCTTGTTTTGATACAATAGAGAGTATGTGCTCCGCTTTTCTCTGGTCAGGCACTAGCCATATAACTACCAGAGCTAAAGTAGCTTGGGAGGATGTGTGCAAACCAAAAAAAGAAGGGGGTTTAGGCATCCGCAGATTGCATGACGCCTTCCGTGTTTTCTCCTTGAAACTTATTTGGCGTCTTTTCGAAAATACGAGTTCTTTGTGGGTAGCTTGGACCCGCCACTATCTGCTTCGTCAATCTTCATTCTGGGACGCCCCTGGGAATTCTCGAGGCTCGTGGATTTGGAAAAAACTGCTTAAGTTTCGGCCGCTAGCTTCGGAGTTCATCCGACACGAAATCAGAAATGGAGAAGCTACATACTTCTGGTCCGATGATTGGCTGCACATTGGACGGCTTATAGACATTGTGGGTGAGGCGGGAACTCGCATTCTGGGTTTAAGTCGGCATGCTCTGGTCTCTGATGCAGTTCGTAGCAATGTCTGGAACTTCCGTCGATGTCGGAATGTGGCTATTCAAGCTCTGCTGAACCGGATTCGTTTGTTACCGGCACCGTGCGCTGAAGCTGGACAAGATAATGTTCTTTGGCGCCATCACCAGAATGAGTACAAACCCTTTTTCTCCACTAAATCAACATGGGAGCAGATTAGGAAACCAGGTCTGTCGGTTTGGTGGAGTCAACTGATTTGGTTCTCTCAATCGATTCCACGTTATAGTTTTATCACCTGGCTAGCGATTCGCGACAAGCTTTCCACGGGAGAGAGAATGAGACAATGTGGCCAGGTTCAACCATGCCTATTATGTGGGGAATACAATGAATCGAGAGATCATCTATTTTTTGCTTGTCCGTACTCATTCACGGTCTGGAATTGGCTATGCTCGGGACTTCTTCAAGGGCGAACAAACCCAGATTGGTCAATCACCACCCGTGATGTTTTGAAAAAAAGACGAAACGGACTGGACTCCTTACTCGCTCGACTAGCGCTTCAAACCGCCGTCTATTACATTTGGCGGGAGCGAAATGGTCGTCGTCACCATCAACCCTCTCGCCCCGCTCTCTTAATCACTCATGCCATTGATAAGGACATCCGACTTCGTCTTCGATCGCTATCCCCAAACCAAGATGAAGCATCCATTGACTTGCTAACTCGTTGGAACGAACTCCAATCCATTCCTCGTCGCTAAAGTCCTTGTTCTGCTGGCTTGTCTTCCTGCATTCTTGCTCTACTTTTCCCTGTTTTTAAATTCTAATGTTTTTCCTTTTCTTAGGCTTAACGATCAGCAAGTTAAGTCCCAAACTCTGTACATAACTCTTTTTCGTTGATTAATGAATATTACATTTCAGCAAAAAAAAAAAAAAAAAAAAAGTCCAACAACAGTTGAAGAGACATTAACATCTATATGATGATCTTACGCTCTGATCAACTCTACCAGATGTTACTTTTACCTAAAGCATTCATCAAATGCAAGTCTATCTTCTCACTATTCAGGATGTTAGGCTTTGATCAAGCCATAAATTTTATTGGAAGACTAAAAGTCACGAGAGTGATACATAGACATTGCATGACTTAGTAAGCTTATTAAAAGTATTACATGACAGAAATGGGCAGACTACTTGTATGTCTCTTCAAATATACTACTTGAAGAAGGTATTACTACATAATTCAAAGCATAGCATCCATAACAATAGAGAAGAGAATTGAAGCGGAAGAAGTGGTGATCGTGGGGATATGGAAAAGTCCAACAGTTGAAGAGATTGTCAAGATAAAGATAGAAGAAACAGTGAATAATTGTGCTTGTGACACAACACTAAAAAAGAGTAGGTGACACATGAAGAGATTGTCAAGATAAAAAATAGAAGAAACAATGAATAATTGTGTTTGTGACACATCACTAAAAGGAGTATACGTGTCACATGAAGAGAGCTTTTCCTTGTGTTTAATAGGTTAAAAGATGTGTCAAGTCTTTACGTGTCAAAGTAAACTCTATATTCTCAAAGCTAACTATTTGTTTTTCCTTACTACGAGGCGAACGAAATTTTTTATCAACAAATGCAAAAGAATCTCACTTGTAATGGAAGAATCGAGAAGTTTTTTGTTGTAGCTTTCACTTCCCCGCTTCAGAAATTTGATTAGTGAGCCGAAGCTTGGTGGTTCTTGAGCCCAACACAATTCCATCACTTGCACAAGTTTTTGATTCACCGTTTTTAGAATCTACTATCTGAGATGAAGACAAATAGATTCCAACATCTGATAGAGTTGCCGGTGAGTGTTGGTGTCCATCTCAGAGAAGAGATTCCAAAAACGGTGAGTAGAAAAATAGTGTATATTTAAAAACTCTAACTTACACCATCATTGTTGTCGAACAAATTTGATGGTGTGAGATTTCCAAAAAAAATCTTATTCTCATGGAGGCAGTTCACTCCTTCGGCAACGTCAAGAGCCACTATCATAGGATCAAAAATTCCTTGGTCCATATGGACATGTCTGTTTTGATAATATTGATGACTTTATGTAAAATATGGAACTTTTATTTATATTATAAAAATATAACAAAAATTTAAAAGTTAAATGTACTAAATGATTATATGTGGGTCGTATTCGTATACGTTTTTAGTATTACTATTCATTCGTGCAAGATTTGAGCATGACGTTTTGAACATATTTTTATTCCAAGATCAATTTCAAGCATGTGATTTATATTTCTACATCTTTTTACCCAAGCTAGAAACTCTAAAGCTAGCTCTCAAAAATCAAATAAACCAAAAATATGTGATATTTTAGAATGCAAAATAATTTTAGATTATGAATTAATCACACATATATATATATATATATATACAAACCTTACTTATTTTCATATGTAGATACTAATAGATCAAGTGCTTGCTGTTAAAAAAAAAATATTTGGCTTTGGATCTAGGACGGTCGCCCCTCTTGCCATGGGTAAGAGCGGGGACTGCGTGGGATAGCATCGTGAATCGACCTACAAACATGCTCTACATACCAGACATAAAGAAAATGAATAAACATAAATTAGAAATAAACAAAACCAGCAAGAATCACAAAATATACTATACTCACCAAATACCACTATATGATTCATCGGCTCCCTCCATATCCCAATGATGTGAATCACATTAGGATGTGACGGTTTACTACAAATTTTCACAAAATCCCGAGTTCGAAAAATCCATGATGTTTTAGAAATTTAATGCAAACTTCAGCATTTCTATACTTTCATCTGAACCTGCACATATATCAAAAACATATATAAAAAATGTCACATATGCCAAATTATGAATATAAATAAAGTGAATTTGAGACTTACAAATCGATCTCCCAGTTTATTTTCAACTACGAATAATGTTCTCCCTTTAAAGACCTAAATACATGATTTTTGGAGACTGACGTGTCTTACAATGGACGTTTGTATTTCCTTGATGCACCGGTTCATCATCTTTGGAGAAGATAACTCCCTCTTCGAAGTTAATTCGATTTTATTTTAGTGGGTTAGTGCGGTTGGGGTTTCTAAAGATTTGAATGCATCTTCATTTAGTGGGTTAGTGCCTAGTGTCTCCTCATTAATACTCTTAGTAGGGGGTGGGCGTTCGGATCTTCGGATCGGGTTCGGGTCGGGTATTTCGGGTTTCGGTATTTCGGGTTTAGAGATTTAGGTACCGATCGGGTATTTTAAAAATTTGGATCGGGTTCGGTTCGGATCGGGTATTTTTTTTAAGATCCGAAATTTTTCGGATATGTTCGGATCCGGATCCGAAAATATCCAAAAGTAACCAAAAGTATCAACAATACCCGAAAAACCCGAATAACCCGAAATCCGAGACAAGACACAAAAACATGAATATTCATTTCAATAAAACCAATATACTTTCAAACCAAAAGTATCCAAAATACCCAAAAATTTCAGAAAAAAACAAAATAGGTGTATTCGATATACCCATAATATCGAAAATATACCTAAAATATCTGAAATACCCTAAAAATAATTAATATATTCGGGTTTATAGTTGTAATTTTGGGTATTTGGATTATATCAAGTCTAAATATAATTAATATATTTGAGTATATAATTACACTTCGGATATTTCGGGTACCATTCGGTTCTCAGTTCGGTACCGGTTCGGGTTCGGTTCTTCGGGTATATAAATTTAGGATCCGATCGGGTATTTTAAAACTTCGGATCGGATTCGGTTCGGGTATTTTCGGTTCGGTACCGGTTCGGATTTTCGGATCCGGATAATTTGCCCACCCCTAACTCTTAGTTTTTTCAAATATTACCAGTAATACAGTATTGATTTGACACGATTTAATGCATCTAAAATATAGTTGTTCTTAATATTACCAGTAATATAACAAACCATAAATACTAACATATAGTTGTAATCAGAATTTGAAATCTCCTGCATTAAATTAATTCGATTTGATTATTAGTCTTTGGAGAAAATAACTCCATTAATACTCAAATACAATATAAATAGCACATATACAGTATTTAATGCATCACAAATACAATATTTAATGCATATTCATTTTTCTCGGTCGTCTCAGTATTTCTTAGTAGTCCTAATGTTTCTCGGTCGTGCCACTATTAATTAGTTATACCAATGAGATTCAAATCTCTTTTTTTCTTTGAAATTGTTAGAAAAACAAATTATTCAAAAATTAAATTATTATATTAAATGAATATCCGACCCGATTCCATTGGATTTTGACTTTACTCGATCCAAATTGTGGTTGGGTCTGTAATTATGATGATTTTGATTGGTTTTTTGGATTTTTATCATTTTCTGTAATTCAAAAATAAATTGATTATTAGTGGATGAGTATTTGAGAATAGAGTTAGACCATCATTTGCGCAATAATCAATTTATTTTTAAACGAAATTCGTTCGTCTCTAGTCATTGGCCATAATCAATCAAACTAGGATTTAACCCGCGCTATAATTAGCGCGGAGCAAATTTTTTTTTAAAAAAAATGTTTTGAAATTTATGAAAATTGCTTTTATCTGAATTTTACAATATAGCTAACTAATGATTATATATAAAGTTGTCAATTTGTAATAATTTGTCTATTTAACCCGTTTACATTTAATTGAAAGATTATTCGGACTAACCCGCAAAAACTTATAATCTTAAAAACATAACTCTAATATGCATGAAAATTGATTATTATTTTAAAATGTTTTGAAATTTATGAAAATTACTTTTATCTGAATTTTATAATATAGCTAACTAATGATTATATATAAAGTTGTCAATTTGTAATAATTTGTCTATTTAACCCGTTTTGCAGAGAACTAAAATATTATTCGGACTAACCCGCAAAAATTTATAATCTTAAAAACATAATTCTAATATACACCGTTAAATGACTCTAGTTTTTGTGGTTAGTCTACGAACTTTTAAACAAAAAAAATAGTTTTCTTGTGTCTAACTTTTTATAAAATTAATAAAATATTTTTCAACTTTTGTTTTGATATATATTTAAATAAAATATAATAAATAATAGTGAAAAATATAGCAAGATTTTGAATATAATTTTTTTCTTTGAATATATATGAATTGATTATTATTTTAAAATATATAGTATTAAAAATAATTAAGAAATGAAATAATAAATAACATTTTTAATGCAAAATATATATTTTCCATATTCTAATCAATAGTTTTAAAAGACTATTATATCTTTTCCTATTTCAATTATTCTTTGTTATTTGTAATGGCATTTCATGTAATAACTTACAAAATAAAGTTCATTTTTAAAAGTGTTTCTTAAATAATATTATAGATATTATAGAGATCTCCCACATTTCTGCAGCAGAAAAGAAAGATACTTCTTTTTTGATTCCCCAATGAATCATGCAATCACAGAGCACGAATTGCTCTCTCCTTATCTCCTCCTCTTCAAATCTCTCTCGCTCATCCCAATCTCTCACTATCTCATCTCCTTCTTCCTCACAATCCTACTTTTCCTC
The DNA here is from genome assembly GCA_002933935.1 of Eutrema yunnanense. Lineage (NCBI taxonomy): Eukaryota > Viridiplantae > Streptophyta > Magnoliopsida > Brassicales > Brassicaceae > Eutrema > Eutrema yunnanense. The sequence goes on from PKML01051769.1 coordinate 13,632, forward strand.
TACTTCTTCCTCGAGATTCATTTTCCCAGAGCAGATCCTATCTCTCTCACCTTCAACCCCAGCTCAGACTTTTGCCAGTTTGTTGTCTCCAAGTGTCGTCTCCTTCACGGACGGTAATGGGTTTTTTTCTGGTCTTGATCCATCGCAAAATACAGTCTTTCTTATGTACAGATTTGCGATTTCGATTTCAGCTACTTTCCTACGATTTGGCTCTCAAGCCCTCATCTTCAAACAGCGTTTCTTAGCCTTTTTGGTAACTCACCTCGTTTCTGCTACAAGCGGTGAGTACATAAACCAGATCAGTTATGTGTTCCTCATTACATGATCTTCGAAATGTATGAGTAATTTTGCATCTCTTTTTCTATGGTCTCAGAAATCTCTTTCCAACAACAGATGGTGGCACAATTGCTTTGGACTGGTTAATGCATTCTGATGGTTTGTATTACAGAACAATACATTTTGTTCGTTTTCAGTTTTGAGATTCTCGACATAAGCTTTTTGTGTTCTGTATAGTCGTGGAAGGCATATCTCAGGTGGTCAACGGCTCAACTCCAGGAAATGATAGGACTCCAATTGCTATTGTGGTTCCAGGGCTCACTAGTGATTCTACTGCTGCTGTAATTTTTCGTTTCACCACACTCCTTTCTACATTTGTCTCATGCATCTATTGCTTTTGCTTACTCGAAATCTTGTTTTGTTTCTTTTTGTCCGCAGTATATTAAACATCTTGCCTTCAGGCTGGCAAAGGAAGGATGGAATGTTGTTGTGAGTAACCACCGTGGACTTGGAGGGATCTCTTTAACTGTGAGTTTCTTGGTTTTTATGTGAGTTCTTGGTTTGGTATCATTTTTTTTTGTATAGGCAATGTTTTGGGTCATATCCCATAGGTGCATGACTGTATTGTTTAAATAGATTAATGAGTTCCTAGAACGATATTTATGATCTGAATCTGGTATTTCGAAATGTGACCAGCAATCTTGCAAGTAAGTTCACCATTAAACATGTTAGAAGAAGCATGACATTATTAAACGGATTAAGTAGCTTTGAAATCTTCTTTTTGTTCATAAGCTTATCATTTGTGAGGTTGGTTCATTGAATTATGCATGTCGATTGGGAAAATTATGATTCATAGACTGACTTGAATTTTCAAACCATTAATCAGTCTGACTGCTTCTACAATGCTGGGTGGACAGAAGATCTTCGGAAAGTAATTGATCACATCCATTCTCAGTTCCCCGAGGCTCCTCTGTTTGCTGTTGGGACAAGCATTGGTGCCAACGTTCTGGTATATCGCTTCTCTTTCACCTTTGATACCCTTAGTCTTGCATCAAAAGATAGAAATGTCGTGGTGATCATTGTTAGTTCTAAAGGCATAACGTTTAACACAATCGGTTTGATATCTCACATTTTATTGCTACAACGAAATTGAGCGTTGCAACCTGATCCAGGTAAAATATCTTGGGGAGGATGGGCCTGATACACCTCTTATTGGAGCTACTGCTGTGTGCTCTCCTTGGGATCTTTTGGTTAGTAGACCCTCACGTCCATTCTAACTGACATTCTGTGATATTGCTTACTGTTTAAACATAATAGTGACAACGACATATCTCTTCATTTCATGAATATTGTTTCTGTTTCACATCATCTTCCTTGAGATACTTCACTACTTCGGGAAAACATGGTTGGGTTTCATAAGCTACTTGCTTTAGTTGATCGCAAATTGTGTCCTCTTCGATGTTTCTCTTCATTTCACTTTCAATTTTTTGTTCATTCTCTTTGATCGACGAGTTCCTGCTTCTAGTATAATTATTGTCAGTGCTACATTTTATTCCCAAAACTGAATAATTGGTCCGGGAATCTAGAAAAAGGAAACAATCATGCCTTACTATTTATAATGGTATTCTTTGCAGATATGTGACCGATTTATCAACCGCAAACTCGTGCAAAAACTCTATGACAGAGTGCTTACTGTTGGTCTACAAGGTTATGCACAATTGTATGTCTAAATTCATGTCTTGTATTGTTAACTTTGTATTTTTTTACCTACTTTTGTCTCGCTTAAGTCATGTCTTTCTTGTTCCCTTACACATGGTTGTAACCTGCAGGCACCACTCCATCATTTCTCGTATAGCCGATTGGGAAGGCATTAAGAAGGTGGATTCTGAATTTCTATCTATTTTCCAAATCAAGTAAATTGACTTAAAAGATTCATTCCTTTCGTGTCTTCTTGTTTTAGTCACGTTCAGTTCGAGAGTTTGACAACTACGCCACCAGACTTGTTGGCAAATTTGAGGTGCAGTTTGTTTCATATTCTCTCTATCCTTTGTTTATATATCCTCTCTTTCCATTGAACCAGTAGAAAATCCAATCTTTAATGGTGCAGACAACTGATACATACTATAGACGTTCAAGCAGTTCACAATTTGTGGGAAATGTAGCTGTTCCGCTCCTTTGTATCAGTGCTTTGGATGATCCAGTTTGTACTAGGGAAGCTATTCCTTGGGATGAATGTAGGTAAGAATCTCTTTGCTGTCACCCTTTGATCATGATTTCCTCCAGATTCAACTCCACAGCTGATGAACTAGATTAATGGGCATCAATATTCCTCTGGGCTCTGGTCGAGTCCATAGTACTCCAGTTCTCCTTCATAGTAGACCACTGTCACTGCAGTAAAATTGAAAAAAGATAGATAGAGGGAACAGGCAATATAACTAAGGGATTTTACTGGATGTAAAGGTGTCAGAGTATTTGGGGAATTGGGTTTTGGCTCTAAAAGTCATTCCTATTTGGGTTTGCTCTTGGATACTCTAGAGGAAACTTTCACAAGACTTATGTTGCTAAATTGAGTTGGTGTTTTTTTTTCGTTAAACAGAGTTTCTCTGTTCCGTGCGTGGCTAAATTAGGAAGTGAACGATTTTTAGGCGTAGTTGGCGAGATTTGATGAGTTTCTAGGTTGTATCTTTCTGCAGAACGTTGTGATGGGTCTCCATGTATCATGTCTCAACTTTTGCAGGAACAACAAAAATATAGTTCTGGCAACCACAACACATGGTGGTCATCTTGCTTACTATGAAGGAATTACAGCAACAAGCATGTGGTAATCGTTCTGCGTAACTCCGTGTGTGTTCTTAGATACTCATCCCACACTTTGTTCACAAGGACTTTATTAGGAGTGGAACTGTAATGTTATAGGTGGGTTAGGGCTGTGCAAGAATATTTTGAAGTGCTACTCTCTAGCCCCTTCGCAGAACGAAGACAGAAGGTACGAGATAAATGACTTGTAGTCCATTACCATAACATCGTCCACTCTTAGTCTCCTCTAAGACATTCATCATATCATATTCTTTCAGACGCAGATCATCCCCGAACCATCGGGATCTTCGATTGATCAGGGACCATTTGTTGTGGATACTGGAGAAGACGGGATGATTGCTGCTGCAGAAGCAAGTGAAGTGGAGACAACAAGAGCTGATGCAGAACAAGAGAATAGTGCTCAAATTGAAAAGACAAGTTATCATCCACATAAGGACAACATTCCTCAAGGTTATAACAATCTACTCGGTCCTTTGAAGAAGAGAGTGGATCAGCTTTCAAGATACAGCCGGAAATCGATCTGGCTATTAGCATACATTGCTATAGTCACAACGTGGCCACTTCTAGGCCCTGCGCTATCATTATCAATCAAGCAAAGGTTCAGAAGGCTCGTCGGAAAATAGAAATCATACTCTACTGCAAAGTAACTCTATACTAGACAGCCTTTGTACCATTAATAACTTTTGATTGTATTTCATTGTAACCCACTTGAGATAAGGCGTTTGCCATTCTATACAAAGCTCTCACAGGACTTTACACCTCAACATAAAAAAACTCCATTATCATTCAAAAATGGTATTTCAAGGGAGAAGAGACTGAAGCAAAAGCAGCTACTAAGTAAAACACGAGACAACGTTTGCTACGCTTTTGGAAAACCACTGGTCTTAAAGAATAAAATTGACCTTTTAGCTAGTGACCACGGCTCATCTTAACTTTCGGCGTTGAGCTTTTAGCTAGAGACCACGGCTCATCTTAACTTTGGGCGTAGCCTTTTTCACCTGCCTTGCTCTTTCTTTTACCTCTTTCTTCCTTAGAACTTCTGCGCTCAGCTTTGCTTCTGCTTCCTCCATCATTTTCTTCCTCTCTGCTTTCTTCTTCTGCAACGCCTCTTGCCTCGCGTTCTGAAGTTCCTTGTACACTTCCTCTGCTGCCTTTTGCCTACCACTTTCAGTTTTGTTCCGTGCCTTCATTAAATCAAAACACTTAAACTCAGTTTTCCAACACTCCAAAACAGGCTCTAACGAGTACAAGTTTGCACTTTACCTGTGAGCTGAGTCTGTACCGTCCTACTAAGTCGATGTAATAAGGAATTAGCGCCACCAACCGGACAATATCATCCATATGTTTAGCATCGGGTAAGGAAAACTTGAAAAGCATCATCTTCCTGTGTTTGCCAGTGTGCTGGTCAGATATATGCATCGACATGAAATTCCTCCCATACTTCTCCATAGCCTTGTCACCAAATACCTACAGAGTTCCATCGCATGCCATTTAGTTAGTCTAGCAAAGATATGTTATAGAGATATATAAAGTACAAACACTAAGCAAAACAAAAACCTGAGTTGAATCGAATTAAGGTTCACACTGGAAGTGATTAAGTTCTCTACTTTGCCACAGATACAAACAGAGATAGAGCCATGGACCAACCTCCATTTCTGAACTATTAAGGTCATGCTGCTGAATGATACTGAACCTTCCTTCCAACATATTTTACACTCACCTCACTATAAAGCAATAAGGCCTATTCAAGTACAGTCCAAATGTCTGCAAATCAAACTGAACTCAGAAATGAGCTAAACTGTGACTATTTGTACTCAATCTGGTAAGGTAAGCTCCTTCTTCCTTTTGTTCTAAGAATTGATTCTTGCAAACTAAATCACCAGCAAATCCACAGATACAGTTCTACTGTAGAATCGGAGAGAGAAAAAGAGAGCATTTTCACCTGATCCAGCACAGTGTCAGTGATCATATCCCCAGCAACTTCCTTTGATTCGGAGATCACAGCTAGCTCCTCCGATACCCATTTCCTCCCGGCGGGAGGAGACACAATCCCGGCGAATCTCTGCAGATCCTTCACCTCCTTTTGCATCGTTTTCGCCGCCTTCTTCCTCGCCATCGCAAACACGACATGATCCATGCTCTCTTCGTTCATGTAAACCTCAAAAGTGATCTCATCTTTACAAGGCACCACCAAGTTAAAAACCCTCGAGATCAGATCGTGCCTGCTCTTGAGCTCCATAGTGGCCAACAATCCATGGCAGTACCTGCGTCCGCTCGCGTAGAATTTGAACACATTCAGCGCTTCTTTCAGCAACAATGGCGACTCCTCTCCATCACCAACTCCCAGCAAGCTGAAATTCTTCTGGAATATAGTGTCCTTGGAAGCGAATTTCGCCGCCCAAGCTAAAGCGAGCCTCTCGTTCTCACGTTTACCGACGAAGTAGTTGATTCCGAGAGCGATTAAGAAACAGACGCAAGCGATCTCCACAACGTACGACTTCTTCTTCCTCAGAACAGTAGTGTCTTGAGCAATCGAAGCAGTCTCGGGATCTACCGTCTCTGTCGCGTTTTCTGCAATCAACGGAGACTCTAGAGTCCGTGCCGTCGCTATCTCCACCGGCAATCCTTCGAACTCGTCTTCATCCCAAAAATCGAATGGCGTTGACGAGGGAATTGTGGAATCTGACTGAGGCTCGGGGTCTGATTCGGGGATGAGATCGGAGTTAGAGTCGTCGGAAGATGATTCTGGATCGGGAAGTGAGGAGTGAGACTGGGTGATAGTAGGCGGCGGGAGAGAGTGGTGAAGGTCAGAGGAATCGTCGGAAACATCGTCGTCTTCAGCATCAAATCCTTCGAATTGGGAAGCTGAGAGAAGATGCTGGTGAATGGAGAGGTAGAAGATGAGAGTGAAGGAGAATAAGGAGAAAGATCGGCTCATTGTGGAGAAAATGAAGCAAGATTCAGCACTGAGATCAATATATATGAAACAAAACCATATAGGACTAGCCGGCTAGGCAAGATTTCCAAACCGAACCGTTCTAAACTGAATCGAAATTTTTTAAACCCGAACCAAATTATATAACAACCCGAGGCCGAGGGTAAGAGCATCTCCATTGGAGGATTTTAGGGGATCTGGACACAGAATCATATGCAAAAAGAAAAAAAAAATGAAAAATCGATTTTACGAGCGTGGGGCTGGCTGATTTTTTATTTTTTTTGGGCGGAAGAAAAAAAAAATTGTCTCGCGACCAAAGCTTCTTCTTCGATTTTCCCCTCTCGCGACCAAAGCTTCTTCTTCGATCTTCTCTGAGAAGTTTACAGAGATGAGAGGTTTTTTCAGTCGTGGAACGAAAGACTCGCCGTCTGATTCCGCCTCTCCGTCACCGAGATCATACCCTTCGACGTCTCCAGCTTCGTACTTGTTCAATCTCTCCTTCGCTTTCTTGTTTTAGTCACTCTCTGCTTAGCGTGTCTAATTGGCTTTTGCGTGTTTCTTCCTTATTTTTCGTCTTCAATTTGGGTTTTAAAGCAAATTCGTTGTCTAATTTATTTAGAGGAATCGGTATCTGCTGCTGAGGTTGTGGGTGACAATAATGTTGTTGCTGTAAGTGCCTCTGTTGTTATTCCTTTTTGGAAAAAAATGCTTCTTTTCCATTGATTCATCACGTATTGCAGCAGCTAATGTCTATTTATGTTGTCTTAGGTTGGTGTGTTCCCTAAATTTTCTGGTGAGGAGTTTGATTATTTCATGGCCCTTGCTGAGAAATTGCGTGATGACTATTATTTCGCACACACTTTGGATGCCGAGCTTCTTCCTCGTGGAGAGTCATCTGTGGCAGGACCTGTAGTGAGGCTATTCAAACCTTTCGATGAATTGTTTGTCGATTCCAAGGTACAAGGGAAACTTGTCATTTTGTACATTACACCAATGTGTAGTCATATGTTATATGAAATAATGTGGCATATTGTTTATTTTATTTACGCATCATGAATTCAGGATTTCAATGGGGAAGCTCTAGAGAAATTTGTCAGATTAGTGTTAACAAAGCATCTGTTTGGCTCTGGTTTTCGACATCTTTTGTAATATTTACAGTCTTCTATAATCTTCAGGCAATGATGTTTGTGGAAAGAAATGGATTGGTTATTATCTGTGGTTGATCACATTGTCCAATTTGTTCCTTCTAGACAAATGGGCAAAAATGGGTGAATGCATACATTGTTTAGTCATAATTACGTACATAACCAACAACTCCTAATGACTATTTTGCTGACTTAACCCTTTTCTCTTTATGTAGATCATGGTGACCAAACAAAGAGATGATTTGCTGATGAACATTCCAGCCTTACGCAAGCTTGACTCCGTTCTTCTCGTGAGTTTTTAACTGCATCCGCATCAAATACCAATTGATCAATACTTTAGTATTGTCTGAAATGCACATTCCTGACAACTACATTGACTCCCTTCCAAAGGTTTTATTACTTCTTCTTCTTCTTCTTCATGTGTGTTGTGCTGTGTTCTTAATTAATTATTATGCACATTCCTAACAACTACATTGACTCCCTTCCAAAGGTTTTATTATTTTTTCTTCTTCTTCATGTGTGTTGTGTTGTGTTCTTAATTAATTATTATTTTCTACTTCCACTAAGCTAAATTAAGCAGCTGACATATGTATATAATTTGTTGTGTCTTGTAGAATGGAAAGACAAGCCTGGGAGACTTCCTTTACAAGAGCATAACAGAGGAATACTTTGATCCTGACTACTTCCTTTCTTTCTTGGATTTGTCAACGGAACACAAAGTTCTTGATCTAAAGAACATGATTGAAGCCTCCATGGTGATCTGGCAGAGGAAGATGAACCAAAAAGAGAAAGACAAGAAATCGCAGTGGGGATCCACTGTTAGCTTAGAGAAGAGGAAGCTTTTCGAGGTCCGAGCTGAGACCATTTTGGTTATGCTCAAACAACAATTCCCTGGGATCCCACAATCCTGCCGAGAACAACGAACCAGTGAAGGTTGTTGTAGCCGAGAGCCTTGACGACATAGTTTTCAATTCTGGAAAGAACTGAAGGCACATATGAAAACTCTGGAAATGTTATTTTTTTATTGTTAAGAACCCCTAAAGGGTTTATCAATGGAGGAGTAAAAAACCAAAGGTTCTTAACTATTCAATAAAAACAAAAAAACTATTAAAATAATCTTAAGAACCCCAAAAGAGGTTCACTAATGGAGATGCTCTAATAAAAATTTCTAAATTGAATTAAAACCCAACACACCCAAATCTAGAGCTGTCAATTTGAGACATAATCCGTGGGTTCCACAAAATTGATATATGAATTATTCACTTGTGTAGTTTGTATTGACACATTCAAAAATGTCTTGAGTTCTTCTATGGTTTTCTCCTATATAAATAATAAATCTATATTTTATATTCTATGCAAACATAATAAATTTAATTTGTTTTATTTTTATCATATTCATAAGTAAAAAAAAAAGTAAATAATTGTTTTCATGCATTTAATTCCAAGATGAAATACTTAGTATAAAATCTTGCACATTGTTTAAAATTTATAAAAAAAATGCAGATGGATGCGCTGATGCCATTGGTGATGTATTGATTTCAGTCATCTCAAACGGGCTTTTAGTGAAGTATTCGAAAGATTAACAAAAAATTGTTGGCCGACAATGTTATATAGAAAGCCCATTTTTGACATGATGATCAAATGAATATTCTTTGTCCCATATAATAACATATGTTTGTTTCTATAATTAATTAATAGCTATGATATGAACAAGTAAACAATAAATAATAAGTGTTGTAATAAATTTTTATTATTTGGGATAATACATATAAAATGAAAAGATATTGTACTACGTCATTATTCTTTATGTTTGATATATTTCATTGGATATATATTTACAATGTCATGTTTGAATTGTAGCAGTGTTTTCAGATTGGTACCTCATGTCATCAACAGCAGAGGACATTGTCATGCTTATCAATACTCTAAGAATATAAAATTTAGAATAAGAATATATTAACATTATTTTATATAAAATATATATTTTAGTGTAAGAATATATCACTCTATTGTCTGAAACAAAATCAACATCTTCAACTGGAAGATTCTATAAGTTTCTAATAGCCTAACGAATGTACTTTACTTTAATCATAATGTGATTGAGAGATGGAATATAGCCATCTTAATTGTGTTAGAGGAATATGCAGAAAAAGTATTTTCGATACAAACACATAAATGATTATTTGGTTGAACTTGATTAACAAAATTGATATGTGAATTATTCACGTGTGTAGTTTGTATTGACACATTAAAAAATGGAAGATAGTAAGTTTGGTACTTTACCAAGAAAAATGTCTTGAGTTCCTCTAAGGGTTTCTCCTATATAAATCTACATTTTATATTCTATGCAAACATAATAAGTTTAATTTGTTTTAGTTTTATCATATTAATAAGTTAAAAAAAAACAAATTTTTTCTTTCCTACATTCAATTCAAAGACGAAATACTTATTATAAAATCTTGCACATTGTTTAAACTTAATAAAAAATGTAGATAGATGCGCTGATGTCATTGGTGATATATTGATTTCAGTCATTTCAAACGTGTTTGTAGTGAAGTACTCGAAAGATTAACAAAAAATTGTTGGACGATAATGTTTTTCAGAAAGCCCCTTTTTGACATGATCAAATGAATATTATTTGTCCCATATAATAACATATGTTTTTTTATATAACTAATTAATTGCTATGATATAAACAAGTAAACAATAAATAATATGTGTTGTAATACATTTTTATTATTTGGAATAATACATATAAAATGAAAAGATATTGTACTACGTCATTCTTCTTTCTGTTTGAAACATTTCATTGGATATATATTTACAATGTCATGTTTGAATTGTAGCAGTGCTTTAAAACTGGTAACTCATATCACCAACAGCAGAGGACATTGTCCGGCTTATCAATCCTCTAAGAATATAATTTTTAGAGTAAGAATATATTAATATTATTTTAGATTTATATAAATTTTAGAGTAAGAATAAATCACTCCAATGTCTGAAACAAAATCAACAATCTCAACTGGAAGATTCTGTAAATTTATAACAGCCTAACATATGTACTTTACTTTAATCATAATGCGATTGAGATATGAAATAAATCCATCTTAATTATGTTGGAGGAATATGCAGAAAAAGTATTTTCGATACAACACACATAAATGATTACTTGGTTGAACTTGGTTAACAAAATTGATATGTGAATTATTCACTTGTGTAGTTTGTATTGACACATTAAAAGATGGAAGATAGTAAGTTTGGTACTTTACCAAGCAAAATGTCTTGAGTTCCTCTAAGGGTTTCTCCTATATAAATCTACATTTTATATTATATGCAAACATAATAAGTTTAATTTGTTTTAGTTTTATCATATTAATAAGTAAAAAAAAGTAAATATTTATTTACAGCATTCAATTCAAAGACGAAATACTTAGTATAAAATCTTGCACATTGTTTAAACTTTATAAAAAATGTAGATAGATGCGATAATGCCATTGGTGATATATTGATTTCAGTCATCTCAAACGTGCTTGTAGTGAAGTACTCGAAGATTAACAAAAAAACTGTTGGCCGATAATGTTCTTGAGAAAGCTCATTTTTGACATGATAATCAAATGAATATTCTTTGTCCCATATAATAACATATGTTTGTTTCTATAATTAATTAATTGCTATGGTATAAACAAATAAACAATAAATAATGTATGTTTTAATACATTTTTATTATTTGGTATAATACATATAAAATGAAAAGATATTGTACTACGTCATTTTTCTTTCTGTTTGAAACATTTCATTTGATATATATTTACAACTAGTGACTGATATGTGTTTCGCGCGGAATTTGGTGTTGTGTTTATTGACATTGTTAGAAGAAAACTCGATGATATTAGATATTTTCATTAAATTTGTACTTTAGAAAGTAACAAAAAAATCAAATTTTAATATTTATAGTGTTTAATGGTTTTTATATTTATTTGATGTAATTATATATATATATATATATTATTTAGAAAACAATTACATAGTATATTAATCAAAACTTTAAAATCAAATTTGGTTTCTAAATATCTAAATAATTATGTAGGTTTATGATTTTCGAATATCCATAATCACATACCCAATTCCGGATAGTTACATTAGTGTCAAGTCATTTTCATAAAAAGCATCATGCAGTTAGTCATTTAATCATTTGAGAGTATCTCAATTCTCTGACGTGTTCGAATGTGCACTCATATAATATATCTATCTCTCTCTCCCTCTCTCTCTCTCTCTATCTCTCTCTCTCTCTATCTCTCTCTCTAAATGTGACATTCTCAATGTCGCCGCTCTAACTTGAGCTCGGTATATTTGTGGGAGGAATTCATTCATTCTCTGTTTCAAAGATTATGTTGAACATATTAACATTTTGGGATACCACAATTTGCTTCGCATAATATATATGCATTCTCGCATACCCATTAAAAAACAAGAGTTGTCATTCTAGATTCTGGAAGCTCACGCTAGTATTACTTACCCTTTAACATGCATTTACTTTTATAATTTAATATCTTAATCTTCTTAAAATTTATATTTTTTCTCATATTTTAGTTTTTTTTACTGTTTGGAAACATATTTGGATATTCGTGGATATTAACGAACCCGGATCCGAGAATTTGTTTCTTGGATTTTGTAAAACTGGATTCAAATCCAATTATCCTAGAATTTATGGTTACTATCCATATCTACCTAATCATTTAAATAAAGTATGCCATTTTTAATAATAATGAAGAAATACATCAATATATATATATATATATATATATATATATAAGCTATCATTTATAAATAAATATCTTGTCAAATTCTTGTTAAAATCACTGAATAATAATTACCATGATAATTAAATTATAATAACACAAAATATAATAAATCATATTAGCAATTTAAAATTAACAAATGAGTTGATGATGTATCACAATTTTAGAGTATGAGAAAATGATGTGGCATCATGGGAAGAGAGGATATTCTCCTTTATATATATTAATTTGAGGTAATTTAATTTCTCTTTAAACAATCCACAAAAGAATTTTATCTTAACAAACATTAAGAATCCAAGGAATATAGGTAGTAGTATTTTGAAAGTCATGTTTTATGTGTTAAATTGTTAAGACTCCATATCCCAACAACATTAGATTTTAACAGAATCAGAGAATCGTTAAAATCCAAACTTTTTGAATAATAATGGATTTTGATTAGATTTTAAGAATCATCAAACCAATACCAATGGATTTATAAAGAATATTATAGTCTAGGGTTGGCCATTCGATTAAATGGTTCGGCTCGGGTTTTTAGATTTTAAAATATTAGGTCCCATTCAGGATTAAATTCTATTTCGGGTTGGTTAGGTTTGGTTTTTGGATTTTACAAATAATAACCGAATTAGAATCACATTGTTGTAATTTCGATTATTTTGGATAATATAATTATTTTTAAATAAGATAAAGAGTTTCGCCATTATGAGAAAAATATTTATCCAACAAAAATGAACAAAGAAAGAAGAAGAATCATTGTCCATATTATTACAGTTGTTAAAATCGTCTCCAAAATCATAGCTCTCTCTTTTACTTCCAGCATGACAAAAAAAAAAAAATTCAACTGATGCAATTCACCTTCAAATACAGAGCAGCGTATGGACACATGATATTAAAGTACCGTTCCCAAGTATAAAGATTCACACGATAAGATATTTTACTTTGGCTAAACAATTCATTCATACATCAATTTGACTAGATTATGGAACTTTGCTTTGCACGGGTTGATTGTTACCTCTTAATATTTTTTTGTGTGTTTTTGAAATATTTATTTATATAAGTTTTGAAGATTGTTGATGGCTTTGGTTTTCGTTTCATTATCTTGTGTATTGGATAAATTATAATTTACTTGAATTGTTATACTTGCATTTGTTATAATTTAAGTTCTGCATTGAAGAGTACTTAATATATGATAGTAATGAACTTCTATATGTTTTAAAACTTGCATACTCTATTATTTAAAATCCTATTAAAGTTTTTGAAAATTGTATCCAAAATTGTATAGAAACGTGTATGTAGATTATATTGTTGAATATAAAATACTTTGATGAGTTCAGTTTCAAAATTATAGAATATAATAATTGATAATTGATATGAAGGTAGTTGAGATATTTGTTTAATTGGAGGTAAAATCTCCAGCCCGTTCTATAGACATGCAAATAACCGGATGAAATCAATTCCTCTGTTTCCATCGATTTCAAAGGAGCTTGAATTATAGACTCTTTCGATTTCTTCATCGCTTTGGCTAGTAAGGATATAAAATCAAGAGATTGCTAAATCCATATCAGTTTTGCCACTTAATTAGTCGTATCACTGTTTTGTTTAAGTGTCTGAATGCTCAATATCTTTTTGGGTAAATCTCTGTTAGTTGTTTGAATTCGGACACATTGAATTTCAATTAAGTTTGAAGGATGAATCTATTTTCTTTTAAATAATTTATAATTAGATTCGTCTGTAAACATTTACGGAATTTCGTTCAAGATTCGAGCCGTCGACGGTTGTTAGATTGTCTGCGAAGTCGAGTATGACAAATAGCTTCCTCGTGATTTCCGTACTGGCAATAAGAATTCAGGTTCAATTTTGTTTTCTATTTATCTAATTATGATTGCTAATATTGATAATATAAGTAATTGGTATAAAATTGATAAATCGAGTAATTTTCAGCAATTGGTATTGGCATTAGTTGAACACAACATACATAGACTGATGCCATGGAAAAAAAATTATCAATCCATATCAATTGATAGAGAAATTGAACCACAACCAAAAAAACAAAAGCCAATAGTAAACTACAATGGATAAGGTGATGAGATTTATGTAACCCAATCGTATTCATTCCGATCAGTGTCAATGATCTTTTTCATCAATGGATACATGTATCATAATAATAGTTCTAATATGTAAATTTATGAAAATAGTTAATAGTAATACCTTTCTCTAAAAGAATCAATTTCTGCTATTGGAGGATCAAACAAAAATCTTGACATCCTTTTAGCTTCAGATACTCTCAACCAGTGGCGGAGCCAGAACATTTTTTTACCGGGGTAGAAAAAAAGTATTCTAAAAAAACGGTCGGTAAATTACCCAGAAAGTTACAAATGTTATCTCCCTTCAATCATAGCTTGAAACATTTTTATCATGGTTTCATTTGTTACATCTTCAAATATTGTTTTTGGTAAAACAAATTAAACAACCATTTAAAAACTTATCAACGATGCGATTCCGTAATATTGTTTTGACAATCATTATTCCTGAGAAACATATATGACGGTTGCGGTTGCGATAGCAACATGCAAAGTCAAACATAACTTAAAAATATTATAAACCAAAGGATGAGAAAAATGCTTCTTGGTTTATACCACCACATGTGCTAAGTATCCAAAATTTCTCAAATTAACAAACATTTCATCTTTTCGTACATTATCAATATAAATGTTAGCGGAGATTTTTTTTCAGAAATCGATCCATGAATTATCTTGTAAACTAAAATTAATTGGTTTATTTTATATTAAAAACAAAAAGTTAAAGATATTCAATTCACAGATTATAAACATATAAATTTTCTATGAATTCAAGTTAGACTATCTCTAAACTAATAAAAACTTAGAGTCTAATTAAACAGATTGAAGTAAAAAAAAAAAATATACAAAAAGAATCTAACCTAAAATTCAATCTAAATTTGTTGCTTGGTAGGTGCAAAGCGAGACGAAAAGTTTCCGCCGTAAAACAAAGACGAACAAAAATAAATTCAAGTTTTAAATTTTGTTTTCTATGTTTTCTAATATAAAAATTAACTAATATTTAATTGAGATCCAAGAAATTATGGATGATTTATTATTATATTTAAATTTATATCGGGCATAAGTTTAATATGAGCTCAAGTTTTATTTTGAGACAACTAAATTTTAGCTTTGTCTTGAATTTAATTAATTTTTTATGGGGTCAAAAACAATTTTTAATGGGGTCAATATATTTTTATTTAAATAAAAACATATATTTTTAAAAATTAGGTGGAGTCAGCTGACCCCCCTACTTTGTTCTTGGCTCCACCCCTGCTCTCAACATTCCTACAAAAATAACAATTACATCAACTTCTTGCATTAATTAAAAACAGAATCCCATCTAGATATTGGTTTTAAAACACAAAGTAGAAACAATTTGACAACGAACATTTTGTCAATACAACACGCAAATCAGTCAAAACAAAAATTATATCATAACCACATGTAGACCACCACTGGCTTTGAAATTCATCAGCCAAGTTACCATAGGCAACACAACTGATACGTAAAAACAGGCATCAACAGTTTAAGAATGGACTATCAGTATCATAAAGTATAATGGAAAAAGGGAAACGCATCATGCCCTCACCTTGGCACATGCAGCGGAGAAGTCGTCGGAGACGGTGGAGGTGGCGTGAACAGCTCGCCTCCGATCTCATCAGAGGAGCTTGGCGATGAAGGAGGAGAGGCAGATCCGACACCGTACACTTGAACGGCCATAACTTCTGACACGGATCTTCGATTCGTATGAACTCGGGCTTCACGGAAAGGGGAGACTCGGGGCTTCAATTTTATGGTAGATTATCATCTGGTTCCCCGTGGTTCGTCGGGAAACTGGCCCGCAAGGTGGCGGCGGTGGTGATGGCGTGAGAGGAGGATCGCGGCGGCTTCTCTCGGGTGAAAGCAGCGACGGCGCGAGAAGCAAGGGAGGAGAGGTGCAGCGTGATATATCATGGTTTTTACCCTATTTAAGCCATGGTATAAGTCCTTTTTATAGAGTCTTTATAGTATTTTGGAGTCTTTTAGAGTCCTTTACAGGTTTTAGCACATTTGGAGTATTATTGGAGATACTGGAGCATTCTGGAGCGAAACTGAAGTCTGATGACTAAGTGCCCGATCTGAGCAACAAGCATCGATCGATACCCCCTGGTATCGATCGACACTCATCGAGAATTCATGGGCCGCGACTTTTTCCCAAGACTTGAAGATTTGCAAAAGTGCCCAGAAGACTTCGATATTTGCAAGAAGACCCCAATTCGTGTTTTAGCCATATAATTAGGTTTTCAGCCATCTGTTTAGGCTATGCTTTATTTTTGTTCTGGTTTAAGAGAGAACTTGGTGAGAAGAGAGACAAGTCTGAATTTCCCTTCGTCCGAGATTCAGATCTCAAAACATCTTGTTACTCTTTCTTATTATTTATTTGAGTATTTATTCAGTCATGTTTATTAATTCAATTTCCATGTCTGAGTAGATCACCTGTTAGGTTTGGGGTTTTCTCATAGGGATTTCTTTGAATGCTAGGTTGATTATCTGTTTAGGATTCATTATCTGAATTAGTTCTTCACCTTAGATTGTTCTCAAAGCTAATTCTAGATTGATCACCTAGAACTTAGATCTTAGGATAATTGATTAGGCACGAGAATGCGATTAATTACCTGATAGAACCTAGGTGAGCAAATTGATTATTTGCAAAGAGATTTGGTCTAATTGATTTGTGAACGTATCAAACCTGAACTTCAAAGCTGATTTAGACTTTAGGATTCACAAAGAGATTTGAAATTCCTAGGATTTAGATTTAGATAGTTTTCGCAACGAGAGTTGGTTAATTATATTTTAGTGATTTGAGTTCTAGAACAGTGCTAAACCTGAATCCTGTTAGTTAATTAGGCTGCAGTCATTGATTTCCTGAGAAATACCATGAACCTATCTGCCTCCAACTGAATTTACAACACTTTTACTTGCAATCTTGTTTTCAATTACATCTTTTGATTTAGCTTGTTTCGGATCTATATAATCTATTGTGTGATAACTGAGTTCTTGTGTTCGACCCCTGATTTACTGCAGCAACTGCTTTAGTACTATTTAGGGTATTAAATTGAGCATATCAATTTTGGCGCCGTTGCCGGGGACTCAATTTACCATTAGATTTTAGCTAAGAAATTCGTCTAAATCGCCCGAGTATCGATCGATACCCCTGAGTATCGGTCGATACCCGTCGTCAATTTCAGTTACTTACGCTCTTTACTTTTGATTTCAGGTGCATGCCTAATCGAGAAACCAGAAGCAAAAAGAGCACTCCGCTAGTTGATCTATCACTGGAACAGCTAGCACTCGTGGAACGAACAAACAGGAAAGCAAAGAAATCAGCTAAAATGAACAACAATCAAGTGGGGTTAGTTCGTGATGCAGCTGGTGCCTACAGAGACCAAGAGGGTCAGTTGTGCAATGAGCAAGGACAACGTCTGGATGGAGAGGGGATCGTCATTCCACCTGCTCCTGTTGTCGCTGAGAATGCCGCTGGGAATGCGAGGAATGTTGTGGTTAATCGTGGAAGAACGATTGGTGAATACAACAGGCCCGATCAGTTTTTCGCCAATCGGTCAGCGATTCGTCCTCCTGCGTTTGAGAGGAACGACTTTGAGCTGAAACCTGCTTACTACACTCTAGTGGGACAGCATCTCTTTCATGGTCTTCCTCATGAACATCCGATGGACCATATGGAGAAATTCGAGGACTTGGTCACTACCATCAAAAGCAATGGAGTGTCCTACGATTATCTCTTCTGCAAGCTTTTTCCCTACTCTCTAGGTGGAGATGCTACTTACTGGCTGAGGCAGCTACCTCCTGGATCGCTAACTAATTGGGAAGACACTAAGAGGGCCTTCCTGATTAATTTCTACGATGATGGACGATCTGAAGATCTGAGGAATAAAATCTCCACTTTTTCTCAAGGACCTACTGAGGCGTTCAAGGATGCTTGGACGAGATTCAGATCGTACCAGAGAGATTGTCCACATCATGGATACTCTGATGTGCAGCTGCTGGGTATCTTCTTCAGAGGAGTAGATTGGAGGTATCAGATGGCTTTGGACGCTTCAAGCAATGGTAATTTCAACACCAGGTATCCTGAGGACGCCTATGTGTTGATTGATAACTTTGCCTCTAGCAGTAGCACCAAGAGTGCAGATTTCGAGCGCAAGAAGCTGGCTGGTAATCAGGATGGGTCGCAGATCGCTGAAGTTAAGGCTTAGCTGGATTCGATGCACAGTCTTCTGCTGGGAAAGACAACAAATGCCGTTCATTTTGCTGAAGATGTTGAGGTATTCAATGAGGGTGAAGCAGAAGATGTCAACTACATTGGTGGTTCTGGTTTTCAGGGATAGAGGAACCAATTCAACAACAATCGGAGCTTCAACAACAACTTCCAGCAAGGAGGATTCAACCAGAAACCTGCCCAGAACAGCGGTTACACCAGGAACTACGGAAGTCCTTCTTACGAGCCTGTGACTGCTAAAACATCAGAGAACAAGATTGAGGCCATGCTTGAAACACTCATGCAAGGACAGCAGCAAATCACAGTGACCTTCAATGGTAAGATGGACGCCATGTACAAAGATCTGAGTGGAATTATCGATGCTCTTGGTATTGGCAAGAAAAGAAACGTTTCAGAATAAAACAAAAGGGTTACAAGTAGGTAAGAAAGAGAATGGCAAGAAAATGACGTAAGGGCAGAAAGACAAGTAAAGTGGAACGAAAAAGCACATAAAAGAGAAGGTTGCTAGAACGGCTGACGGAAACACATATGAGAGTAAGAGCCAGGAGGAATCGTTATTAAAACCAAAAACACTTTTCTTATTAAGATAAAAGAGGAGTATAACACATTTTTTTGCAAAACACTAAATCGGAAAGGAAACGAAACCAACACTAAAGCTAACTAATTCCTAAGAAAGAAAAACCGCAACAAAGAATGAAAATGGTAAATAAAACTAAGTTCTACTTCTATATAAAAAAAATGAAATTTTTCCCCAGCCACTAAAGGATTCTTCTGATGGGTCCTCCTCGAAGTCATCGTCGGAAGAGATGTAGACTGACTCGTCGGGTGGCTCCATCTTTGCTCGGAGGGCGTTGCGAAGAACGAGGCTCACACGATCCGTCTCGATGAGTCCCATCCGCTCAAGTCGTTATTAAAACCAAAAACACTTTTCTTATTAAGATAAAAGAGGAGTATAACACATTTTTTTGCAAAACACTAAATCGGAAAGGAAACGAAACCAACACTAAAGCTAACTAATTCCTAAGAAAGAAAAACCGCAACAAAGAATGAAAATGGTAAATAAAACTAAGTTCTACTTCTATATAAAAAAAATGAAATTTTTCCCCAGCCACTAAAGGATTCTTCTGATGGGTCCTCCTCGAAGTCATCGTCGGAAGAGATGTAGACTGACTCGTCGGGTGGCTCCATCTTTGCTCGGAGGGCGTTGCGAAGAACGAGGCTCACACGATCCGTCTCGATGAGTCCCATCCGCTCAAGTCGGGTACGGATGACTCCACGGAGTCTGAGGTAGAACTGCCGGGCTAGCTGGGCAATGGAGAGGGGATAGCCAAGGGATTATGCGACTGGTCCTAGAGCGACTGGTCCCTCTACAATGTGATTAGTTGGTCACCCCTGAACGGTTCGGCTCTCGGAGGTACTCTGGCAGTCGCAACGCGCTTGCACTGGCAACATCTTCCATGCTCGGGTAGCGAGGCGGCTGCCCAAGCTCGGTCTCTGGCTGCAGGTGATGGCATCCGAATGTGACCGGAGGCATGGCGCTTACGAGGCGGTGTGGAACAGGGAGCCACATGTGAACTGACTTGGTCGTTTGTGCCCCTCTTCTTCCATGACATCGTTCGGATATGGGTCGAGACCTTCTTGCGGGCAGTGAGACGAGTCCTGGCGAAGGGTCTGCAGCTGGAACAGAACAACAAGAAGAGAAGCATTATTAAATCGGTGTTCATGTTGTTGTTGTTATAGGTTTGAAATCGTATATAATAAAATCATAAAGAAATTTTTTTTTTTTTTAATTAAAAAAAATATTTTGCAACATTTCAAACTTTGGGCGCGACCACTCTAGGACAGCGCTAGAGTGATCTAATCCTGGGCTCTGATACCACTTTGTAACATCCCTATCCCGGGTCTCCGGAGATAACCGAGAATCGGGCATGTTAGGTCGTCACCAATGGCCAGCAGCACATGATCGCCAGGAAAACGCCCGGTAACAACAACAACAACACAACACACACGATCCAATCTAACATGAAAGGAAACCAGGGGAGAGGGTTGAGTAATCGAAATTATCCAGTGAGGATGAGCCTTCAATGACTCACTTAACCCTTCCAACACTACACGAACCCACTGTCTAAACCTAACACGAGCTCAAGCAAGGTTCCACACAATATTCTTTTTAATACTCTTTCTTATTTCATCACATAATCTCTTTTCTCATTACTCTTCTTTTCTTCCCGATTCTCAATCAATGTACTCTACCAGTGCTCACACGCAATCTAACAAACACTGGAAATCTATCTGGCTCTCCGACCCTTTTCTCATATTTGGTTGTCCGCCTTTTTATAGTTGAAGCTCGGGAAAACTTCTTCATCCCCGTGCAAGCCTACCATCGCTGGTCTTGGGTGCAACAAACAAATCGAACCACTGATCCCACCACAGTGTCGAGGACCTAACATTTACTAATATATCTCACGCAATACCGGTTTATTTCTGCACGCAAACATTCACCTAGGTGCATGACACACAAACATGACAACTCAACAAACAAGTCAGACGGTTCAATCTGGTAACATCAATCAAACGAATCACAACTCCAAGTTCTACCCATTACCCATTACCCAACTAGACACGTAAAACAGGCAGCAACGGTTTAAGAATGGACTATCAGCATCATAACGTATAATAGAAAAAGGGAAACGCCTCATGTCCTCACCTTGGCACAGGCAGTGGAGAAGTCGTCGAAGACGGTGGAGGTGGCGTGAACAGCTCACCTCCGATATCATCAGAGGAGATCTGCGATGAAGGAGGAGAGGCAGATCCGACACCGTACACTTGAACGGCCATAACTTCTGACACGGATCTTCGATTCGTATGAACTCGGGCTTCACAGAAAGGGGAGACTCGGGGCTTCAATTTGATGGGTAGATTGTTGTCTGGTTCCCCCTGGTTCGTCGGAAAACTGGCCCACAAGGTGGCGGCGATGGTGATAGCGTGAGAGGAGGATCGTGGCGGCTTCTCTCCGGTGGGAACAGCAACGGCGCGAAAATCAAGGGAGAAGAGATGCGGCGCGGCGGCAGCGATGCTGGCATGCGAAGGAGAGAGAGACGCGGCGGAGAGAGAGAGGACAAGGGCTGTGCGTGGGGAGAAGTGAGCAAAGGTAAGGGTTTCTTCTCCCCTAATTTCGATTTATATACTTGCCCGGTTTAGAGAAAAGTTAAAAATTGAACCGATTGGTCCGGTTTGGATTATCACAATAATATAATCGAGTAAATATATAACAACCGTTTACTTGTTTGTTAACTAACTTATATACGAATATAGTAAATAGCAAACATAAAAAGTTTAAGTAAATAGCATAAATAATGAAAGATAATTAAACATAATTAAAATCAACTTTGCCAAAGTTGATTTGAGTACAGCAAACATAATATAAAATCCGGATAAACACAAAATAAAAGGTTCAGAACATAAAATAAATATTTTGAACATCAAAAGATGGGCAAAACAACATAAATATTTTTAGGAGGACATCACTCCTTATATTAGTCTTCTTATTGTAACATTCGGGTCTATCCATTCTTAACTTCAGATGGTCCTCCATACTTATCCTTTTTACTTATCTTGTTCCAAATCTTGAACGGTATACAAAGATGTTAGGTGGAGCAATGAGGAAACCTGAAAATCATCCGCTTTATGATCATGGATTGTTATTTCATCTATAAATGTAGTAATAGTGAAAAATATAGATTAGTCCTATAAAGTGAATATCAATAAATACTATAAAGGTAGTAATGCATAATTGTTACTTATTATTTATACATTTGTTTGAAACCAAGGATCTCATGTAGATCTGGATCAGTCATGACAATTGAAGAACTGTAACAATTACTAACGCTCTAAACACCTAGTTTCATAGCGCAATTTCATAAAATTAATATTGTATACAATTTATTAATGCCAAACCATTCAATTATTTAATATTAATAATACATTGATATGATCTTAACTTTCCAAATTGTAACACAAATACAATGACAACATCAGTAGCATTGGTAGCAATGCGCTCTAGATTCTCAGCATATATTCCCCACAAGACACAATTTAGACATATATCACTGGTATAAAATCAAATTGTATTATTTTTGGTATCAAAACATAAAATAAAAGGAGTTTAAATTACATAATGGATCTATGTGTTAGTGCGTCTTACCATGAGTCACGAATGGTCATTGTAAGACGCTTTGTCTATTTTTTGTTAACATTCAATATCTCAATTTCACCAATGCTAACGATATGACCAACAACATATGTAGAATAAAATTAAATCGTATATTAATAATAATTAGAAACAGTAAACATATTATATTATCAAACATTAAATAAGCGTACCTATCAGAAAATCATGATTCATTTTTCCATCATGAATATCACTGAATTTTACGAATTTCAAACCGAAGATATTTGGATCCAAATCCTCTGAATGTCTTACAGATGTAGTAGATGCAAATTGAATCTTGTAAATATGAGATGAGGTACGGAACTTGCCACCATTATGAGTAACCTGTAAGTTGGTGTATAGCTTTGTCATCCCTTCTTCGATTAGATTCTCATATTTTTTTATAAACTCCTTCTTCACAGTTAAATGCATCGTCTGATTATGTAGTGTAAAATAAAATAGCGACAGTTAGATATAAAGTTCTACAAAACCAAATTAGTATAAGAAATGAATGTACAAAACATACCAATTCATCGACAGCCACCATCTCCAACGTCTCGATCCTATTCAAGTACTGTTTTCATAGCTTCAAAATCTTCACACGTACTCGCCATTGTGTTTTTGAATGGTTTCAATGAAATGAAGTTTGTGATGGCGGCCATTATTATTCAATAGAACTGCTAAAGTAATGAGAGGTAAATGAATTTATATTGGTGCCTCAAAATGATTGGGAAAACCATATATAGACTTCGAAAATGTGTTGGTGTCGTTAGGGTAAATCTTTTTCCAATCTTCTTTGGAGGCAAACTTCATAGGTCAATAAATTCAAATTCGAATTGCTTAAATAAATGCAATATCGATAATATGATATTTAGATTTTGTTAATATTTAATTATGGTGATGTAAATTAGTATAGTTTGTCATCAAATTCTCGAAATTTAGATATATAGTTTGAGAAGTTTCCGT
Organism: Eutrema yunnanense; assembly: GCA_002933935.1. Taxonomy (NCBI): domain Eukaryota; kingdom Viridiplantae; phylum Streptophyta; class Magnoliopsida; order Brassicales; family Brassicaceae; genus Eutrema; species Eutrema yunnanense. The sequence goes on from PKML01051769.1 coordinate 37,110, forward strand.
GATTCCCAAATATTGCATCTAATAAAACTTGCAGCTAAAGTTTATGGAGTATATACCACGAATAATTATAGCGATGATATTATTTTAGGAAATAAAAAATTAAATACTATCCTATATATATGGTAGTAACGAATCCCTATGATTCCTCTAATATAGTAAATTTCCGGATTTTATTAGATATAGTTAATTTGTATAAGAAAATAAACAAATTTGGTGGTGAGGTGTTAGTGACGTTAAGGTAAATCTTTGATGCGATCTTCTTTGGAGGGAAACCTCATACCTCAATGACTTCGAATTTGAATTGTAGAAAGAAAAAAAATATCAAATATATGATGTTTATATTTTTCTAATAACTGTTGGGTTGTAGATTATTATAGTTTGTTATCAAATATTCGAAGTTTAGGTATGTATGTTGAGAAGTTTCCGTGTTTCACTAATATGGCATTTAATAAAACTTGCAGCTAAAGCTTATGTAGTATATATTCCATTTCCAGCGGTTTGTATTGTGCACATCCTTAAAATGGAACGAAAAATAAATACTTTTACGACTTGATTTACAGTTTCATTAAAAAATTCATATATAAACGAAAGTTGTATAAAGCATGCAGTGTATATGTTTGGATTAAATCAAGTCATAGATATATATATTATACAGTGGCGGAGCTAAAACACTAAAAATGCGAAAACAACACTAAAAAGTATATCGTATATAGTTTTTGAACATTTTTTTTTATATCATAAACTTTAAAAATTATTAAAGATTTTTTTTTTGTATTTGTTTGCCATGTTTTAAAAGTAGCTTGTAGTTAAAATATTACAATTATAATTCTTCATTTAATTTAAAATTTTACGTATATATTGTGTAGCGACTTCTCTATAGGTTATTGTCTTACCCATTCTGCATGTTATGTAGAAATTAACTTGTAACAACAACAAAAAGTAGAAATTTGTTATAAACTTATTAATATAATAATATATATATATCTTTAACGTTTATAGAGAAGAAGTGAGATGAGAGAATTATGTGAGGGGGGAGACGAGAGAAGATAGAAGAGTAAAGCTTTCTTCTTGTTTTTCTATTTTCAACTTCTTACAGCAAACCAAACTTACATATTTATACTAAAGAAATAAGTAATAAAATATTACTGTCGGTTTGATGAAGTCGGTTAAATGAGTGGTGAAAGATGGATTAACACTCCCCTTGATTATCCATCACTCTTAATGTATTACGTATTGCCTCGTTAAAAACCTTATCATGGAAAAATTCAATGGGATAAAAACCATGACAAGGAAAAGAGAGTACAGTGACGCAATCTCCCCCTGGAATGATGGATATAGCATTCTCTTCATAAATCTCGTAGATGACGCATTCTCTCTCTCGGATAAATCAATCTTGACTTTTACATCATTTGAATTATAACACTCTCATTTGGTCTCTTGGATGTCTATCTTTTTGCGTGGTCTTTGATGTCTCGTTAAAAACCTTATCCTGGAAAAACTCAATGGGGCAAAAACCATGGCAAGGGAAAAAGAGTACATCCACGCACACCATCATACTTCTCCTCCTAGAAGTGTTCCTCTTTAGATTTCTATCTTTTGCGTGTTCCTTGATGCCTCGTTAAAAACCTTGTTATGGAAAAACTCGGTGGGACAAAAACCATAAGGAAAAAAGAGTGCAGCCACGCACTTCATTACATTTCTCATGGCCATTTGCCATTTCTCCCAGTCATGCCTTTTCTGGCATTCTTACACTGACTTTGGGTCTTGATCATCATTTTCATGATCAATTTCTTTGGATACAGAGAATGAGAAAATTCTATCATTATCTTCTATTTCATATCTATCTTCTATTACAAATGTCTTCGGGACATTTTTCTCTATATGGTTCTTTTGGAACCTTTTCACAAATATATTTCCAAACTCCTTAATCCATTTGTATTATACTACTCGCGATAACTCTTCAAGAGTTTTGATGATCATCATTCTTTAATCCGATCGAGTAGTGTTCACGGGAACATAATTATGATATTATTAACCCTTCAGGGATTAAGTCCTCTAGAGGTTAAATCCATCATGGATTAAATCCTTCAAGGATTTTTCACATAGAGTCGCAATACAAGGCATTTTGTTCATTCCTCTTTTTGGACAAATACATACTCTTTTGATATTTGGACATCTGGTCCAAAATGTTCTCTTTCTTTAAAAGAGCTTAATATAGACTTGATTGCCTCTTTTTACCTTTTGGCCAAAAAAATTCATTCTACACTCATCCATAGAGGTAGATTCATGATCCTCATTTGTATTATTTATATAGCGCGACATCTTGTTTATACTGTCGACAGTTATTTTTTTATCTTTGGCTCCATATTTTCCCATAATAACATGGTTAATCGAGATCTCTTTATCATTATCAATGATTTCATTCAGGTACCTGATAATATTATTAACCATATCAACGATCTCTTCAAGAGATTAATCCTCTTTCCAACAACCATATATTTGCTCCTTTTGTTTTATGAGGATTTTATATTTGGAACCAAAGTAGTCTATCACGTTTCTTACGTGTCATAGACTTATATAGATCGCCCTTCAGGGACATCTATTTTTCAGCGGAGCTCAGTTGGGATATGAGATTTTCTTTTTAACTCATTATGAACTTCAAGTTCATATTCATGAGGATCCTAATAATAATTCATTTCATGAAATCTCATCCATCAACTAATTAATGCATGCAAAACTGCATGCTCTATGCTATAACATGGAGATCATATATCACCATAATTGGTTTTGAAATCCCTTTGATTTGCTTTACTTTAAGCTCATTTTGAATGTGAACATAATCTTATGTATGTTCTACTTTATCTTAATCGAAACACAATAAGTGATAACTTTGGGATGCATCACCAAAATTATCAACTTACTTGTCGATTTGGGATTCTTTAATTCTCCCCCTCGAGATGATGACACTTTTCAGGTCCATCCATCTCGAATTGAATCACACTCAATGACCAACAACATATCCTTTTAACCCTTTTGGGTCAGGTATTATGCATCAAATCTTTTTGATATATGACTCTTAATACTCCCTATTTAAGATGATGATTCTCTTTTCCATTCATCTTTGACCAATTTTCAGTTTATATCGATTATACTCGGGGTATGATTCGGGAGATTGATTAAAGAAACCAAACTATTATATCCAATGAGCTTCAACCAAAAAAATTGGTGATTCATCCATGGATAGTTTTCACGATGGCTTCATTTTTAATGTTTTATTGATGACATGCAATAGTTGAAAAAGCTTATAGTTTTTCAACTTGTATTCTCAATGATCTTATATATCATTGGAAGTACCGGGATGGCTTTAACCGGTTTATTCAATTAGTAAACTTCAGGTTTACTATTATATACATTTACCATCTTTTGATTTGTATCATTATCACATATATGCATGTCTCCATCGTGTGCTCTTCTTGAGGATTTTTTTCTTTAAGAGCATATAGTTCTTTAAGAACTTTTTAGCTTTTCAGAAGCATCTAGCTCTTCCGGAGCTTCTAACTTTTTCTTTTTATGGTTCTCCGGGAACCTTTTCATTTGATTCTCCCAATTTATTTTTCTTTTGGGGATTTTTGTTTTTAAAACCAATTGGCATCCCCCTTTTCAATTGAACTCTCGGTTCATTTGCTCTATTACCATCAATTTGTTCTTCAAGAACATTAATTTTTGATGGAGCATGGTGGGTGGATAGGCCCACATATATCATCATGTATTCTTTCTAAGAATACTGGAGATTCATTCCCGATTTTGGTTGGTGATGGCCGAATTATGAGTTTTCCTTGAGAACAAGCATTACATGAAAATTCTCCCGATTGAAAAATCTTCTGGTTTTTCAACGGGTGGCCATTCGAATTTTCTATAATCTTTCGCATCATGACTGAACCAGGGTGGCCAAGTCTTTCATGCCACACTTTAAATGTACTAGTAAACTCTGGGTTTACTGTAACATATGATTCAACAACATGAATCTTTGTGGAATATAATCCGGAGGGTAATGCTGGTAGCTCCTCTAATATAACTTTCCTTTCCGGAATTAGTGATGTGATGCAAAAATATTCAATGCCATTCTTATTCATAGTCTCAATATGATATCTATTTCTGCGGATATCTCTGAAACTTGTTAAGTTTCTAAGAGATTCAGGGGAATATAGTGCATCTTGCACTTCAAACTTTGTTCCCCTTGGCATTGAAAAACAAGCTCTTCCAGAGCCCATAATAATTTTTGCATTCCCATATATAGTATTCACGCTTCCAGCGGAATTTTTTAAATTTAGAGAGGAGAAATACTTTTATCTTTAAGTATTGTGTGCGTTGTAGCACTGTCTGCCAGACATAAATCTCCATCTCGAATTTCAGATAAAATATGTGACGGCTTAAAAGAAATATAACCGCATAGAAATATAAAATATTAACAGCATAAAAATATGTGACGGCATAGCCGTCCAATATAATATTGGCAATAAATAAAGTGCGATAAATAATTATTGCGAAATAATAAATTAATAATGGGCGGCCGAGCCGCGCTCCGATAATAATAACTGTAAAATTTTTGTCTTCTGGACGAAATTGAGAATGTCTTTTAGGACATTCATTTTATAGAGGCGGTGATCTGAGGAGACATAGTCTGCCATATGATCATAAGCCAACCATATATTTAAAGAGGCAGAACCTGCCATATGATCAGAGGAGACATAGTCTATCATATGATCATGATCGTGAAGGCAGAGCCTATCATAACGATCGGTTCGGGGAAGGCAGCGCCTATCATCCCGAAACAATATATAAACGTAAATAGATTGAACATAAATTAAACATAACCTTTTTTGGTATATGAACGAATCGGAAGATGATCGTGTTTTTTGGTATATGAATGGATCGTGAGACGATCGTGCTGATAACGTGTTATAAACTTATTAATATAATAATATATATCTTTAACGTTTATAGAGATGAAGTGAGATGAGAGAATTATGTGAGGGGGGAGACGAGAGAAGATAGAAGAGTAAAGCTTTCTTCTTGTTTTTCTATTTTCAACTTCTTACAGCAAACCAAACTTACATATTTATACTAAATAAATAAGTAATAAAATATTACTGTCGGTTTGATGAAGTCGGTTAATGAGTCGGTGAAAAATGGATGGATAATCATATTATCCATTCTTAACAAAATTAACTTGTAACAAACAAAAATTAACATGTACTAGTTATGTAAGTATATTTGAAAAAACATAAAAACAATTTATAGAAAATTATACAGAGGGGGAAAGTCAAATTCTAAAGAAGAACCAGTCAATAAACTATTATCGGTTATAGAACTTATATAAGGGATATACTATTTTTTTTTTTTTAGTTATGAACCTATTTTTGTGGTCTAGATTGCTAATTTGGATTTGGGTTAGATTTAAAGGCTTAAAATAAATATTTTTAATTAGTGTAACGTGTAACGTGGATTTGTGTTTGGTTTAGATTTATGGGGGTCAGTAAAAATATTTCAATGGGGTCAATAAAACAAAATTTTAAAAACTTATACTAAATAATTAAAATTTATAGGGGTCAGTTGACCCCATACCCTTCATGTGCCTCCGCCCCTATATATATATTCCTATTTATGTAGAGGTTTAAATTACATAAATTATTAAATTATGTCAATTTTTATCTAATGAAGTGTATGTAATATATTTGGTTTTTTAAATTATTTTATTTTGTATGATACGATTTTTTTAGTTATTTTGTAGGAAATTCAAAACATAATGAATTTCAAGAGTGTTTGAAAATAGGAATAATAGGGAAAAATTAGTAAAAAAAAATAATATCCAAATAAATTCACCTAAATCAAATTAATGAGAAGCTGCCATGTGGTAAAAAACAAATAATCTTCAACTTAAAACATGTTTGGATACAAAGATAGCAGGAGGAAAATAAATGAATAAACAAATCCTCTAAATGCTGAGAATAATTGTGGTGATAACATCTCAAAAAATGTCACCACCAAACTCTTTATGTTTAATATATAGAGGATTCCAAGTGTATTTCTTAACAATGGAGGATATAAATTATATTTTTCATATTTTCTAAGAAGACATCATGGTTTAAGAGTTTCAACTTGCATATCCACCCTAAAAAATCAATATAAAATAACTTAGTTTCGTAATAGTAAACTAGATTTTAACCCATGCGCCCGCATGAGAAGTGTTTTTTTTGTTTCTATCAAATTTTGTAATATAATTTGTTTTTATAGATATATTTTTTCTAATAATTGACAAAGATTTATTTTTGTTTTTAGATATAGTTTGTTTTGTAGATTTAATATTTTCTAATATTAAATATGACAGTAATTATAAAAACATAATTCTAACCCGTCCGTTCATATTAATCCGAAAATAACCGTGATTATAAAAACATAATTCTAACTCACCCGTTCATATTACCGTATAATATAAATATTTACTAATTTCAAATATTTAAAATTTTAGGCTGATTGATTATGATAAAAATATACAATAACATATCGTTTTTCATCTCCATCATTATGAGAATATTATTTAAATTTGAATATTAAAATTAAATCTAAATTAATATCTGGTTTATTATTTTTGTAAAGATATAATAACAATTGGGTTTTGTTATTTTTGATAATTAATATAACATATATTTAAGGAAATCCAAACTAATTTGAATTTTTGGAATTTCAATTTAAATTAAAATATAATTTTTAGTAATCTATATATATAAAATAACATTTGCTCTCTTCTCCTTCCGCCACATCAGCATCCACATAGGTAAGCATTTTTTAATCCCCAAAAAAACTTACAAATCTTATCTTACAATTTTGGTCAATATACCTCCAAACATAGCCCACTATGAAAAAATATGGGCTTCAAATAGAAGGTCCATTCTGAATTATTCTCATCATATATAATCACACATTCACTTAAATTGGTTGCTCTTAATTAACTTACTTACAAATTCTATACTCATCGAGAAAACACTTAAAACTCAAGAATCAAAGTCTAGAGCAGTGAGAGCTAACAAAGTTGAATATTCAGAACTCATCTTGGAAGTATTTGCGTACACAATCACTTTCCCAAAACTCTTTTAGTTTTCTAACACTTTGTGTACTGTTCAAAATGATCTAACACTTTCTCTTGCAAAATGACCATTTTACCCCTCTGTTGATACACGCGTGTACAATACACCCCTTGCTTCCGCGCGATACCGTACAGGAGTTTGACTGGAAAGTCAAGGGGTATACAGTGCACAAAGTGTTAGATCCTTAAGCACTTTTTGGAAAGTGCTAAAAAACTAAAAAAGTTTTGAAAAACTGACAAATTAGCAAAGAATCCCCTCATCTTGCGATCAAAGAATGTAACAGCTCTCGAGAAGCGAGGCCGAAGCTGATGAATTGAGAGGTATCTGGTTATAAATTATTTTGGTTTAAAACCTATCGTACAATAAAATCTGATAGGGTAAATTGAATTTATGATAGCCAGCCGTTTCAAACACTTTTTGTTTTTGTTTTTAATTAGAAAAACAACGTAATGGGTTCAAAATTAAATATGGATTTAGGGTACCCTATTGGATTTTACCCATGGTGAAGTTGGCATTCGGCCGTAACAAACAAATTGCCATTTTCATGTACAGTATATATAGATATAAATATTATATAAAAAAAATTAGACTTCATAATACAAGAAAAATTAAAAACAATAAAAAGAATTCAAATCGAGTAAGACGAGACGAGAACAAAAACAAGATATTAATCGAGTAAGACGAGATTAACGCAAGACCAGCTCAGTAGGGACGGCGAGCGGTGCGACGGCCCCGACCATGTGTCCTAATAATTAAGAGCCCCATTTAAAAACTAAAATATTATAAATAATAAAAATTAGATTGAAAATGGCCCATAAAATATTATATAAGTCATTTTTCATAATAAACTCTACAAAAGATACACAAAAATCAATACTTTCAAAAATAATTTAGCAAAAAACCTTTTAAAAAAAGTAAGCGTCCATTTTTTTGTCCTAGGGCCCACAATAATATTGAGCCAACGTTGGATTAACGATCCTTATATTCACTGCAACTATCTTCATCCATACGCACAATATTTGACCTTAAATCGACAATAAACTCACCACTCGGCACATATGTTTTATATTCCCCTGTCTCGGCATGCCTCCGCCTTAAGCCCAAAAAAAACACCAGTCGATAACTGCAAAGATCTATTATCAAACTTCAGTCATTTCCTACAATCACCAATAATTTTAACAAAAAAAAGGAAAAGTTTTTATTTACATATTACTGAAATAGAGACAGTGATTCCGATACTAGCCAAGAAATTTAATTAAACAAACACATAAATAAACTTAAATTTAAGAAATTAAAACCAAAAAAACAATCCCTTCGGCACATATGTTTTATATTCCCCTGTGTCGGCATGCCTTCGCCTTAAGCCAAAAAAAAAAATCAGTCGATAACTGCAAAGATCTATTATCAAACTTCAGTCTTCTCCTACAATCACCAATAATTTTAACAAAAGAAAAATTTTATTTACATATTACTGAAATAGAGACAGTGATTCCGATACTAGCCAAAAAATTTGATTAAACAAGCACATAAATAAACTTAAATTTAAGAAATTAAAACAAAAAAACAATCCACATTTCTTAAACTAATACAAACAAATTCATTAACTACTTTACTAATAATAAAGTTTATAAAATTATTTATCATGTCCGCGCGTAGCGCGGATCACACACTAGTCTACCTTATAAAGAGTGAAAAGAGTCTCTCCAGGGCTGACACTTGCCCCTCCTTTATTGGTCAAATTTTTTTTATTTTTTTAATCATCAAATAATTGAGAAAATAATCAATACTTGTGCATTTATGTCTCTACGTTGCCTCCTCTTTGACTAATCCATTTTTCATCTTTATGGTCTACACAAATCTCAAAGGCAGTCGTTCCACCTTCACATTTAGTCTACATTATGTATTATATCCATATAGGAAATCAGATAAGAGAAAGTGGCAAGTTTCATGTGAAAATCACACAAAACAACAACACGGATAATTAGTAGAATGACTCAGCAGCTGATCTTAGTACGCTCAGTTGGAGAGGAAGTGATTAGAAACGAGAGTAATGTTGTTAATTTTGAAGATTCTAGGGATAAGGTGATGATTGATGATTTAACTTAAAGATTACTTGATTTGATGAAAAATTCCAATGTAGATGTATTGGGGTTTGTTCGTTTAGGTCACTGTGGTGCTCGAGAATGGTCAACACTATGAAGGTGATCTGCTTGTGGGTGCAGATGGAAGATGGTCTAAAGTAGGTTTTAACTAAATAATTAGCTTTCTAGGTCAATGTGCGGGTTGCGAGAAGCAGATGAGTATGGTTTCGAAGTTTGGGGGAGACGGCTGCAAACCCTAGAAAATAAGACAAATAGATTACAAGAAGATGAAACTTAAACAATTTTCTTTGTAAACACACTTGGACTCATCACAATATTATAAACTCATTGTTTTATTTTATATTTATTTTAGTCTAATAATAAAGAAAATTGGAGAACATTAAAACAAATTCATCAAATGGTCTCTATCTCGAATTAGGTTGTATTTGTTAAACTAACAAAAAAATAATCATATTTTACTAAGCACAAATTAGAAAACATATATAACATATAAACAAGGTTCTTCCAACGATGATTCGTTTTGGAATAGTAATGATCGCGGATTCAATCTACTGAATTACAAGGGGCAATGCTAAAGGTTTCAAACGAGGAAATGAGCAATAGATGTGCTTAAGGAGCCGAAGAAGAGGATTCTTAATCGAACGACGACATGCCAGCTTGCTTCAATGGGGCATGCGGCGTCGGGAAGGGGGCATCACCAGACGGGTCCGGTGAAGATGAGTTTAGGTTTGATGGCTAATCAGAGCCAGTCCCAGCAAAAGCAAGCGCAAGGGAAACATTTATGTAACCGAATTGTTGGGGAATCCAGCTTTAGCAGCAGTCGGAGGAGGTTACATGTATCCGATGTTGGCGAGTGCTCTAACCCATGGTGGGTTGCCATGATTTGTTGCAGTCGAGCCAGATGGGTGGTATTGGTGAGCCAGACGTTGGTGATGGTCTATCAGTTCTGGGATCTTACTTTAGAGGTCAGAGCCTGTCTAATGCTTATCTTGATTCAGATATCGGGAAAAAAGGGAATGGTAAAGATTTGGATGTTGGCGGCTCGTTACATGGCTACTTAAACTATTCATGGTACGCTCCCGATGTAACCTCTTGTGTTTTATAGCAACACATGTGCTCATATTGTGGTTTAAATGTCTTTCGATAATCATATATATGTTGCATGATTCATAGTAGGAGCGTACATATTTGGCTTATATATAATGGGTTACGACTTCGTAGTAGTAATCGGAATATTAGCTGGCATGATGTCTCTCTAGATCTGCATTTGTTACGAATATTTTTTTTTTAAAAGCCGCAAAAAACTTCTAAATAAAAATACCTGCGCGTTAGCGCATGGACTCATCTAGGAGAGCATCCGCGCGTTAATATATATATAAATATATATTTACTCAATAAATTCAAGATTAAAAAAATCTTAATAACTTAAAAAACTTTCCTGTTCAACCACGTACCACATTCTATCTAATTTAAAAATATATAAAAACCTTTTCAACTTACTTACAATATTTTTTTGCCAAATTCATTGTCACACATTCTATCTAACTTACTTACGCCTTTAACACAATTCTTGTCAAATTCATTGTATTTTAAAGTAAAAATAAATAAATAAAACAAGTCTAAATTCATGATATTCATATATCTAAATTGTATCTACGAAACGAAAAGTAAAAATTAACTTAAAACATTTAATATATATAAAGAAAACAAATATAAATACCCACTCAATGAATTTTACGGTAGAAAATTGTATTCTGGTAATGCACAGAGAAGTGCAGTGCCGTCTGAGACTCCTAATCCTCCGGCGAACCAGCAACAACAACAACAATCAAGAAGAAGTGACGCTTAAGTATTGTCGGAGATTGAAGACTGGCTCATGAACAATTCTACCCCGATCGATCCGGTTTGCTCCTTGTCTGCTTAAGCTAATTCTACGACATTCCGATTTCGAAAACCTCTTTGAACGAATCCAACGAAAGGGAGAGGGACAGAACGGCGACAAAGGAAGAGAGAGAGAGAGAGAGAGAGAGAGAGAGAGAGATAGAGTGTTCCGGCGAGAGTGAAAGGGACAGAGAACCGGCGTGAGAGAGAGGGAAAGAAGTCCGACGAGAGGGAGAGAGCCGGCGCGAGGAAGAGAAAAAGAGAGAGAGCCGGCGAGAGGGAGAGAGAGAGAGAGAGAGCCAGAGAGAGAGAGAGAGAGAGAGAGATAGAGAGAGAGAGAGAGAGATAGAGAGAATGGAGAGTGGTAAATCGTGACTGGACATGGTGACGATGAGAGCACAAGTAGTGGAGGCGTCACCGAATGCAACGTCGGAGAAAACTTGGGAAATAAAACGAGAACGCTGCATCGATCGACTATCGATGGACTGAGAAAGAGAGCGACTTCGAAGCTCGAGGAGGCGGTGCTTAATTGCAGAGACGAATCAATCCGATTAACGGCGACTCGTAGACAATCTTGCCGTTTTTAGAATCTAGCTATGAATAAACATGGCATGCAAGCCAAAACGACTCAGCAGCATATGAATACATTTTTCTTTCATCTCTCTACGTCGTGAAAGAGACAGTCTTCAACACTCATTACGCGAATCTTGGTAAGACCTCTTTAGATTCTCAAATTGATAGAACAACATTTTATATATACCCCGACTAGACATGGCGACGATGGAAGCACAAGTAGTGGAGGCGTCACCGAATGCAAAGTCGGAGAAAACTTGGGAAATAAAACGAGAACGACTGATATTCCGTGCACTTAGATGTCCAACAACTAAACAAAGTTAGGGAGAAAAAAATAACATGTGCTAAACTAAATAACCTAAAAATACATCTTTAAAAAAATAAGCACCAAAAAACTTGTAAATAAAAATACCCGCGCGTCAGCGCGGGGACTCACCTAGTATTGTATTAAATTGACTTGTTGGCCATTAGAATAGTAGTTATCCACAAAAAATAATAGCATAATATGAATGTTTTCGTGTTTGGACACAAAATGTATACCCCTTTTAATAGTATAGATTATATGGTATGTAAACATATTTTATATAGGTTATGTTTTAATTCGATTGTCCAATCAATTAATTTAGTATTCAGTTAATAAACTGAATCAAACCAAAAATCGAATAAATTTAATAATGTGTCATGTTTGGGTTATTCGATTATCCAAACACAAACCAAATAACGCTATTCAATTTAGTTTGGTTCGATAATTATAATCTTACTCTAAAAATCATCATAAATCAACCACCCAATAACCTCCTAGTTTCGATGCAGGATCTACACTGTTACCAAAAATAAAGAAAACAAGAAGAAATTTTGACACTAAGCTTGGTTAAGTTGCCGTTTAAAAATTGACCAAAAATGTTTAAAAAAACTTATTTTGAAAACAAATATCAAATGTCATTAACACAGTATCTATACACAACAAAACTATACAAGGAGCTAATACAAAGAAAGAGGCAATACAAGAAGGTGTCGTGTTTGCACTGTCGTTTCTATATAAGTTGAACAGCTGCGATTGCCGGAATTTTCTCTCTTAGTTTCTGAGTTACTGCTACTCGAACTGTCATGACACCCGCAGCAGGACCTGTGATTCTTATCTTCACGATCGGCTCTTCAATCTCCACCAGATCAAGCGATCCATCTGCTGTTCCGATCAAGTAAGGCCTGATTTCTTCCAGCACCTAAACAATATATGCGGAAAAGTGTTCTTAACATCACACATAAACTCAAAAAGATTAAGACATGAAGATCGACTTCTCCGTCGTGATTCACACAATTCTCGTAGCAGCATGCAAGCATTTAACGATTTCGCAAGAAACAACACAAAATCCCTTTTGCTTAGCATTTGCAATTTAGGCTGAGTAAGTGATAACACACAACCACATATGCAGAGAACTTAGGCAACCTAGAGCTTATACCATAACTAACCTTCTTGATGTTTCCCTCATTCAGTTCAAGGCGCTAAAAAAACAATATTTGAACCAAAAATATGGACTTGAGCAAGTGATAACACACAAACACATATGCAGAAAACTTAAGTAACCTAGAGCTTGTACCAAAACTAACCTTGTTGATGTTTTCCTCATTAAGTTTAAGTCGCGAAAAAACAATATTTGAACCAAAAATATGGACTTGATCAAGTGATAACACACAACCACATATGCAGAGAACTTAAGGAACCTAGAGAAAGCTTATACCAAAATCTAACCTGTTCAATGTTTTCCTCATTCAGTTCAAGGCCAGTCTCTTCATCTGGAATTGATTCCACAGCCACAATTTCAGGGATCTTTTCCATAAGGCGACGCTCAATACCCATCTTCATTGTCATAGTAGAACTCGGGCATGATCCGCAAGCTCCCTGCAATTTTACTCGCACAATATTTCCATCGATCTCATGTAATGCCACATTACCACCATCAGACATAAGGTATGGTCGGATTTCGTCCAAAACGCTTTCTACATTTTCCTCAGTCAATGGTACTTCCAAGATTGGGTCTGGCGTTGCCACTGCCTTTACAACTGTACAAAAATTACAGAAATCAAACATATACCAAAATACATATTTCCATAGATACGGTTTCAAATCTATGAAAATTGGTCATAGAATCTAAGAAAGGAGAACTTTCCCTGTTGTAACCTAATAATGTCTGAGAGAAAGAGATAGAACCAAGAAAACTATTTGTTCGCAAGACTAGAATTGAAATTATAGCAAACGAAAAACTGTCATGTCAAAGCGCAATGCAATCAACAACATCAAACTCGAGCTTCCCCAAGTTTCATGAGCCTAGCAAGACAAATACTAACACCACCAAGAATTTTAGTGTTTTCGTTCAAGATTCAACGAAGTTTTTTATCTATTTGATCATTTGCTCCAAGAAATTTATACAGATTTTGGTCAATACACTATTTGTCGATATGCTCAGAAGGATAAAACAAAAACGACGACAACGCTAAGTAGTAGATGTAGAGAGAGAGAAGCATTCTGACCTTGCGATCTTCGACTCGAGAGAGATCGAGATAATACCCGTCGGAGTGGATTACGAGGCCTAGCTACGAGGCCAAAAGCGTGTTGGGAGCTCAAACTCTGTAAAAAAAATTAGGATCAGAGATTCGTAGACATGGATACAAACAAGCGTGAGACAAAGGGCGAATCGAGAATCGAAGTCACCTGAGCAGAAGAAAAAAGAGTAGAGGAGGATGAAGAAGGCTCTAGGGCTTGTGGCGCCGTCCTGGAGATGGCTGCCGGATTTATCGCCAGCAATTGCATCTTCTCTCCAATAGAAACGTTTCTGGTTCGGCGAAAATCCTTTAATTTTGAAGGGCGGAACCAAATCACGACTTTTATTCCTTTTTTATCGTTGTTAGGCCCATCCCAATGTTTTCTCCGTGGGCCTGTGGTTGAGCGAAATAAAACCTGATTTATAAAATTTAGGATTAACTAGTACGGAATGTTTGTGGATATTGTCTCTGAATCGTTCTAGATATTTATATTGTTTTCTTTTTAAATCTACTATGATTTGTAGTCTTAGATTGCATGAAAACTGTCTGAAGTCCATTTCATATTTCGGAAACAAAAACATGTTGGAAACACATGAAAACGTAAGAAATTGCGTTGAAAACTTGTTTCCTAATTTTTTTAGTTTAGAAATGCGACGAAAAAACTCCTTTTCGTTTTGGAAAAGCCATGAAAATTTGCCTTTTATTCAATTTGATTCATTATAGAAACGGAAACATGTACAAAATATAGTTGATAACTGATTTATAATGAGAACAAATGATGTGGTTCTCTGTGTTCTTTTTATATGTTATTCCCTTTTTCCCATTTTGATTACTACATATGATTAGTAGAAGCTTAATGAAAAAAGACTCTAGCAAGATATCTTTCTTGGTACATAATATATTTCAGGTTAGTATTACCGCAAAAAAAAAAAATTATGTAGATCTGTTTAAACAAAACTTGCTGAGTTTGGTAGTTAGATAAGTGTGCTAGAGAACTAATTGCTGATCAGGATCCATCCATATTCTTTTATGGACTTGAGAAGCTGTATTATTATTTACTAGGTAAATACTTGCGCTATGTCGCATGGCTTTTTTTTTAGTTGATTAATATTATGTTTAATATGATAAATGTTATTTGTAGTGTTTAAAGCACTATTATGTTAACACCATAAAATCGTGATGTAGTATTAAAATATTTATTATCTAAATATATAATGAATTTTTCTAGACTTTTGATTTTTAGAAGGTGTAATTTGCTATAAGTACTATAAAAATTATTAAGTAGACAAAATTTAAATTAATTTAGTACTATTATAATATTGCTGTACAAAAATTGATCTTTATTTGTGACATAAAATCAGTTCTTCATTTTTGCGGTTAATGTTTCATTTAGTTCTGATATTAGTATTTTTTACAAAAGTCACATCTCTATAATATTATTTAATAAGACATTTTTGAAAATGAACTTTGTTTTGTAAGTTATTACATCAAATGCCATTACAAATAACAAAAAATAATTGAAATAGGAAAAGATATAATTGTTTGTTACAATTAGTGATAAGAATATGGAAAATATTTATTTTGCATTAAAGATGTCATCTACTATATATTTTAAAATAATAATCAATTCATATATTTTCAAAAAAGAAAATCGATTCAAAATTTTGATATATTTTTCACTATAGTTTATTATATTTTATTTGAATTTATATCAAAATAAAATTTAAGAAAATATTTTACTAATTTTATAAGAAGTTAGACACAAGAAAATTAATTTTTTAAGAGTTCGTGAACTAACCACAAAATTAGAGTAATTAAACGGTGTATAATAGAGTTATGTTTTCAAGATTATAGGTTTTACGGGTTAGCACGAATAATAATTTAATCCACTACAAAACGGGTTAAATAGACAAAGTATTCCGTTTGACAACTCTATCTATAATTATTAGTTAGACATATTAAGAATTCAAATAAAACCAATTTTTATTAAATTTCAAAACAATTTTTTATAAAAAAATTTACTCCGCGCTATAAAACCAAATTTTCTTAAATTTCAAAACAATTTATTATAAAAAAATTACCCCGCGCTAATTATAGCGCGGGTTAAATTCTAGTGTTTTATTAGAAAGAAAACAAGTGTGGGTAGTAATTCGTTACGGTAGATTTGTTGCTTTGACGGTAGATTTGTATTGCCAACGGTAGATTTTTATTGCGTTGGTAGATTTATATATAATAACGGTGGATTTAAAACTGTGTAAAATCTTGGTTATTTTGTTTTGTAATGGTGGTAGATTTAATATTAGTGACGGTAGATTTAAAAAAATTGGTAGATTTGTTTGTTATGGTGGTAGATATAAAAACGTCTAACATCTCATTAACTATGGTGGTAGATATAAAAACGTCTAACATCTCATTAACTATGGTGGTAGATTTAATATTAATGATGGTAGATTTAAAATTATTTGGTAGGTTTATTTATAATGGCGGTAGATTTAGTAATTGTTTTGGTATTTACTCAGATAACCTTCAGTTGGTAGATTTATTTGTAATGTTATGGTAGACTTTTTTTTACGGTAGATTTATAGACATTGTTTCGTGGTAGACATTTGACTTTTTCCAGAATGAAAAATGACGTTTTTTCCCTACACTATATCTCAGATTTACGAAAGAACCAGACACCCAAATATGCTAAGTATGAGAATTTTTTTGTGTTTGATGGTAGATTTATTGTAATGATGGTAGATTTATTTTATTAAATATTTTTTTATGGGGTTAACGTTTCATTTCATCTAGCGCATGGGGAGCCGCCTTTAGCCGTGTCGTTGCCTTGGCCGAAGACGTTGGCTCCGGGAAGCAGATCTGGTGGAAGACGGCGGTGGAGCGGTCGAGAACAACGCCGGAGATGCACTCACAAATCACTGAAATCCGTTGGCGAAGGAGAGAGATTATGGGTTTGGTTTTGCTACACTTATTGTGTTTTTGGTTAAGGTTCCATGAAGAGTTGTTTACGTTTCTTTCAAACTATTGGTATTGCTAATGTTATGTATGAAAGTAGCATATTCAAGTATTGTGATAATAAACACCATATAGAATTTGTAAGTTATAATTATATGTGGTTCATGTGTTTTTGTTTTAAATCTCACTAATTTTGGTTATATGTACTAAGCAAATATTAAACTAAATAAAGTTACCAATTTTGTCAAACACCTTTGAAAATCATCGTGGACTGTCTTATAATAATCAATTCAAAAACAAACATACCATCATTTAGAATTCAATTATCATTTGTACAAATTCAAAAACAAATCAACCAAATCGAAATCTTCCATTAATTATACTCGTAGAATAATACGTTGAATCAAAGACGGAAATGTCGCCGGAGACTCGGCCGCCGTCGTGAAACCTAGGAACCTGTCGGAGATAGCATCAATTTAACACTATCAATTGAAAATAGACCAAATGCAACAAGTCTGTCATAACGTTTTAAACAAGTCTACGAGAACATTTTAAATAAGTCTATCAGAATATTTTAACAAGTTTACCAGAATGTTTTAACAAGTTTACCAGAACGTTAAACAAGTCTACCAGAACGTTTTAAATAAGTCTACCACTACATATTAAACAAGTCTACCACTATTAGCGGAATTTCGTTGCCGGAATCAATGACCGTGAGGAACGCCGGAGTCGGAGTCAGAGTATATCTCGCCGGAGAAGACGAGAGGTTACGAACGTTTTAAACAAGTCTACCATAACGTTTTAAAATAGTCTACCAGAACGTTTTAAATAAGTCTACCAGAACAGACTAAACAAGTCTACCGTAACGTTTTAAACAAGTATACCGTAACGGATTAAACAAGTCTACCATAATGGATTAAACAAGTCTACCAAAACGATTTAAACAAGTTAAGCAGAACGTTTTAAATAAGTCTACCACTATTAGCGAAATTTCGTCGAACAAGTGGTGTGCATACCTCATGAAGCCGTATATAAACAAAAAAACGATGGGTTTCTCTTCTTTCACTTGGAACTCGCATCGCCCCTCCGTACGTTGCCTAAAGAACGACCAAACGACGCCGGATCTCGTCGCCCTCGGAAGGAACTCGCCAAAGAAGATGAAAAAACTCATGAGAAAAAAAGTTCCTCACCTACTCGTCGCCGGAATCAATGGCCATGAGGCTGGAACGCCGGATTCAGAGTATATCTCGCCAGAGAAGACGAGAGGTTAAGAATATTTTAAACAAGTCTACCAGACGTTTTAAACAAGTCTACCATAACGTTTTAAATAAGTCTACCATAACGTTTTAAACAAGTTTACCAGAACGTTTTAAACAAGTCTATCACTACGTATTAAACAAGTCTACCACTATTAGTGGAATTTCGTCGAACAAGTGGTGTGCATACCTCATGAAGCCGCATATCAACAACAAAACGAGGATTTTCTCTCCTTTCACCACGAACTCACGCTGCCCCTCCGCACGTCGCCTCAAGAATGACCAAACGACGCCGGTTTCGAGCCGCCGGAGTGGCCGAGAAGATGAGAGGGCTCGCCGGATTCAAGAAGACGAGAGGTTTCGAGAAGACAAGAGGGCTCGCCGGAGTCGCCGTTTCTGTTGCCGTATCTCTCGCCGGAATCGTGATTGAGAGAAGAAGAAGAGAGAGAGAGAGAGAGAAGAAGAAGAAGAAGAAGAAGGGGAGAGAGAAGAAGAAGAAGAAGAGAGAGAGAGAGAGAGAGAGAGAGAGAGAGAGAGAGAGAGAGAGAGAGAAAAATTTTGTTTTAAAAAAAATCTTTTTTATTATTTTTTTTGTTTAAAAAAAATAAATCAAAAATAAATAAATAATGGCATTTCCGTAATATAATACAACATATGGATAAAATAGACATTGACCAAAAGAGTAAGATTAGTTGAGTTTGGTAGACTTATTGGAAGTTAATCTAGTAATATAAGCATATAGTAAGGTTAGGTGGATGAATTAACTCTTTTATAATTTGTATGGTGTCCAATACGACATTCTTCTTCTCTTTCGATTGTAGTTGCATAGTCTCCTTCTATTTCATATTATTATTTTTTACAAAATATTGAATCAAATTCAAAACAAAGAGAAACAAAGAGAAAGTCGGTTAAACTTTTTTTTTAACATCTATCTTTATTTATATAAAAATCAAGGTATATCAAGAATACATAAAATAGTAACAATACAAGATGATAAAATAACTAAAAGAAATTCTGACGATTCTCTTCTCCGAGAAATTTTACTCGCAAAGAGAGTGTCCATCATTCCCTTCTTCAAATTCGCATGGAATTTGATGTGATCTTCATCTTTGGCTATTATCCATCTTTTCCCCTGTTGTATTACATTGACTCATTCCCAATTAGGATCTAAAAATGTTCGCCGAAAAAGAACACAATTTACTGATTCTTTCGATCAAAATAAGATTTGAGACTGCCAATTTTAAACGACTGTATGAATGTCGCCATACAACAAAGGTGAATCTTCCGCTCCAAACCGGCCTACCCTCCATGGTGGTTTCCATGGTGTTAATGCCATATTCAACAGAGTAAAATCACCGGAAAAAATTGAACTAGAAACAACATAAACATATTATTTTCCGGGATCCCAAATTTTTCGACCAAGACATCATTTGTAAGGAAAAACCGCTACGAGCGCAATAAAAATTTGGCAATATCTTACCAAAGTGACATTGCAGTGGGCCTTTTCCACCACGGAGATGGAAGATGCCTGAATATAACGATAGTAAAATTGCTTCACACCGGCATCAAGATCGGAAATCATTGTCCTCGTAAAGAGAGGGTGAAGAAAATCATGGCCATGTCTATATATTGTTGTCTCTCTCTATCACTAGTACAAAGAAGAAACTAATCAAAAGAGAATAAATAAAGAAGAGAATAATCATAAGAAAGGGTAACATATCTCCCTCTTTCAATCGAAATCGATTAGTCGATCGCCTTAAGAGAGGAGAGCCATGAACGGTTTAAAATAAAAACCTTTCTTTAAATCCTCACAATTCACAAACTTATCAATCTAATTTTTAAAGAATATAATCAGTAATTTGTTGTCAAAATGATCTAAGATGTATCGTTTTAATACGTTAATTAGATTCTAAACCTGTGCGCATGCGCTGGATAATTTTTTTGTAAATTATATTTTGTAATATATAAAATGTGAAATGAGAAATAAGAACTAATTTAAGTGTTATTGATTCATATATGTTTAATTTGTAATATTTAAGTTTATAATAGATTTAATAAATGTTTGACAACATGTTTAATACTTGTTTGACAACATGTTTAATACTTGTTTGACAACATGTTCAATTTATTAAAAAAAATAAAAGGTGTTTGGAAACAGATTCCAAAAATGTTTATGTTGAGTGAATTACATAGAAAGTCACTTTTTAGTTTGGTTTACAAAATAAGTCACTTTGTGCTATTGAGTCACTTTTTACACTATTCATTTTCTTTAAATCTGAAATTGCCCCGCGTGTACATACAAATGTCCATTACAATTGGTGCACATAAACTTGTCCACGCACTGATTATTTGTGTTATTGTTCTCGAAATTAGCTTAAACGAGAATTGATAGGTTTTCATAGAGAAATAATGATCAATAGTGTCATGGACATGATAGCAAGAACTATTTTTAGAATAACAACGAACCTAATTTATTTGATTAAATTTGAAATTTATTAATATGTAAAAATGTGAAAATATTTACAAGTACAATGGACATATTTTCATAGACAATCTGACATTATGTCCACGTTTTCATGTACATGTCGATATGAATTTCGCATGATCAGATTTCTTGTTTTATTTAGATTTCTTGTTTCACTACCTAAACTATAGTAAAATAGATTTTAAAATGTAGCAGAAATAGAATGATCATCTATTGTAACAAAAAAAATTAGATTTATGTCTTTGATATTATAAAAATTTAGAAAACAAATCATGTGGGAAATAAGAATTAATTTATTCTGATTTTTAATTTCAAACTCATCCACTCCATTGCATCCACTGTTCTAGTGTACACGCCGGGAAATTTCGGATTTAAAAAAAATGAATAGTATAAAAAGTGTCTCAATAGCATAAAATAACTTATTTTGTAATTCTAAACTAAAAAAGTGACTCACAATTTAATTTATTCTTTATCTTTTTGTATTTCATACTATTTTTAGAATAACAATGAGCATATTTTTTTGATTAAATATGAAATTTATTGATTTGTAAAAATGTGAAAATATTTACAAGTACAATGGACATATTTTCATAGATAATCTGACTTTCTGTCCACGTTTCCATGTCCATGTCGATATGAATTTTGCATGACCAAATTTTTTGTTTCACTACCTAAATTATAGTAAAATATGTTTTAAAATATAGCAAAAATAGAATTATCAACTCTTGTAACAAAAAAAATTGGATTTGTGTCTTTCGTATTATAAAAAAAAATTAAAAAACAAATCAGGTGGGGAATAATAGTTAATTTATTTAGATTTTAATTTCGAACTCATCCATGCCATTGCATCCACTGTTCTAGTGTACACGCGGGGCAATTTCAGATTTAATAAAAAATGAATAGTGTAAAAAGTGTCTCAATAGCATAAAATAACTTATTTTGTAAATCTTTTTTTTTTTAACTTCTATGATTTATTATGAAGAAGAAACATAGTTACGATGTAATACATGAGTTATAGCAGAGGGATTAAGTGGAAAATAAACATAAGAAACGTCTTCAGGCATCGTAATCTTAGATAGAATATATGCTGCTTCATTATTATTTCTTGAACACCATGTAAATTTGATCTCTTCAAATCTGTTACTCCAATTTCATACTTCTTGAATCCAATTGTAGATGTCAAAGTTCAAAGTCTATCTGTTGAGTAACTTTATCAAATTTATACAATCCCCATCAAAGATCATTTTGTAATTCAATTTATTCTTTTATCTTTTTGTATTTCTATTTTTAACCGAAATGAACAGGTGCCTATCGCCCACTAGTCGAAAGACTCGAAACTGACAAATCCGTAATGAACTACGAACTTAATAAATAACTACGAACTTTGCAGGCCCATCTTCTCTTCGGCCCAACATAGATAAAAAAGCTAACAAATTTCTCTTTCTTCTTCTACGCTCTCAGCACTGCCTTCTTCCCACGGACCGTTCTTCTCCTTCCAGAGATTCGACTTTTAGGCTCTGAGATCAACACAGTGAATCACCGATTTCCTTCACTTTCGAGAGCGACGAATAGAGATTATTAAGAAATGGTGAAAGTGCGAATGAACACGGCCGACGTGGCCGCAGAGGTCAAGTGCTTGAAGCGTTTAATCGGCATGAGATGCTCAAACGTCTATGATATATCTCCCAAGGTAAAAAATTCATACAACACGCACTCATGGGGAATCAGTTGGTTGATTTGATTTCCATCAGGGTTTATTTATCCAACGATATACACTTTGTTTGATTTTTGCTCAAATTTGATTGCAGACGTATATGTTCAAGCTCTTGAATAGCAGTGGAATCACAGAATCTGGAGAGAGTGAGAAGGTTTTGCTATTGATGGAAAGTGGTGTTCGTTTGCATACTACAGCTTATGTCCGGTAAAAAAATAAAAAATTCATCTATTTTCGTTTTTTTTTTGGGGAAGTGGTAATGAATGATTTTCTGGGTTTTTTTTGTTTTCATGTTTTTGTAGGGATAAGAGCAATACTCCATCTGGGTTTACTTTGAAGTTAAGAAAGCATATTCGGACAAGGAGGCTTGAGGATGTACGCCAGCTTGGTTACGATAGGGTAAATGGAAGTTGTGAATTTCTTGTGTTTGTTTGGTTTGTTTCCATTGTGTTTTTTTTCGTTGAAGCTGCTGTTTCTTTCGATATTGGCACCAGATCATTGTCTTCCAGTTCGGGCTAGGTGCTAATGCACACTATGTTATATTGGAGTTGTATGCTCAAGGAAACATAATTCTTACGGATTCCGAGTATATGATCATGACTCTCCTCCGCTCACATAGGTTAGTTTTTCGATTTACTTTCATCAGATTGTTTTGTCTTTTCTAGGATGAAGTTTTAACTTCTCAATTGTAGTGAGTCATATATTTCAATTCTTGCAGAGATGACAATAAGGGTTTTGCAATCATGTCTCGACACCGTTACCCGATAGAGATATGTAGAGTCTTTGAGAGAACCACAGTTTCAAAGCTGCAGGAAGCACTTACTGCTTTCTCGCTTAAGGATCAGGAAGCAAAAGATAATGAATCAAAGGAGCAGAATGGTGGCAAGAAGGGTGGGAAGTCAAATGATTCTACGGGTGCCAAACAATTTACCTTGAAGATTATTCTTGGTGACGCTTTGGGGTACGGGCCACAGCTCTCAGAGCACATAATTCTGGATGCTGGTCTAGTTCCAAGTACCAAAATTTCGGAAGAAAAGAAGTTAGATGATAATGAGATTCAGTTATTGGTTCAAGCGGTCATCGTATTTGAAGATTGGCTTGAAGATATTATATATGGTCAAAAAGTTCCTGAAGGTTATATTCTAATGCAGAAACAAATGTTGGTGAATGACACGTCTTCTCAAGAAGGTGGTGTTAGAAAGGTCAATATTTAACTTTGTGCTTCTTCTTCTTTTTTTTTAAATGGCAATGGATTTCATATATAGTATATTCTTTTGCCTTGCAGATGTATGATGAGTTCTGTTCAATCTTATTAAATCAATTCAAATCAAGAGTGTATGAAAAGTTTGAAACTTTTGATGCGGCTTTAGACGAGTTCTACAGCAAAATTGAGAGCCAAAGGTCTGAATATCAACAAAAGGCAAAAGAGGATTCTGCAAGTCAGAAACTCAATAAGATTCGCCAGGATCAGGTTTGTGGTATTTCCATTTCAATATATCTCTGTCGAATTTTCTCCATATTTAAACTTATCTTAATTGCAATGTTTCTGTACTCATGTTGTAGGAAAACCGTGTTCAAATTCTGAAGAAAGAAGTCAACCGTTGTGTTAATATGGCTGAATTAATTGAGTACAACTTAGAAGACGTAGATGCTGCCATATTAGCTGTTCGTGTAGCACTTGCAAAGGGTATGGGCTGGGATGATCTAGCTCGCATGGTCAAGGAAGAAAAGAAATTAGGAAATCCTGTTGCCGGAGTCATCGACAAACTTAATCTAGAGAAGAATTGCATGACCTTGTTGTTGTGCAACAATCTTGATGAAATGGATGATGATGAGAAGACGCTCCCAGTGGAAAAGGTGTGGATTTCTCTCTACATTGATTACAATAAGCTCATCTTCTTTCTTGTTCCGACATATGGGTGGATTTCGTAGGTGGAGGTTGACTTATCACTTTCTGCGCATGGTAATGCTAGGCGCTGGTATGAAATGAAGAAGAAACAAGAAACCAAACAGGAGAAGACTGTTTCTGCTCATGAAAAGGCTTTTAAAGCAGCTGAGAAAAAGACACGCCACCAGCTTTCTCAGGTAAGCTTCGAACTTCATCGCCGTTAATCTTGTTTTGTGTTTTCTTTCTCGCAGCCTACTAATCATTTGCATTTTTCTGGCTAAAAGGAAAAAGTGGTTGCAACTATTTCACATATGAGAAAAGTCCACTGGTTTGAGAAATTCAATTGGTTTATTAGCAGTGAGAACTACTTGGTCATCAGTGGTCGCGATGCTCAGCAAAATGAGATGATAGTTAAACGTTACATGTCGAAAGGAGATCTGTAAGTTGTCATTTATAGAGTTCTTTGGTTAGTGTTGGTATTAAATCTTCGAATATTATTATTAGTTTCTTTTCACCTGCTTTCTTAGGTATGTACATGCAGAGCTGCATGGAGCATCTAGTACTGTCATAAAGAATCATAAACCTGAACAAAGTGTTCCGCCTCTCACTTTAAACCAAGCTGGATGTTTTACGGTAAGCAGTTTCACCCACCAATTTTAGTTTATTGGAATTGTGTTACTCTGGTGCAATGTCTTATTGGCAGACATTTGGATGTAATTCGTCGATGCAGGTTTGTCATAGTCAGGCCTGGGATTCCAAGATTGTTACTAGTGCATGGTGGGTTTATCCTCATCAGGTCAGTAAAACAGCTCCTACTGGAGAATACCTTACAATTGGAAGTTTCATGATACGAGGTAAGAAGAACTTCCTTCCACCACACCCACTTATCATGGGTTTTGGACTGTTGTTTCGTTTGGACGAGAGTTCCTTGGGAGCTCATTTGAATGAGAGAAGGGTTAGAGGTGAAGAGGAAGGAATGAATGATGTAGTAATGGATACGCATGCTCCTGATGAGCATTCAGATGCTGAGTCAGAGAACGAAGCCGAGAATGAAGAGGTTTCTGCCGCAGGAAAAATTGAATTACCGGAATCAAATACAGCATTGAGCCAAGATACTTCTTCTTTGGACATGAATTCATCTGGTATTTCTGAAGAAACATCAGCTACGTCACAGCTTGAAGATCTTCTTGATAGAA
The DNA here is from genome assembly GCA_002933935.1 of Eutrema yunnanense. Classification (NCBI taxonomy): domain Eukaryota; kingdom Viridiplantae; phylum Streptophyta; class Magnoliopsida; order Brassicales; family Brassicaceae; genus Eutrema; species Eutrema yunnanense. The sequence continues at coordinate 62,846 of PKML01051769.1, forward strand.
CCCTTGGTCTTGGTACTGCTACGGTGGCAGGCAAGAACCGTACAATAGAGACATCAAAGGATGAAATGGAAGAGAAAAAAGCAGTAGTTAGAGATAAGCCTTACATGTCAAAAGCTGAAAGAAGAAAGCTTAAGATTGGCCAAAGCGGTAACACAGCCGCTGATGGTAACACTGGACAAGAAAAGCAGCAACGGAAGGAAAGGGATGTTGCTAGTGGTAACAATGCCGCCGATGGTAACACTGGGAAAGAAAAGCAGCAACGAAAGGAAAAAGATGTTTCTTCTTCAAGCCAAGCAAACAAGAGCATACTTGATAACAAGCCAGCTGGGGATAAAGTTAGCCGTGGGCAAAGGGGTAAGCTTAAGAAAATGAAAGAGAAATATGCTGATCAAGACGAAGAAGAAAGAAAAATACGGATGGCTTTGTTGGCAGTAAGTACTTTCTAAATTACCTATTTGCATTCTCCATTTTCTGTCATAGACCATAAAGTCTGACCTTATCAGTATTGAATTTGGGAAAAACTGAATCTCTTCTCCGTGCAGTCTTCTGGAAAGCCACAGAAGAGTGATGTTGAATCACAGAATACAAAGCCCGCAGTCACTGAAGAGAAGAAACCTTCTGAGGGTAAACTTTTGATCTTATTACCTGTCCGAAATTGTTTCTTCACATACACTTTCACTAGAGTGCAGCATATGATACCGATGGTTGTCTGGTGGTTGTTGTGTGCAGAGACAGACGATGCTGTGAAAATATGCTATCGGTGTAAGAAGGTTGGACATCTTGCTAGGGACTGTCATGCAAAAGAATCTTCAGAGATGGACAAAGTGGTAATGGAAGAAGATGATATACATGAGGTTGGGGAAGAAGAGAAAGAAAAACTGATTGACGTTGATTACCTAACCGGTAACCCGTTGCCAACCGACATTCTTTTATATGCGGTCCCCGTGTGCGGCCCTTACAATGCTCTCCAGGCATATAAATACAGAGTCAAAGCGATCCCAGGGAGCATGAAGAAAGGAAAGGGTAATAAATAACACGCCCATTTTTTTTTTTCAAATATCAAAATCTTAATATGTGCAAGTAGTTGCAAGTGTTTTGGAGGTTTTGGATTCTATTTGATGTTTGTTTTGTGTTTGGACAGCTGCAAAAACTGCAATGAATCTGTTCACGCATATGACGGAGGCTTCAGTAAGGGAGAAAGAGCTGATGAAGGCTTGTACGGATCCCGAGCTGATGGCTGCTCTTGTCGGTAATGTGAAGATCACAGCAGCAGGTTTAACGCAGTTGAAGCAGAAACAGAAGAAGGGCAAAAAAAGTGGGAAACACCATAGCTAGGTTTTAGGTAACTGCTGCGATATCGTTGTTAGTAGAAGCTAGTGAAAGCTTTTTATTATACATAAGCATATTGGTTTCAAATCTTTGTATGTTCACTTCTGCAAAACCGAAACATCACAAACCTTACGAAAAAACAGCATCAAGTTACTGCATAAAAGAATTTCGGATTTTAAAACAAGTGTTAGGTTTCTTAAGTATTTATAATTTATCATATATGCTATATGATGTGCTCAACATTCCCATAACTACTTCATAATCATATTTCAATATTTGTTTTTCTGTTTTAAACAAATATCGGAATTAACTTCTCTATAGGTCTTGGTTATTTTGGGTCTTCAACTGATGACAAATGTAAATTTTTTGTATAGATTCACTGTTTTGTTCTGAATCGTCGATGTTCCCTTGGTAGTCAACGAATGGAGCTAGGAATGTCAATCGGGCAGGTCCGAAACCCGCAAATCTCGCATATATTTGAATCCGGTCCGGTGTGGCCTGAAAAAAATTTGGATCTATATTATAAAGTTCAGTCCGGCCCGAACAGGGTTAGAGGATTATTTCGGGTTTTTCTTTGACATATATATATCGTATAGAAATATCATTGAAATTCTATTGATAATAATTTAAAAAATATGAAATAAACCTGAAAGAATGATAATGATTATGGGCAAGTGTCCATCTTTATCAAAATTTAGATCAGCTAATGTAAACATGAGAATCTTTACAGTCGCATCGGTCTCACTTTAGATTTTTTCCGTCGCATCACTACACAACATTCCCGTTGAAACAAGACGTCTCTTCTCTCTCACCTGAAATAAGCACCGCAGGAACTCCATCCCCAAAATATGGGCAGAAGATTAACGATGATATTATCAAAACTGGGTTTAATCCATATTTGAACATATCCATCAAACTACTCATTCTGCATTTAAAATGTGGATGCCTGAGTTATGCACGCCAAGTGTTCGACGAATTACCCAAGCGTTATCAAAACCTCTGTAATATAGTAGTATGAGACAAAGTTTCCTTGTAAGGCAGAGTATGCTCTATAAAATAGATGAGACATGATAAATATCCTTCTAGAGATTCCTCGTGAACCTCAAGAGGGATAAATCAAGGACTAGGAGGTAGTACAAAGTAAGAAGGACCACCTCTAATGAACCTAGACTCGCTGCCAAAAGATCAATGGCATAAGAGAGAGAAGAAAAGATTAAGAAAAGTATTCTCTGATTGACTTTTTGCAAAATGCCAAATATCAGTACATAAAGCAGAAATCAGTACAGTCTAACATGTGACTTCTTGGCTGAGAGTAAACCAAATACAAACCAAACTAATTCGAGATTGCACCGGATACAAAACAGTCTTCACTTATTTGAAATGTAGTAGAAAATGATAAGTGTGATATCCTATCACAATACTTTCCTGTTCAAGAACAACCTTGTCCTCAAGGTTGAAAGCCTGGGAATTGAGAGATGAAGTCTTTGTAGAACTCCCAAGAAGATTTATCATCAGGGAGTCCCTTCCATTTGACAAGTACCTTGGTGACAATTTGTTTTGGCGACGAACCATTTTGGTCTCGAGGATAGCTTCATGTGCTTTGGCGAGGCAACTCTGGGGTGGTGGTGGGAGGATTCAGGCAGATCTTGAGTTGACTCACATGGAACACGTTATGAATGCTTGCTGCAGCCGTGAGTAGGACTGGGCATATTTACCGAACCGAATCAAACCGAACCGAACCAAACCAAATAATGTTATTTGGTTCGGGTTCGGATAACCCGAATAACCCAAATGGACACATTTCTAAATTTATTCGGTTTTTGGTTCGATTCGGTTTATTAACCGAATATCGAATTAACCGATTGGGTAACCGAATTAAAACCAAACTCATATAATACCATATAGGGTTTTGGACTTAGTAGCAGATTTTAGTCTTTGATACTTCGACTCCTCTGGTTCTTTGTAATTTGGATAATATTTTTTCTTCTTTCTTTATTCATTTTTGTTGGATAAATATTTTTCTCACAATGGTCAAACACTTCATTTTATCTAAAAATACATGTATTATATAAAATAATCAAAATTACCCTAAACTGATTTTAGTTTGGTTATTAATTGTAAAAACCGAAAAACTCGAAAACCGAACCGAACCGAAATAGAATTTAATCCCGAATGGGACCTAAAATTTTAAAACCGAAAAACCCAAACCGAACCCAACTAATTAACCGAATGCCCAGCTCTAGCCGGGAGCTCTAGCTCGTAAGCAACCGTACCAAATCTGTCGGAGATGCGAAAGGGACCATAAAAGCAAGGATAAAGCTTATGAGGGACTTTTCTGTTCTTGAGGGAGTGTTGGCGGTAGGGCTGAAGCTTGAGAAACACATAATCACCCACTGTAAACTCACGAAAAGAGCGATGAGAATCAGCATGTTGCCTCATCTGGTTGTGAGCACGGAGTAAGTGGAACTTGAGCATCGAAATCATTTCTTCCCGAGATCGGAGAGATTTGTCGACCACATTGGAGGAGCTTTCCCCAGGTAAGTAAGGGAGGTGAGTAGGATGTGATTGACCATAGATAATTTCGAAGGGAGTGCTTTGTATGGCGGAGTGAAATGTGGTGTTGTACCACCATTCTGCAAGGGGCAACCACTTTCTCCAAGTATGGGGAGCGGCGGATGTCATACAACAAAGATATGTCTCAAGTGTTTTATTGGTTACCTCAGTTTGCCTGTCGGTTTGCGGGTGGTAAGAGGTGGAAAATTGTTGGAGTAAGCTTGTCCTACTAGTTGAGAAATTGAAATGGTTTCCACGAGATCTGCAAAGAAAGAAGAAGAAGATAAAGTTAACGAAGGGAAGAAGATAAGGTTAATAAAACATGTGCTTGGCACATGGCTATGAGAAACTAGAATATTGTTTTATTTAATTTGGAAATTATTTAGTTATTCCTTTTTAGTTTAGAATAAGATAATTTCCTTTTCACAAAATTGTTAAGGTTTTATGCTATAAATATGTATGCTCATACATCAAAATAATTATCCGATCAATACAAAAGAAACGTTTTCTAGAAATTCTTATTTCAAGTTTATTATTTCTTCCGCTATTCTGAGTTCAATTTAGGGTTTTTCGTTAACACACCACAAATCCAACATGGTATCAGAGCGCCAAGGTTGATGGAGTAAAGATCCTAGCAACCTAATATCACAATTCATCACAAGAAACCACAAGCAACGACAAGTTCACAAAAGATGGAATCAAGCACAACACAAATTATTCATGTGTTTGATGGGAAAAACTTCAGCCTATGGATCAAGAGGATGAAAACAATACTAAGGTCTAGATCTCTATGGACTATTGTTTCAGAAGGAATTCCAAAATCACCAGAAACCAGTAAAATACCGACGAAGGAAGAGCTTAAATCGGTAAAAGAGTGGGAAGAATTAGAAGTCAATGATCAGCTTGCCTTACAACTAATTCATAGCGCCTTGAGCGAAGAAATTCTTGGAGGAAGAGTTTCTGATGAAGAATCAGCCAAAGCAGCTTGGGATCTTCTGCATACATAATACAAAGGAGATCCAAAGACATCACAAATCAGACTACAAAGGCTACGAGCAACTTTCTGGAGTGTAAAACAGAAAGAGAAGGAAACGTTAAAGGAGTTTATGAAAAGGATTATTGAACTAAACAGTGAGATGAAATCATATGGAGATAATATGCCTGAAGAATACTTGGTGTCCAAAGTATTATCTTCGTTGACAACCAAGTATGATCCTTATGTAGGCGTGATATAGCAAACCAAGGATTTGCAAACAATTACTTTGCAGGAATTGATAAACGCACTACAGATGCAGGAAAACAGACTTGAAGATAGAGATGAAAGCAATTCAGAAGGAGCATTCTATGCAAGGTTCAAGAAACCAATTCACAAGAGTCAAGGAACCAACCAAACATTCGAAGATTGTGATGATAAGCCAAGAAATTGAAGATGGTGCAACTTCTGTAAAAAGGATACTCATTATGAAGCTTTGTGCTACTACAAGAACAAGATACCTAACAGTGATCAAAACAGGCAGCAAAAATCACAAATAGAATGCTTCAACTGTGGAGAACTCGGACACATATCTAGAGATTGCAGGATGAGAAAAAATCAACAAGCTTACATGCACGAAGAAGAAGCTAAAAAAGAAGTTAACATGGAAGAATTATCGTTTTCAGCAACCCATATACCAACACTTCAAAACACATGGTTTCTTGACAGTGGAGCAACAAATCACATGGTCTACGGAGAAAATTTGTTCTCATATTTGGATAAGTCAGTTCATACTCCTATTAGAGTTGCCAGCGGTGAGGTACTTGTAAGTGCAGGAAAAGGCAGCATCATTGTCAAAACAGAATTGGGCCAAAGAATCATACTGGATGTCATATTAGTTCCAAGGATCGATAGAAATCTACTAAGTGTTGGGCAATTAGTAAGAAGCGGATATAAAGTGTTATGTGATGAAGACAAAGGTATCTTAATGGACAAAGAATATAACATGATTACTGAAGTTCCTATGGCTGGAAATAGCTTTCCACTAAACTGGTCAAACGTTGAAAAAAATCATTCAACTTGCAAAGAAGAAATGTCTGGGTCCAACAACGATACAGCCAGGAAAGAGACTAAAGCTTGCGTTACAACTATTCTAAAAGGCAAAACATCAAGAATAGAGACCACACCACGAGAGGATAAATCCGAAAATTCAGCTACAACACCACACAAAAATACAGAAGAAAGAGAAACACCACAAACGCAAAACAAAAGCCAAAATCAGATTTGTGAAGGATCGTCAAGAGTAATAAATCAAACGACAGATGTCAAGGATGTCTACAATCAAACCACAAAGATCAAAGAAAGCATAGACAAGATTTCTCAGAATAGAGTAAAAGGTTTAGAGAAGCGGAACACAATTGAGATGATTCACAGAAAAATGGAAGAAGTATCTGAAAAGAGCGTTGAAGAGTATTCCAGCAAGAGGGAGCTCGAAGAAAGTCAGTCCACACAAAACTCGCCTAAGAAGCTACTGCAGCAGAGAAAAGAACAAAGCAATCAATTGGAAGAATTTTGTTTCGAAGAAGATGTAAAGGACAACGAGTGGAGACATGCTATGTATGAAGAAATCAAGATGATCAGGAAAAATCAGATTTGGTCTCTCACAGAAAAACTACAAGGAGAACTCGTAGAGAAGCAGAAAACAAGTGAAATTGATGCAGAGAGGCAGAATCCAGATAAAATTCAGAAACCAACCAGCATTAAAATTTCAGAGGAAAGAATCGATAAAGGAGAAGTTTGTATCAAGAGGGAGATTAAACAACGAAGCCTACCATGGAGTTTTGTAGATGTCGTAAAGGGAATTTCCCGATCCAGAGAAAACCCAGCAGTTCCAAAAATCAAAACTCTGAAATCATCACAATTGGTCATGAGCAAAGAAGCTATACATTTACGAAAACTCTCGGAGCAGCACAATCGGAAAAGTTGAGAGAAAATCTGGGAATCACATAGTACAAGCTTAGAGGGAGTGTTGAAGTAAGCTTGTCCTACTAGTTGAGAAATTGAAATGGTTTCCACGAGATCTGCAAATAAAGAAGAAGAAGGTAAAGTTAACGAAGAGAAGAAGATAAGGTTAATAAAACATGTGCTTAGAAACTAGAATATTGCTTTATTTAATTTGGAAATTATTTAGTTATTCCTTTTTAGTTTAGTATAAGACAATTTCCTTTTCACAAAATTTTTAAGGTTTTATGTTATTATAAATATGTATGCTAATACAGCAATATAATTATCCGATCAATACAAAAGAAACATTTTCTAGAAATTCTTATTTCAAGTTTATTATTTCTTCCGCTATTATGAGTTCAATTTAGGGTTCTTCGTTTACACACCACAAATCCAACAAAAAATCCAGCTCAACTCCATGTATTCGAAATAGCTCTCTCCAAACTTCGCTGAGAAATGTGGGATCACGGTCACTTGAGCAACATCCAACGCAATATAAGGATCTTTGGGCATGCCGTGGAGCTTGAAAATGTTATCCATGTATGCTTGAGCAACATCCAACGCAATATAAGGAGTTGAGCTGGATTTTACTTAACCGATTGATGAAGTGCGATGAAGTGAGGGGATTTTACTTCATCGCCTTATCCCTGTGAGCGTTTTTACTTCAACGCAAAATCCAAACTAATAGATTCCTATACCCCATCAAGAATTGGAAGAGGCAGTAGTAAACCTGGCTTCACGGCTAGGTCATACTTGTTGCGTTGGAAAATAGAGCAATTCCGTATGTAGTTCTGGACTTCGACATTCATCTTAGGCCAGTAAAATAGTGATTTGATGCGTTGGAGTGCGGCATCCTTTCATGAGTGTTCTCCTACGACAGAATCGTGTAACCACTTGAAGATCTGAAGTTTCAAGTCAGCATTGTTCCTAATAACCAATTTTCCTTTGCGACACAATTCATTATTAATGAAAGAGAAGGATGGGTGAGAAGACTTATTCAGTTGTAGTTCCGATATAATCTCCTTGAGCAGAGGATCGGATTGCCAAAGGAGTTGAATTGAGTGGAACAAGGTCTGATCCACAGTGGAAAGAGTCAGATGCAGTAATTGAGAGCCAGACATCCGAGAGAGAGCATCTGCAGCCACATTCTCTTTCCCCTGTTTATATTGAATCTCGAAATTGTATCCCATAAGCTTTGATAACCACATGTGTTGGAAAGGAGTAGTAACCTTTTAATCCAGAAGGAACTTGAGACTCTTCTGATATGTCTTGATGATGAAAGGTTTGTGTTCCAAGTAAACATTCCATGTGTGAATGGCATATACGACATCAAGAAGCTCCTTTAGACCGAGAGTGATTGATGTCGAGGTCCCAAAGCATGACTAATGAAACAAATGGGGTGGTGATCTTGCATAAGAACTGCTCCGATTCCAGTATTTGACGCATCAGTCTCAACAACAAAAGGTTTCTCAAAATTCGGTAGAGCCAGTGTTGGTGAAGAGGTGAGAGCAGCCTTTAGTGTGTCGAAAGCAGCCTAGGCTTCGGGATTCCAAGAAAAACCATCTTTCTTGAGCAGAAAAGTGAGGGGTCGGGCAATGATGTTGTAACCTCCGATAAATCTGCGGTAGTAGTTAGCTAACCCCAAGAAGCTACGTAGATGTTTCTGTGAAGTGGGTGCTGGCCATTTCTCTATAGCTTCAATCCTCTTTGGGTCAGTACAAACTCCTTGAGAAGAGATGAAGTGACCTAGATACTTAACAACCGTAGCCCCAAATGTACATTTAGAAGGTTTCAAGTTAGGCTGTTGTTGCCGAAGAATCCCAAAAACAGTGGCAAGATGTTGTAAATGGAGATCCCATGTTGAGCTATACATTAGAATGTCATCAAAGAACACCAAAAGAAACTTCCGAGAGACGTCTTGAAGCACATGGTTCATTAGCCCTTGGAAAGTGCAAGGAGCGTTGGTGAGGCTAAACGGTATTACAAGATACTCATAATGACCCGAGTTTATCTTGAAAGCAGTCGTATACACATCTTGAGGAGACATACGTAACTGATGGAAACCAGCCCGCAAATCCAGTTTAGAAAAATATTTGGAGCCACCCAATTCGTCCATGAGATCTTCCAACAAAGGAATGAGATACTTATCTTTAATAGTTTGCTTGTTTAAACCCCGATAGTCCACACACAGCCGCCAAGACCCGTCCTTCTTCTTCACGAGCACAATGGGGAGATGCGTAAGGGCTTGAGATGTATTGTATTATCCCCTGCTGCAACATTTCTTTAATCATCTTATCAATAACATCCTTATGTAGAGAAGCGTAACGATAAGGTATCTGGTTTATTGGATTTGACCCTGACTCGAGAGAAATCATGTGATCAAACCCATCTCGGAAAGGAATAAGAACAGTTGGCTCCACAAATAAGTCAGCAAAAAAGTACAGTAGTGTTTGGAGCTCACGATCATCAGACTTCTCAGTTTCACTAGCAACGATATGAGAAAGGAGTGCTTCTGGTTCCAAAGGAGAATCCGTGTCCCCATCATCAATTTTTTTGATCTGCAGCAGAGAAATTTGAGGCTCTCGAAGTAACAGTCTATTGAGACTACTCCCTTTGATCATTTTACAGCCTAATTTAGTCACCCCATGCAACACGTGCTTCACCCCACTAAAAGTAAACTCCATCCGTAAGTTTAGAAAATCCCATAGAATGGGACCTAAAGTGCAAAGCCACTGGACTCCAAGGACCAGATCGCAACATTCAGAGGGATAGTTCTTATTTTTGTAGAGAAACCATAACCTTGCACCCGCCATGAGAAGTTACTGCATTTGTAAGAAGACATCAGTTGGCTGCCAAGAGCACCATAAACTGGCATTGGTCTGACAACTTATAGCTTGCAACCCATCTCTTTAGTTATAGACAAATCCAAAATATTGTGTGTGCTGCCTGGATCAATCAGAATGTAGAGCTTCCTTTTCCCATACTGTCCCACTACGAGCATACAATTATAACCAGTTGATCCATTCAGCGCATTAACTGAAATTGTCAGGACTTTATCACCATCCTCTTCTGTCGAGTGTGTATTTTAAGCTGCTTCATTGTTATTAAGACCAATCAAATCATCATCATCATAAAATAAATCTTCCTCAACTTCTAAGAAATAGATTTGAGAGCGCTTATGCTTCAAATGATGACCTGGTGAATAAGGTTCCTCACAGAACATACATAACCCCTTGGATTTTCGTTCCTGCATATCTTCGTATGTGAATTTTCTAGGCCCTTTCTCCGTATTCTGTCGCGAAGGAAAATGAGATTTGAAGGTTGCCTATTTATTGGATTATGGAGTTGGAAGCAGTGGAGTTGAGTGTATATTCCGATGTTGGAAGTGGTTGTTTTGCTTCTGGAAAGGACTGAAGGGAGCTCGGTTCTGCTTCACTGTCTTAACTTCGAATTGTCTGGTGTGGTAAGCTAAATGGGGACTCATGTTAGACATGAATATGCTGAGAGCGTGACTTGCGGGAATAACGATCCTCGTTCGCGAATCCTCAAATTTCTCCAAGTAGCTTTCGACGGGATCTTTACCCTGCTTAAGCTCACCAACTCGGCTAAAGGATCATCAAAGAGCTCACTAAACCTTAAAGAAATGGCTATCACATAATCAATCCAAGAAGTAGTGATCCCATATCTCTCCACCATGAAATTGTGATGGCATTGAAGAGACTTTCCCGATAAATTTAAGGCACCTAATCTCACCTTTAGATCTCACGGTGTATGTTGATGCTGAGAATCACACAAAGGGATAAAACAAAGAACTTTGATCGGAATCTTGTATTATTAGATCAAGCTCGGCAGAGTTACAATATTGTTGATCGAAATAAACAAATAATTAAGGAGACTAAAAGCTAAGAAGTCTGAGCTCTCAACCTCTTAGGTCTTGCTAATGAGTTGTAGGATGATCTTTGAATGAAGAGGGCCTCCTCTATTTATAAGGTCTTATGTCGGTCAAAACTGGATGATTTTCTTTTCCTTCTCAGATCATGATTATAGCAAATATCCTTTTTTCCGGAATCGATATGGATAACTTCATCTTTTCTATGGAATTTGCTTTTATCTTTAAATATCTTCTTTTTATCTCGAAGATCGGTCTTGATGGGCTTGAGATTGGTAATTGGGCTGATCTTAATTCAAACCGGGTTAAACCGGAGAGTGCTAAACTCACCACCAACAATGAGTCCCCCCTCTAGTTCGGCGAAGTAATCTTCATATGTGTTCGGCGAAGTTCATGAAAGCATTTAGCTCAGTGTGAATTGAGATCAGTAGAGTCTGGCGAATCCATGCGAGGTCGGTTTTTTTTACTTAGTCGATTTTGACTGTATGCGAACTTTGAGTCCGACTTAAGATGTTTTAATCGTTGTGAATTAGAATTCAGCTTTTGTGAGGTCGTACATGATACGATCCTCTCGAGCACATCATACACAAAATTGGGGACCGTATTTAATACGGTCTTAGCCAGGGTGTAGAGGATGGACTCAATTCTATGACCTGTTTGAGATTGGCGATCGTATGGAGACCGACTTACTAGTTTGCGATTGTTGAGAAATCGTCTTATCAATTTTGCGATTGTTGAGAAATCAGCTTAATAATTTATGATTGTTGAGAAATCGGCTTATTAATTTGCGATTGTTGAGAAATCGGCTTAATTTTGCGAGAGAAAATGTTCGGCTTTACCATGGAGATTAGCATAAGAGTGCGTAGGGAGCTCGTCTTAAGATAATCCAAGTCTTCTCAGATCGAATCGGAGTGTGCGAGATGGGCTCGGCTTACTTAGCTCGGATGATCTGAGAGCAAATTTTGTGCGGGACTGGTCCCGGCTTAACATGGAAGGTGTGTTATCCATAACACCATGAGGACGCGTGCGAGACAAATTTTGGCTTTTGTGTTTGTACCGATCGTCTGGCCAGGACGTCGATGTGTAAAACTGCGATGGTTTAAGGTGCGAACTATACGAGTTCGACTTTTTGGGATTAGTTTAAAGTATGAATTGTATGAGTTCGGCGAACTGCTCGAATTCGGCTTGATAGTACGAACTGTACGAGTTCGGCGAACTGCTTGAGTTCGGCGAACTGCTTGAGTTCGGCGAACTGCTTGAGTTCGGCGAACTGCTTGAGTTCGGCTTAAAGATATGAACTGTACGAGTTTGGCGAATTGCTTGAGTTCGGCTTGATAGTGCGAACTCTACGAGTTTGGCGAACTGCTTGAGTTCGGCTTAAAGATACGAACTGTACGAGTTCGGCAAACTGCTTGAGTTCGGCTTTGAAGATACTTGGAAAAAATATTTTTTTATTAAAGTCACAGCTGAACCCGAGGTGGGATGCCTACGTACTCTCGAAATAGGAATCAAGTCATTTGTAGTTCATATCCCATCAGTGTTGAAAACGAGCTCCCTGAGCGTGGCAGAATGGTAGCTCGGTGAGCGTTTATTTTTATTTTTTATTTTTTATTTTTTATTTTTAATTATTCTCGAACTAGTAATAGTGCTTGAGGGCGTATTGTTTATCTTTGGCAGCCTCTTCCTCCTCTTCGACGATGTATATATATGACTTGTGTATAACATCATCCAGAGTGAGAGGTCGGTTGCGTTTAATCTCCTTGTGAAAGGGCGATCTATACCAAGTCGATTTGTATAGAGCTTCGATTGCGGCATCGTCGTCAATGGCACATTGACCCACTATTGACTTGAATAATCGATTGTGTCATCTTGTTCCCGGTGGATCCATGTGTTGGAGGTTGAGTTTCCATGCTCTGGGTTTGAGGCAGGTCGGCAAACAGATTTTGGCGGAGTCGTTGCGGTGTTTCGTTCTGAGGTCGGAGAGGTATTTGATTCTGTCGGAGTATGCTGAGCTGATTTCGGAGCTCGGTTTGGGTTGCGACCAGCGCGTCAAATCATTCATTGTTTCTTTTGGTCAGTTCTTCGAGTTGCGCGGCCATAGCCTACAGGAGAACCAGTCTTCACTTATTTGAAATGCAGTAGAAAATGATAAGTGTGATATCCTATCACATAGTATGTGGTTTCAATCGTGCACAGAGAGAGAGAAGGAAGACGAGATGAAAGATAGAGATGATGATCATGATTAAGAAAATTAAGAGAAAATCTCATGATGCCTATTCGAAGCATGTGGTGGACAAAGATGATCGTTCCAGTGTATTGTCGGATCTTTGGAGATTTTTAGATTTAATGGATTGTATTTGGGTGGGTGGGGATTATTTAGGTTAATCGGTTCTAATCGGTTTGTTTGGTTTAGTTTTAGGTTTATGTGGTTAAATCTGGATTGGTAAACAGTAAACCAAAATTAATCCTAATATGAGTGTAATTTGGTTGCGAACTTTCATTTGGTGGATAAATAAGTTTTGAACTTTTATTCGGTATGGAAATAAATATTTAACTTTTATTTTGTGGGGATATAGTACGAGACGCTAACTTTGCGTAAAAATATTGCTATATGATAGTTCCGAAGGGGAAATAGGCCGTCAACCCTATATATACATTGAAAGTCTCAAATCTTTGTTTGCAACAACAGACGACTTAAACAACATTGAGGCATAAACTTATGCAGTTGTTATTGTTTCAAAATCTAACAAAAACCTCTGTTTGAATCCAAGGAAGAAGAAGAGACAAAAATAAATAAATCAAACACTGTTTTTCCCAATTTGCATCTCAAAACCAAAAACAGTTTCAAATGCCATTGATAAAACTAGGAGTAAACATAGATAAAAATGTTATGTTCTTAAAGCTAGCAAATGCCATTGATTCGAGTAGAAAAAAAAAGTTCCAACAATCTCAAAATAAGCCAAATAAATTCCACAGCATAGATGAGACAATTTTTTATGTAATAACCACTCATGGCTCTCTTCTCTCTCAAGACGATTGACTAAGCGATTACGAGATCGTAATCGATTTTGATTGAGAGAGGGAGATTTGTTCCCTTATTTATGATGATTCTCTTCTTTTTTTATTCTCTTATGATCATTTTCTTCTTCATACTAGTGATAGAGAGAGAAAGCCATAGATATGGTCATGCTTTTCTTCGCCCTCTCTTTACGAGGACAATGATTTCCAATCTCGATGTCGGTGTAAAACGATTATACGATGGTTCCATTCATGCATCTTCTATCTCTGTGGTGGAAAAGGTCCATTGCGATGTAACTTTTGGCAAGATATTGCCAATTTTCTATTTAACTCGTAACGACTTTTCCTTGCAAATGGTTCCTTGGTCGACGAATTTGCCAATTTGGGATCCTGGAATATTAGATTCGAGGAAGTTACATGACGCGATGATGGTGACCGGTCACTTATGGGCATTGGAATACGATGTTGATGACGTAGATGTCAGAGGTAGAAAATTGCTCTTAATGATAAAAGAAGAATCTTTTCAAATCCATATTTCGATACAATATATTTGGTATTGAAATATGAAATATCCACAATCATCGGTGAAACCATGGAAACCACCATGAAGAAGACGACGTTCTGGAGAAAATATGCATTTCTTTTGTTGTATGGCGATATTCGTAGAATCGTTGAAAATTGACAGTCTCAATTTTTATTTCTATCGATAGAATCAATATATTGGATTCTTTACCGAATAACATTTATAGATCTAAATTGGGATATGGCCAATGCTATACAACAAAGGAAATTGGTATTAAAATTGTTTATGTTGCGACAAAGATTTAAAGATCGCAAGAAAACTAACATAGTTGATACTATGTTAGTAAGTAAGGTCTCTCAAGAAAAAAAACATCTTCAAAATTTACTTCTTTTATGTTATTCAATAATCTTAGTTATGTAATTGGTTGTGATTTTATTAGTGTATGTATTTTTTTATGTAATTTAGATGATATATGAATAGAGATAGATGTTAAAAAAAAAAAATCTCACGGCACGAAATTCTCTTGCTTTTTAAACCTTTTTCTCCCTCGTGGTATTAGTGCACCGGCCCAGTAACCCGTCTGATACATGTCCATCGGCATGCGAAGACAAGTCCTGGTATTTTATGAACTAGGCTTGCAACTGTTGGTTACTTAAGTTAACTGATCGGCACAATTATAAAATAGATATGGGTATCGTTTCTGATGAGGACATCAAACGAGAACAAGCCGAAATCTCTACTTTCCTTGCATTTGAACGCATTGAACCCAACAGGCCTTACCACCTGCAAGCCCAACCTCTCCTTGTAGAAGTCCAAGAAGCCCAAAATGTTAGAGAATCTTTGAGTCTATTAAAGACTTCTAGAAGAGGTGGAACACACAAAATAAATCAGAGTACCTCGACAAACAAAGGTGATCACACTTACCATATTTGGCCACGAAAGCATATTTCCTTAGTGCACAACAACAATGCCATTTACCACATGAGAATGACGCCACATTCAATGCATCATCATCCAAAATTATCAAAAGGTCAAAAAGCACAATCATCTCCTTCAACCACCACAAATCATGCACTTGATTTAATTAAATCAATTTATTAAATTAAAGCCAAGAAGACCAATATTTGAATTGAATAATTTATTTTGTATTTAATTTTTTTGACCATGAAGGTCTTGTAAATGAAGCTATAAAAGCTCAACTAATCACATTGTAAAAACTCACCCTT
This sequence comes from Eutrema yunnanense, assembly GCA_002933935.1. Classification (NCBI taxonomy): domain Eukaryota; kingdom Viridiplantae; phylum Streptophyta; class Magnoliopsida; order Brassicales; family Brassicaceae; genus Eutrema; species Eutrema yunnanense. The sequence continues at coordinate 78,361 of PKML01051769.1, forward strand.
GAATTTGAAATATTAAGAAGAACCTAGAATTTTCTCACCTTTGAAGCTTAAGCTTTGCTTGCTTGTCTTTTCTATTGTGTGTGATTCCCTTAGAAAGCAAGTAGGATCTTTGTTTTTGTGTGGATTCACATAGACATTGATTCGTGTTCTTATCTCAAAGACTCCCGCAACTTTGAGTGGCGAACTTCAATCCGCAACAAGCTTGTCTACTTTGACATTTTGTGATTAATAAGATTTGGTGGATTCCAATCTTATATCAGTTTCAATATAGTTTGGTTCATCTGAACTGATCGTTAACCGCTGTTTTTTTCCTTCTAATTTTTCTTATCCGACATATACGAATTATACCAAATCTCACAAAAATATATTTAAAATTCTGAACCAAAGAATCGAACTAACCAAATTTATTCGAAATTACCCGTTTTTAACCAAATTTTAATCCAAAGAAAAAACAAACACTTCGGTTCTTTTCAATAGAAATTTTAAAACCCGAACTACCTGATATCCAAACCAAACTAAACCAAACCAAACCAAACTAAACTATAAAGTAGATTATCCCGAATCAAACTATCGGAACCGAAAAACCAAAACGAACCGAACTCGCATACATATTATGAAACCTTTTAAGACATTGAAGAGATTTGCAATTTTGCTTCCTTATCAATAAAATCCATAAATAGAAAAAAATATCCAACAATCTCAAAATAAGCCAAAAAAATCATACGGCAAGAAAATCTCCTGCTCCTATTTTCTTGCTTTTTAAACCTTTTTCTTCCTCTTTCCCTCATTTTTTTTTTCTTCTTTGTAGAGAGAACTCAGAAAATTCCCGAATTTCAATTTGATCAACCTCTTTTCTTCTTCTTCCTCTTTCTTCTTCATCAAAAACATTTCTACATTAATCTCAACATCTCCAAAATCTTTAATTTATCTGAAGAAGGAAGAGGCTAGAGAATCACTTTTTTTGTTTTTCTCCTATTAATCGAGGTTTCAATTTGCATTCGATCCTGTTTTTTTTTGTTTTTTTCCTTATAACTTTTAATTTCAATTTTACAAAACCTATTTTTTTGGCGGCAAAATGTCGATCGGAGAGAGATCGCCGAGGAGTAAAGTGAAGTTCATGTGCAGTTTCGGCGGCAAAATCCTCCCTAGACCTTCCGACGGCATTCTCAAATACGTCGGCGGCGAGACTCGTGTCATCGCCGTCTCCCCTGACATCTCCTTCTCCGGTAGAATTAACCTAACTCTTCTCCTCCTCCGTTTCATCAAATCGATGTAAATCTTCATCGTCATCGAGCTTTTTTTGGTTTTTGTTTGTCATTTTTTTTCAGAACTCACGAAGAAACTTACGGAAATCACAGAGAACGACATCGTCCTCAAATACCAAATCACCCCAGAAGATCTCGACGCGTTAGTCTCCGTAAAGTCCGACGAAGATCTGAAACACATGATGGAAGAATACAGCCGTCACGAAACTCCGAAACTCAGAACATTCTTGTTTCCAGCAAACCCAATGGCTCTCGAGAATCAATTAGGTCCAATCGAGCCACAAACGATTGAGCAACGATACATCGAAGCGATCAATGGCATTCTTCGTACACCCACAAGGAGTCTTCTTCTTCCTCATCTTCGTGCTCCGATCAAAACACGACCTTCTTTCACCCTCTCTGCGTGCTCATCTCCCAAATCAGAATCATCACCAGATGGATACAGTCACGAGCAGCCTGAGATTGGTAGCTACCAATTGAGCCGGCTTTACCCGATGCATAAAGTACAGAGCAGTCCAAACATTTCACAGCAGTTGCAGCAGCCACACAACTATCACCACCATAATGCTTACTTTCAGCCACCAAACTACTTGACTTGTAGGCTTCGACCACCACCACCGACACCATTAGACTTCCCTAGAGGCACAGGATGGGATCCACCGGGTCAGGCGTATAACTCGGGTGGCGGTAATGGAAAGTGCGGTTGCAATGAGGAACGAAGGTTCTGGGGAAGAGCAAGTAGTGTTCCTCAAAGTCCTAGGAACCATGGACTTCGTCTCTGATATTGATGCATAACATTTGCAGCCATTTGTGTGTATATATATCTGGTCTTTTGTTTTGTTGTACAGTTTCGACTCTGTAGGTATCGAACGTGTGCGCGTGATATGCTGCAGGAGAATGAATGAATGTCTATTACTCTATGAAAGGCTGCAAGAGGTTTGGTTTATTGTACATGTTTTGTAAATCTGAGGAGAATTTGTGCTCCAGAACATGGCTTCACTTATGTGTTTGAAGGCAAGAATATTTGACTCTTACCATTTCATTTGCTGCTCATGAATCACATTATCATTCCTTACAAAACCATGGGAAAATCCCAGGAATAATAGTTGTATGAATCCGATTTGTATTATTTTGATGTCTGTGAAGTTAAGCGTTGATCAATCTGCATCACTTCTTGGTTAAGAGCTGCCAATGTCATCTTTGTCTTCTAGAGATGATCCGCTTCGACGTTTTCTCTCTCTGTTAATGTAGGGAATATGTTAACCACCTTGGAGGAGGAAAGGCTTTCAGAGAGTATAAGGGAAGATGTCATGTTGACTTCTCTGGTGTATCTTGTGGATCAGTGTTTGATATGGTTAAAAGAAAATGATGTGGATGTTGCTCAGGTCTAGAAGAAGAAAGTTTTTATAGAAATCGACGGGCTAACTAATCTCTCAAGAAATACCAGTAAGCATGCCATTGCTCTGTTTCTTTATTCACCTTGGTGTCTAGTGGAGTGATTGGTTGTGGGAGGGGATCAAAGTTACGGATCTCTACAACAAATCTCAAAGATAGTTAGGGTTCTTAATTGTAAAACTTACTTCATAAATAAGAAAGAGATTTCCGATACTTGAATCTAATCGAAGAGCCAACTCAAACTCAATAATCATTTCGACTTTTGCATCTCTGCAGGACTGCCATCAGGGCATACAATGGTTAAATAGGTAGGTTTCAAATTGAGTTACTAGGATGATGCTATGAAGAGAAAGGGACATTGTTCTCCATTTACTTAAGCTTCATTTTTAGAATACATGTTTTGTTCAAGAGTCGGAACAAAAGTTAATTGATGATGTTTTCCCTAGCCTTGATTCAGTGGATGCTTAGATGTTACTTTGTATAATGTGTTTGGTTAATGATCCATGGTTTATGTGATTAATTACTCCAGTGACTTTGTGTGATCATCATCCTCAATCTCCATTTATGGATTTGGTATTAGATAAAGTAGGCTAGTTCGATTGATTCATGGTTATATGATATATCAGGTCTTAGAAACGAACATAATTGCACAATGGTGTTTTGAATTCTCTTCAAGATCCTGTAAGTACTACTCTGTTGCAATTTCAAGTGTGGCCTCAAATTGAGTCTGATAATTGTTGGCTATTTGCTTGATTTTGAAGGCTGTTTGGAACTTTGAACGAAGCAGCTGTTCAGCTATTAATTAACAAGAAAGCAATGTGGTAAATCTAAAATTAATGTAATTAGAAACAAAACAATCTCTTTAGAAAATTTATACACATTCTCTTCTTATAATGCTTTTGCAGGACTCGTTTGGCCTCAGAGTTGGGGAAATTGGCAAGATTATAGTACTGTGGTGACACATCTAGTAGCCATTCACCGCGAATATGTGTAACAGTTCGGATGCAAATCCGGCCTGTTAAAACATATTCATTGTAAATTACCCACTCCGGTTTGTGATCTAAGCAGTTGGAAGGATCCAAGTGAACTACTTGGTTGTTATCTTTGAAAGTTACGTAGTGTCCAGTGCGTTCTAGGTGAGCCACTTGCATGAAATAACCGGCAAGCAAAGCCTTTCTTATGTTGACATAGTAGTCGCGGCTGTTGAAATCAGTGCTGCACAACTTCATCTGAAACCTCATCATGATCCGGACCAGCTGCTGTCGAACACTAACCGCAGACTTCATTGCCCTGTAGTTGATGAAGTTTGCGTAGCACCAATTCGGGTCTTCGTTGTTTTGCAGAAAAGCATGGAACACATTCAAGAGTGTGATGTGATCTCCGTCAATGTGTGCAAACCTAGCTTTAGCTTCATCCGCTGCTGCGTTTTGAGCTTCTCCTCTTGGCCTGATAAAACAATTAGGCACTGATAGCATCGCGGAAACCGAAAGAATCTTGTTGGAGCAGTTGAATTCAGGACTGGCTATGAGCATCTTTGCCATCTGTGGGTCCAAAGGGAACTCACTCATCATCTCCCCTGTCTTTGTCAAGTTACCTTCATCATCCACTGCTCCCAAATGAAACAAATCTTCCAAGGCCCGAAAGAGGGTCACAGGAGCAGGAGGATCCATAAAATCGAACCATACCAAATCATTCACACCCAGTTTTTTCAAGGTCAGAACCATCTTTGCAAGGTTTGATCTCAATATCTCAGGAGACGTCTGCCATTGCATATCGCGGTTGAAACATTCCTCTGTGTAAAGCCTGAAACATTTTCCAGGCCGTGATCTACCGGCACAACCTGCTCTCTGGTCAGCACTTGCCCGTGATATTGGGGACACTAACAAGGACTCGACACGAGTTCGTGGGTGGTAGATCTTTTGCTTGGAGAAACCAGGATCTACCACATAGACGATCCCGTCGATGGTTAAAGAAGTCTCTGCAATGTTTGTGGAGACAACAATCTTCCTCACATGAACTGGTGTAGGATCGAATATCTTCTGTTGCAGAGCAGGCGGCAGAGTGGAATACAATGGCACAACTTTGACTTGATCACCAAGTTCACCGGAGATTCTGCTGCAAGCATCTTCGATCTCTTCTTCCCCGGTTAAGAAAACAAGAACATCACCAGGTGGCTCAAGCTTGTGAATCTGGATAACAGTGCTTATAGCAGCCTCAACATAGTCCATCTCAGGTTCTAGATTATACCAGATCTCCACTGGATGAAGCCTACCAGGAACTTTGAGCAGAGGCGCATCGCTAAAATACTCATGAAACTTGTCGGTCTCTGAGGTTGCACTCATCACAACCAGCTTTAGATCAGGTCTTTTAGTCAAGACTTGTTTAAGAAGACCAAAAAGCAAATCCGTGGCTAGACTTCTTTCATGCGCCTCGTCGAGAACAATCGCTTTGTATCTTTCCAAGAGCGGATCCGCCATTGCTTCTCTCAGAAGCATACAATCGGTAAGGTACTTTAGCACGGTTCGGGAGCTGCTGCAATCCTCGAAACTGACGGTGTAACCGACTTCTTCCCCGATCTCTACATCCATCTCTTGAGCAACACGACGGGACACAGACATTGCTGCAACTCTACGAGGCTGCGTGCACCCAACCAACAACTTCTTCTCCCACGGGAGAGTGTTAGGGTTAGGGTTTTCGTCGACAATTGCTTGTAAAACAAACTGTGGGATCTGCGTAGTTTTACCACTTCCGGTCTCACCAACCAAAATCATAATCTGATTTTCTTTGAAAGTTTGGAGAAACTCTTCTTTATGCAACCACACTGATAGGTTCCTTCGTTTCTCCAGTATCTCGAAATACCTCTCATAATAAGCTTTCTTCATCATCATGATTGATTCTATTCAAACAAAATCTAACCAACGAGCTCCTGTATTTATAATTTTTTTGATAACAATACATATTTCCTTTTCAACAAACTAATTTCGGAAAGTATTTACAAATTCCTAATTTTCAGCACAACCTGATTTCCTTTTCAAAGTTAATTTTAACAATTATGACTTTACCTTGACAAAATAAAATAGCATTTATTTGGCTAAATTACTAGCATTTTATTTTGTTTTCGATTTAACTCTTTAGATATTTGGTCTGCGATATAATTACTATAAAATCAAACTCAAACACACAAATTTCTCTAAACGTATAAACAATTTTAAATATACTAGGATTTAATCCGTGCTGTATGCGGAATAATTTTTTCCTAAGAATTGTTTTGAAATTTAATTTTAATTTTTGTTGTTAAGTTAAAATTGGTTGCCACGTAGATAAATATGTATATATTAACATCACAAAACCAAAAATTTACGTATATAGTATCCATCGAGTAAGAATAGTTTCGTTGTGGGAGTTAATATAAATAAATTTTAGTTGTGAAAGTGATGTGATGTTAATATATACCAACATGAATTAGAACCTAGATATGTATATCCGCAAAATAGGAACTTTGTTGTGAATATTTTTATTTGAGATCATACTATCACATTCGGTTAATGAATTCTATAATATGATTTACTAATGATTATAGATAGGATTATCAAAGCGGACTTAATAAATTCCGCAGTGGACTAAAATATTTTTTGGACTAACCCGCAAAGAACTACAATCTTAAAAGCACCAACTCTAATTTGCATTATTTAGTGACTGTGGATTCTGTGGTCGGTCCATGAACTCTTGGAAAAATTAATTTTCTTGTGTCTAACTCAGAGTAGTAAAATATTTTATCAAATTTAGTTTTGATATATACTAAATTAATACAAAAACTATTGTTAATTTTCAAATAACATTTCATATATATTATTTAGTAAAATGATCATAATATCTATCTTTAAAACTAAAACTAATATTTTGACTCGCGAGATCCTTTTTGTGGACATTTAAAAATAAGTCATAACCGCCCATGGCAAAACAATTTATGTCCAATCCACATGTCATTAGTGCGAGTTGACACTTTTAATTATATAATACAATTTAGTTATAAAAATAATTGGAAATATTACAAATATTGAATAGATTTACTTAGTAGATTGTTTTTGGAAATAAATAATATATTTTATTGATCAACATTATATATAATAAAAGCCATACAAAGTACTTTTTTGGAGATAAATAATATAATATATTGATCAACATTATAATAGAAGCCATGAAAAGTACTTATAAAACACATTTAGATTTAATTATAATTTTTCAAAACAATAATTGAATTGATTTTTGAATAAAATACAAATTAATTATAAAAATATAAATGAAAAATATGGCAAGATCTCGAATAATTTTTTTTATAAAAATTTATATGGATTGATTATTATTTAAAAGTATAGAATACATTTTATTATCTTAATAAATAAAGAAATTAAACACATGTTAAATGATAGAATTTTAATATTCGCTTCGAAAGTCAATTATATTTTTTCCTATTTCAATTATCTTTTCTTATTTTTAATGACATTTCATGAAATAAGTTACAAAATAAAGTTAATTTTTTTAAATAATTTCTTAAATAATAATATGAGATTACATTGATAAAATACTGAAATAGTATTAAATATATATATTTTTTACATAAACAAATTTCTCCAAGTAAAAAAAAAAGTGATCTACAAAGTAATGAAAAGGTTAAGATAGACTACTGATATGGCCTACGCCATCCGCGAACTACAGAGACGTAAGAAGTAGGATGGTAGAATTAAAAAAATACTTTTTAGTTTTTTTTATTAGTTTATACCAAACCTAAAACCTAAAATCTAAATGAACTATCGTCAAATAAAAAATCCAAAATCAATATCCGTTCATAGATTATCTTTGCGGTCTATTTATTAATACAATCACCCACCATATTTGATACACGCATTCCCATTGACACTCTCGAAAGCTAAAAAATCAATATGTTCTTTATCAAACTTCCTCTAGCATAACTCTCAGACTTCATGCACTTATCTTGCAGATAAATCATTATTCTTCGTTGTTTTTGAGAGGTTATGCTGGATTTGGTGTTTTAAAGATCCATCTTGAGAAATAGAGAGATATCAACTATGGCCGCATCTAACGTACGATATGTTTTATTCCGGATAGATGAAAATCAAATCTTTTCGGCAATTACAAGAACAATTGGAATGGTTTTTTTTTGTTCACAAAATTCATCGAACCCTCTACTGATATAAATTAGAGGATGTAGTGGGTGAGGATGATGATGGTGATGATGGTTAATGGTGGTGATTAAGTAACATATAACGAAATGTGAGTATAATCTTCAAAATTAGGGAACCCAAGCATTCAAAATTCTAATTTGTTTTGTGGCGAGATTTTGTTGTTTATTACATTTTTTATCTACTAGTCTACTTTGCATTGACACTTATAGAACAAAACTGTGAAAAGATTTTGATGGAAGAATCTAATAATCGTATAGATGAATGATATATGAAAAAGAAGAAGTTGATTATCGTCGTTTTAAATATCTATTAGTGCTTATCGATGTATAAATTATTAGTCGATAAAATTTCACCAAATCCCAATAAAAAATTCCATTAGAGCAATTATCGAACAATAGAACGAAGTAATGTGGAAGAGATGTTCAACAAAAAAGAGAAGAATGTAGTGATGTTTAAAACCCTACACTAAACAGTTGGAAAACTAAATGTTTTCGAAAACTTCCTTAAAGACTACATTCATTGTTTTTTTTGTGGAACCCCTTTCTTGTCCATAGTTAAAAAAAAATAAACCAGTTCTGAAAGTAACTATGGGAACTCCGACGTGTAGCTGTCCGTGAGAGAAGACCGGTTTTGGTAAATATAACCCCATTTTTTTTCTAAGGTTTGTCCTTGACTTTTATTAATACTCATCACAAAGGCAAGTGAAACGGGGAATTGCATGCACCACATCCTGACGGAAAACCTTGCGTTGACCGCAGTAACAAACATTCTAAGAGTTAAGACCCTATCGCTGATACTATCGTTGAACTTTCCTATTATCACTCTAGCTTATATAACATGATTAGCCAATTGAGTTAGTATCAGCCGGTTGTCATTATACAATCCGCCCTTAGGATCAATGTTTCTAAGAAACATAACATGAACACTGACCTTTAAAACTAGTTCATAAGTAGGCAACCCATACATCATAATATTGTTCAAGAACTCCTGGGTGTAAACCATGTCATATGCATCACTTCTGTCAGAAGGCTCGATACTATCGGTACTTTAATAAGTTTTTTTTGTCACCTAATCAATAAACAAAAGTAGAGATAAAACAGATAACATAGAATTGTATATAAATATTGACATAAATGCACATGTATCCAAAGTTTGATAATTGGGATAGCATATAATCATCAACCATCTCCACATCCAAGTTTCTCAAACTCAATATAACTTGTTCTCTGATCTGAAGAAGTTTGGATCCATTTTTTTTTGTTGCGAAAGACTCACCGTAAATTTCTCGTACGATCGATCGTACATGATCATCGCAATCGGTTATCAACATATCTCCGGGAATATCAATTTTAGTCTCATCAGTATTAGGCTTGTTGACCTTTCCATCAACAATTTCCAAAATCCATTTTAAAAAAGATCTAAGATCTCTTGCATCTTGTTCACTAAGTCTTGCATGGAGCTTCATGTTCTTTGTAAGTTTTAGAACCTTACAGCTCCTCTAAAGTATCAGTGAATATAGAGCAGCCAAAATTGTTTCCACCCTACCGACATAAGGGATTATTGGCAATACTTATCTAAATTTTGTAACACCCCCGATTTGGCCCCATAACTATATAAGAGGTGCCACAATATGATAACATAGACAGTTAATTCGGCCAGAGCATCACATACTACTCTAGCTAGACCGTTCCTGACTATCATTCCACTCGACCATAGCCTAAGCCTTTGGAACCCGTACTACAATCTCGAGTTGTTTCGACTTTGACAAAGTCAAGTATCTTTAAAACGTGTAGTTTCATGAAAACAATTTTTATTAATATTATGTAGGATACGCTTACAAATAGTTACCCAAAAACAATATAGCCTATCAAGTCAAAACATCCTACATAATACAATTCAATCACAACATGAAACTACACATACGGCCTAACGCCTCGCGTTCCCTCTAAGGCCTTCCATATTACCGGTTTCCTGCAAAACAAAAAGAGTCATGAGTATTTATAATCTCTCCCAAAAACAATAACCTTACCTTCAAAAAGTTTATCACACTCTAGTATGTCACGCATGTTCCTATCTAATGTCTTGAAAAAATATTAACTCATCATCGGAGCCTCGTCCCAAACTATTGGTTGAGCTTCTTTTGATTAACTCTGCTAAATGCAAACCGGCCTCCACTGAACACGCGGTGAATTCGTTTACATTGATAAGTATGTCAAACCTAGAATGACCTGTCATGCCAGCTTGTAATAGCAAGGAAGCAATTCGCTTGATGCTACATTTAACACAACATCACATTTGGATTGTATAACAACTCCTAAAATACTTTAGAGAAAAATTTCTAGTTCCTCCAAACCCGTAAACAAAGAACAGTCCACCAACGTTATGATTAGCAGCATTTAGTATCTCTTTGTAAACACACATATGTTCGTCTGTTATCATCGACATCATTTATGTGTGTCTTCCCGTAACATATCCCAATCATAACTCTTCTTGTTATTCAGCAAGATATTATTGAATCTATCGATTTTAATATCGTCTGGACATCATATTTTGTCAAAATTAGCTAGAGAGTTTTCATTGGCATGCAATTTCTTTTCTATATCTGACAAAGTCAAAAAATTATTTGATTTTGAGATGATGTTAGATCAGCAAACATCATAGAAAGTAATAAAGGAACACACAACCATCCTCTTCCACTTCAGTCGGTGCCTCCATGATCATCTCCGACTCCTCCTCTTCATCGGTTACCAAAATGATCGAAAAAAACATCTATGAAAATTTAAGATTCAACAACAACAAAAAGTCTACTTATTCACCCACCTTTCACTCCCCATTATATCAGTGTTACTGCATCACAACACCATTATTCTTCTTTCTTACTCTTTTAAGTTTTAGAGAACCATAATCTTTAAAACAAATTTCTATCACAATCAAACTCGTATTCTTTTTAATCTTCTTGCGATTCGGGGTAACATTATTCTTCTTATACTTTATATCCTTAGAACAATGTCTAATTTGGGACGTCCAACCTAAAAACATTAGTACGAAATAACAAGTATTTTTGCCACAAAAAATAGCAAGTCTCTAACCGAAATCTTAGCAAAAATCCTTAGTGCGCATGGATAATATTTTCTTAAGAAACTGGTTTACAGTTCACAATTTGATTTCTTTATTTGTTTTGAGCCTTAAATGTTTATCTTTCGGAAACAATAAAAATAATTCTAAACAATTTGTCATTTTTTTTTGTGTGAAGACAGAAAATAAGTCAACATTGGATCATACTGTGACTAAGTGCTTCATAGACGTTATTATTCTCTTCTCGTCACATATTTTTCAATCTTAAATTTGATGTGACGTCATTACTTTTACTTGTATTTACAACATAGTGGTGTCAAAATGGGGCACCCATGACCCATCTAATTACATGGGTCATGGATCAAATGGGTGACCCATGAATCACAAAAATTATTTAAGTAAATATTATTAATAATTTTGAAAAATGAGAAAATTAAAATGGTGAATACTATTAAAATGTACATATATTATGAATCGACAAATTTTCTTTAATTATCGTGAATTGTTAATGAATTCGTCGAACCATGTCTTTAACGGGAAATGTGAAATTACGTTTTTAGAGAAATACGGGAAAACATGAAATCACGATTTTGGCGGAAAAACACGGAATCACGTTTTTGGCGAAAAATGCAGAATCACGTTTTTAGTGGGAAAACGCGAAATCACGTTTTTGGCGGGAAAATATGAAATCACGTTTGGGGAGGGGGGGGGAATGTTGAATCGCATTTTTGGCAGGAAAATGCGGAATCGCATTTTTGGCGGAAAAATGTGAAATCACGTTTTTGGCGGAAAATGTGAAATCACGTTTTTGACGGAAAAATGTGAAATCACGTTTTTGACGGGAAAATACGGAATCGCGTTTTTGGCGGGAAAACATGGAATCACATTTTTGGCGGAAAAATGTGAAATCACGTGTTTCGCGGGAAAATGTGAAATCACGTTTTTGGCTTGAAAATATGAAATCACGTTATTTGCGGGAAAATGTGAAATAACGTTTTTTGAGGGAAAACTCGGAATCACGTGTTTGGCGGGAAAATGCGAAATCACTTTTTTGGTGGGAAAATATGAAATCACGTATTTGGCGGGAAAACACGGAATCCCGTTTTTGGCGGGAAAATACGGAATCGCATTTTTGGCGGGAAAATGCGGAACCATATTTTTGGCGGAAAAACGCGGAATCACGTTTTGGTGGAAAAATGATGGATTGTTGCTTTTTTGAGAAAATGATAGTATGATAGGTAATATTGCTATGATGTCATGTTGATGTCATGATGATGTTATGTTGATGTCATGATAATATCATGATGATGTCATGATGATGTCATGATGATGTCATGATGATGTCATGATGATGTCATGATGATGGTTCCAACGGGTCACCCATTTGACCCATGATCCATTACAAATTGACCCATTTGAGCCATTAACCCATTAGAGTCAATTTGTTTTTGATTCAATAGGGTCATGGGTCAAGTTGGGTCGATCCATGACCCATGACTAGGGATGTAAATATGGGCTCAAACTCACAGGGTTAGCCCGACCCTGTATAAAAAATTAAGTCTTAAACCTTGTATTTTATAATAGGGCTAAAAATGGCCGAATTTACAGGGTTAAGTTTTTTACATGGCTAAGTTTTAACCCAAATTTTTTTAATAAAAACATAAACAACACCAAAATCAAATGTGTAAACCAAAATCTTTTATTTTATCCTCGCAAAAAACGTAAAATCTCGTTTTTCCGCCAAAAACATAAAATTCCGTTTCCTGCCAAAAACGTAAAATTCCGTTTTCCCGCCAAAAATGTAAAATCCCGTTTTCCCGTCAAAAACGTAAAATTCTATTTCCCGCCAAAAACGTAAAATCCCGTTTTCCCGCAAAAAGCGTAAAATCCTATTTTCCCGCTAAAAACGTAAAATCTGTTTTCCCGCCAAAAACGTAAAATTCCGTTTTCCAGCCAAAAACTTAAAATCCCGTTTTCTCGCAAAAAACGTAAAATTCCGTTTTCCCGCCAAAAACGTAAAATTCCGTTTTCCCGCTAAAAACGTATAATCTCGTTTTCCCGCCAAAAACGTAAAATTCCGTTTTTCCGCCAAAAACGTAAAATTCCGTTTTCCCGCCAAAAACGTATAATCTCGTTTTCCCGCCAAAAACGTAAAATTCCGTTTTCCCGCCAAAAACGTAAAATTCTGTTTTCGCGCCAAAAACGTAAAATTCCGTTTTCCCGCAAAAAATGTAAAATTCCGTTTTCCCACCAAAAACGTAAAATCCCGTTTTCCGGCTAAAAACGTTAAATCCCGTTTTCCAGCCAAAATCGTAAAATTCTATTTTTCCGCCAAAGACGTAAAATTCGGTTTTCCCGCCAAAGAAATAAAATCCCGTATTCCCGCCAAAAAGTGAAATTATGTTTCCCGCCAAATACGTTAAATTTTGTTTTCGTGCCAAAACATTAAATCTTGTTTTCCTACCAAAAACGTAAAATATTATTTTTTGTCAAAAATGTAAAAACTTGTTTTTGTTAGAGAATCAATCCCATAAGTTTATCTAATTTTGACGGGAATGGAAAGTCAACTCTAGTGTCAACTTGCATGTTTTTTTTTTTTTTGTTGAATTCTTTCTTAAAGGAAAAAAAAAACTCATTTCATGGCTGGACTAACCCTGGTTTAGCCCATTTTTATATAAATTACTAGTGTGTGATCCGTGCTATGCGCGGATGTGAACACAATTTTGTTTTAAAAATTTTGGTATAATATTATTTTAGTTTTATTAGTATGATTTTTAAAGGATTTGTCTCTATTAGTTTAAGAGATGTGGATTGTTTATTCTTAAGTTTTTTTTTCCTTTCTTAATTTTATGTTTATTTATGTATTTGTTTAGTGAGTGATCTACAATTTGAATTTTTTTTTTGGTTGACTATTTATTCAATTAGTTAGTTTTTAAAAGTTAAGTTTTTTTTCATTTTAAAGTTTAGAGAATTTTATATTTTTTAACCCAACTCAATACTAATAATATAAATACTTCGAAATAGAGTTAGTTTTGTATAGTGCGAAAGTTACTTCGAATACTAATAAAATGAAAGTTAGTTTTGTGAATTTAGAATTCTCCGAACTTTTGAAGAAAATAATACTTCGAAATAAATCACAGTATTTTTATCTATTTTTACCTAAAACCAAATACTAATAAAATGTTGAGAATTTACTATTATTCATCTTCGATGATTCAGTGTTGGTGATTACAAAATGAATCTAATTTTATTTGAAAAACGATTTAATTTCTATCACTAATTTACTATCAAAATCATCGTAGATGTATAGGTTAATTGGAACATTTGAGATAATATGGGCCATTTTGAAAAAAATATAAGAAATATGGGGTCGAGCGTCGATTCAAACATTTAGAAAGAGAGAGAGAGAGTTATTGTGAATAGGATTATCCTGTAAAAAAACATTACCCACTGCTCTAAGACCCTCGTCTTCTCCAATATCTTCCCCCATTGCCGGTGAGATTTCACTTTCAATTTCAATCATAAAGGGTATGATCCGTGCGGACGTGGTAAACAATTTTTTTAATCTAATGGTATTTTATTTTATTTGGTCTCGTAGTTAATTTAATTATCTCTATCAGCTTAAGATCTGTGTATTTGTTTTAGTGTATTTTTTTATTTATGATCATCTATGTGTTTATTTATTGGATGGTACACATTTTTACCTCTTTGTTTTCTTTGGTGATCAATTTTATGCAATTAGTTGAGTTTTTTAAAAGAAAGATATTTATATTTTAAAGGGAAGATATTTACATTTTAAAGTTGCATAATAATTTTTTTTAATTTTATTTCATGTGAAGTAATTATTTTTGGAGTGTTTCATGTATGATTTTAACCCTATTTATGTGTACAATATGTTTGTGATTCCTAAATCTATTTTTCTTTTATTTTTGTTGAAAAAAATTTCCATATATAACTGATTGTTTGAAGTCACAACATTTGTTTGATTTTATTTAGAATAAATCTAATCCATAATTTATAAACACTAAATTCTATAGTTTTTCTAAACTATATAAATAAACTGATAAAAGTAAATTATTAAATTGAAATTTTTTTAGATTAATTCAATATAATCTATTATCTTCTATTAAGTAAATGTCTTTTCAAATTATAGTGAAAACTATTGTATTAATGGATGGTAATTATTATGAGAATTGAAATATATTTACATCACATTATATATATTTTGCATATACAAAACTTTTATTTTCTTATCCTGTTGTAGTTACATTTATTTTTATTTTTTTGTTAAAAATAATATCACATAATACAACAATCTTAAATTTTTAAACTTAATTTATATTTTTGTGTAAATACTTTTAATATGCTTCTTAATTTTTTTTGCTCTTATTCTTTTTTTTCATAGTTATGTATAATTGCAATTATTATGTTAAGTATACCTTGAATTTATTTATTTGTCTCTTTATTAGATGTAAAACTTGCCAACTTATACTTTGCTTTATGAATTTAGTTACATATTTAACTTATTTGTTTAATTGTTAGGACTTGTTTGATATTTTAGTTTTTTTTTATAATATTTGCGATACAACTTAACCTAATTAAATATTTATAAAAGTTGAAATATATTATGATAACCAAATTTATTAAATCTGTTATTATTTCAAAGAACTATATTCATATAACTTTATTATTTTCTGGTTTAATTTAGAATATGAATAATGCCTTTTTAAATTCTTTTCATAATGTTAGAACCAAATTTATAATTAATATATGTATTTAGTATGTGTATTAAATTTTTAGGATGCTGAGGTGGCAGCATGAGAAGAGAGCAAAGGTTTCTTTATATATATAGATAGAGTTAAAACAGGGCCAGGGCTAACATAGGGTTGGGTTTATAACATTTAGGGCTGAGCTGGGCTGAAACCCTTTATTTAACATCCCTACCCATTACTCATTTTGACACCCCTATTACAACATATATAGACACCACACAGAATGATACAAAGAAATATAATTAAAGATAGTTTACTTAGTTAATGTCTTGCAAAGCTGGCTCATGTAGTAAATTAGTGAACTAGAGAAACACAACAATGTGATTTGATATTTCATTAATATGGAAATTGCATTGACTATTTTAATACCTAACACGACAAACTTTTTCATCTTAGAGATCTTAAGCTCTTAAACTTTTCCAAAGTTCATGTTTATAACGTTTTTGTTGATCCTTTTAAGCTCTGAGGATGGATTGCTTTTGGAAACCATTCATGTTCATGCATATATCAATGCTCCACGACCATGGGAAACACCAAAACAGTGTATCAAGAGAACATGTTAAGTTTCATGACATTCTGTGAAACTTTTCTCTACTCTAAACCTTTCCATGGATTTATTTTTGAGGTTTCTTCTTTAATTCATGTGTATGCAAAACAAAACGTTAGAATAAATCTCAGCAAGATCATCTATTTTGTTTAAATGGCGTGGAAAATAAGGAATTTTTTTGAAATAATTAATACATACATTTCAATAATTTCTTATAAGAGAAGCCTTGATAATCGAAAAGAATCCCAACAATATACATGACCAAAACGATAAAATTCTGCAACAAAACAAAATAATTAAATTAAATTACTTTTCAAATGAATAAGAAAGTCTATGTACATGAAACAAATGTAGCAAACTCCAATTCAATCAAAATCTTCATATTACCCTAGATTCTAGTTAAATTTCTATAACCAATTGCCATTAAAGAGAAATAAATTTCCTTAAATACTATGTCTTTTTTTTTTATTAATCTATCCATGCCATTCTTCATCCTATCCTATGGGTAACCACCCGAATAATCAGTCGTCGGAGTCCTTTCGGCAAAAAAAAAAAACCCAAACTTCTGCAGTAAAACAATCATGAGTTCATGATCCAAAACCCCCAGAGTTCGATATCCTCCGAGTTACAAAAATGCATAAACTGTTATGAATAATTTGTGTGCTTGTTATGGATTTTAAAAACTACTCATTTCATAGAAAATGTGGAACGGATAGCAAAATTATAGCCTCCACCGCAAAATACCAATGATGTACATCAAAAATCAAAGACAAAATATACTCATACCGCAAAAGAAGATGAATCACATAATACAATGATCTTAAGCGCGTTTAGTTGAGAACATCATGTATGAAAGATATTATGTGCTTGAATAGATGAGAAAAGATTATGGGAAACAAAATGACTGAGATACATGGTCGATTGTTGAGTGACATCAAAGATTTCTCAACAAAATAAAGGAATTTCTCGTACTCTCAAAAAAGGTGTTGGACATTATACGTACCCCATTGCTTTTGTGTGTACAACCACAACATCCATGGTTGAACCAGTCTAATGCTGCTCACCAGTCCCACCAACACAAATAATAGATTCTTCTTCGATCAAAAGAAAATTACATGTTTTCAATTCTTCTTGTTTTCTTTCTTCTACGCCCTCGACAATACACACTTGATGTGCCTATTATTCTTCTTTTCTGGTCTAAATATTTTCGGTCGAGCTCTCTAGGATGTCGCTAAGGTTTTCTCTTCTTCTTCTTTGTCGTTATTCTTCTTTCTTATTATTATTCTTCATCATTTTCATCATCTCAATCAATCTCAGAAATCCATATCGGATTTGGCCAAAGACGTTTGTCATAATTTATGTATCTCATCCTTGCTCGATCTTCTACCGGTCACCTCCTTATTCACATAAAAAACTATAATTTTTTATTCTACATTTATTTATTGTTATAAACGGATAAGACATGTCAAACGAACATATAAAACCAAACAAAAATAATTATGCAACGACAATAAACTCAAATATTTTGAGAATCACCTATTTGTTTAACATGTGAAGTGAGCTTCGATCCCCATTCTTCACCCTTGTTTTGTTTCCTAAATTAATTTTAAAACAAACAAATAGTAATAAAACCACAAAACTATAATCATACCAAACTAAAGCATTAACAGGAAAATAACGATACCGAACTATTAAAACCAAAAAAAAAAAATATCAGAACTATTAGAAGTACCTTAGTGACTCCTTATCTTCCTACGTTTCAAGATAATCTTCTACCTTACCTTTTATAAAATACGATACAGTCAAAAGATTAAATTTATCAAATCAACCAAAATGCAAACTTATAAGAACAAATAGTTAAGCGTTGAAAAAAAAAAAGTTAAACAATATTGGAATAACCTTTTGAATTAATTTTCTAACCCTTTATCATTTAAGCCTTATTCAAGGTAACCTAGAAAAATAAAAATACGTATATTACAAGTAACATCCCACATACGCCGTCGAACAACCCACCAACCCGATCGAATGTCCCATTCACTATCGCCTGATGAGTCTGAATACAATATACCAAACCAAAGACTCTGAAACCCAGTTTCGTTGAACCATATCTCTATCGGAATTCACACGGTATGGTACGCGACTCCATAACACCCCCTACAAAGTGGACAAATTCGCCATGCAATACAAAGTCAGACAATCAAAGTATTACATCCAACGACATGCTACATTTTTACAATAGGAAATAAAATTAGGTAGGGTACCAACACTATTAGGGAAGACATAAGGGACATTATACGAATGAAACATATTAAGAGGGAGACGATCACCAGCTTGATCGAAACAAAACCTTTCAAAGGCCAATCGTCGAAGTCTCTTGTACTGAAAAACGTTTTTCAAAACTCATCATCAAACAAAACGGAAAACTAAATATATACACAAGGAAAACGTATCAAAACACTTGCGACAAAAGAAACAAAAAAAACACGACAAACGAAGATATCATATGCATCAAAAACATTACAACTTAACATAAACTATATTAGACCGAAGGCGTGAGACATATAAACAATGAACCGTAATCTGAAGGAACCAATTCAATTCCAATGAGCAAACTAACAAACATTACCGGTGTGACGCGACGACTCAACCAAAGCATGCAGAGCAAAGCCCGAAAACCCTAATACAAAAAAATCTATTCAATATTGACATTGAGCTAGACCCTAAAAAAAAATAAACACGATGAATTAAACATTCAAATAAACAAAGACGATTAGCAAATGGTGAAAAAAAAGAGAAGACAATTAGCAAATATATATATACTAGAAGGTGGATTGGGGCTGAGAAACTTGTCTGACTGGAATGATACATGTGGCCTCAAGCTCATTTGGATGATGTACTTTAGAGCAGGGTCAATTTGGGTGGCTTGGATGCGACGGCGGTATCTCTCTTACTCTACCTTTTGGGCCCTAAATGAGAAAAATTATGGTTACTCTTGGATGTTCCGGAAATTACTGAGGCTAAGGAAGAAAGCAAGTACTTTCCTCAGAATTACTATCGGAACAGGTGATGACACTTTCTTCTGGTGGGATCCGTGGACTCCGTTTGGACCACTGATCCAGTTTTTTGGTCCTAACGGGCCTTCACTCATTGGCATTCCACTCTTCTCTACAGTCAATGAGATCATTTCTCCAACCGGGTGGAACTTACCTAACGCAAGGTCAGAAAAACAACTTCAGTTATATGCCTTCATTTCAACTATCATTCCTGTTTCTACAAGTGACAGTGCGGATTGGAGGATAGAGGGAGAATCCCAAAAAACTTTTTCCTCTAGGAAAACATGGAATTGCATTCGAAATGCAAAACAGAATGTCCCTTGGTATGGTTTGATTTGGCATAAAGCTAGAGTACCAAAGCATGCTTTCACGGCGTGGCTATTTGTTCTAAATCGCAACCCTACTATGGATCGTCTCGTGAAGTGGGGATGCGATGTGGAACATACTTGTCTTCTGTGCGGTGAACATGATGAAAGAAGAGATCATTTGTTCTTCCAATGCTCATTCTCAGCAGAGGTTTGGAGAAAAGTTGTGGCAAAGCTCTGTATTTCAGGTAATCCTAACTCATGGGAAGGTATCCTCCTTTGGTTACCTCAGGCTTCTACTAGCAAGGATACTCGCCTAGCTCTCCTTCAAGGTTGGCAAGCTTGTATCTACGAGCTATGGCGAGAAAGAAATCGTAGGTTCCACGACGGAATCTCTATGTCTACCACGAATATCTATCACTTGGTTCTTAGTGTGGTTCGAAACAGGGCCCAAAGCCTGCTTCTTCAAAATCCTGACCGAGCATCCCTCCTCTTATGTTGGTCAGTGACTACTATTCATGTCTCGTAAGGATGTGATTGTTTTTTCTTTCTTTCCCTTTTTTATTCTAATATGTAATAGATGAGTGGTTCATCAGGTTCCTTTGTATCTCAATTATTCAATTTATTCAAGCAAACCCTTTATCAAAAAAAAATATATACTAGATAAGTACCCACATATATGCAGGTTTAAAATTTAATATTTTATAACTTGTGATAAAAAAATTAAAATCACAAACTAGAAAACAATATTAGATCACCCGTTAAAATATATAAATCATAAATTTAGAAACAAAGTTTACGTTGAAATAAATATATATCTTGAAAGATAAATCTGGTGAATAGATGAAGTAAATAGCGTTGGATACGATTATTGAACTTTTAATTTTTTGGTGTCTAATTGACATACTACCAAATTGTGGTTTATATTTATATTTTTTTTTGACGTCAAAAGCTCCATGTATTATTATGATGATTCGAAAAGGGTGGCCTCGGAGGCTATCCAGATCGGAATCGAAGAGTCTACATGGGAGAAAGTAATACCTCGGGCTCGAGCCCCTTTTGCGAGGGAGTCGGCACGGACATTGAGAACATGAGGAATAAAAGAGATATCAAAGAAAGCGAAAGTAGAGCGTAAATGACTGAATTCATCAATTTCTGAGGCCAAAGCGGGCCATTCCTCCTCTTCATTGATCACCTTAACTAACTGTAGGCAATCTGATTCAAAGTTCATTGCTTGTAATCCTAGTTGCGAGACGGTCTTCATGGCCCATAATAAGGAATCAAATTCGGCATGAAGGGGGGATAAATTTCTTTCCTTCGCAAAGGCGCCGAAAGATCTTCGTCCGTTCGCTAGCTCGATAACACAACCACCCCCAAATAGGGCAGCATTGGATGCCCATGAGGCATCTATTTGGCATCGCGTTCTTGGACCAGTTCTCTCCATTCCATGGGGTGAGGTCGGTGGGGTGACACTTTCCTCCACGATTTGCGATACCACTTGTGCGACTTTCCAAATTTCTGCTTCATGGGTTGCGAGTTGGAGGGTGTCGACGGGAGAGACCTCCTTGCCATTAAAAGCTTTATCATTTATGGCCTTCCAAATATACCAGATTATCCACGGGAAAGCCTCTAGATATTTGTCCAAGACGCCTCCTTCCTTTGCACGCCAAAGGAGATAATCAAGATTTCTGTATAGAGAGTCACTCGGAAAAAGCCCCAGACTGGAATGGATCCCAGAGAGTGCCCATGTCTGGATTGCTGGGGGACACTCGAAGAGGAGATGATTAATGGATTCCATCTCTGCTCCACACTGATATGTGCATATTCTATATGGTTTTATCATGCATTTCATATAGATTTTAGGTCATTTACTTAGATCTTTATGACTTATCATACTTGTTCTTGTCTCATTTAGAGTCTTAGGTGTTTTGCATTAGGTCCTAGTGAGTCTTGCATATTTTGGAATCCTTTTTAGGTACTTTGGAGGCAATTTGATGGAGTTGGCTTAAGAGCATTGGGTTCGGAAGCAAGAGAAGCGGTTAGAGACGTTTTGGGAGTTTATCAGCTCTCACATCGACCAGAAAGGGAGTCACACATCGATGCAACACATTGATGCCACACCAGGGAGCTTAACCTCGCCCAAGACACCATCCACATCGATGTCACACATCGATGCCAGCTTCAGCAGGACTCACATCGACCAGAGAGCAGTCACACATCGATGCAACACATTGATGCTACACCAGGGAGCTTAACCTCGCCCAAGACATCACCCACATCGATGTCACACATCGATGCCAGCTTCAGCAGGACTCACATCGATCAGAAAGGAAGTCACACATCGATGCAACACATTGATGCCACACCAGGGAGCTTAACCTCGCCCAAGACATCACCCAC
>PKML01051770.1:15113-33713 GCA_002933935.1 Eutrema yunnanense
GAACATAATAAGAAATAAGTCTGGGGGAGAGAAATTGATACAAAAAGTGTGAAAAAGGGTGGTTCCTTGTCATGATATTGTCTGGTAAAGAGTCTAGAAGGTTCTTGAACATTAACTGCAGAGATGAAACTGGCGATGAAAGTTTTACTTGAACAATGTTGTGGGATTTTGTGTGGAGTCTGGGAAAGCTGCGAATTTCTACGGAGAAGTACATGGTGGTTAGATCAAAAGCTGATAAGGTGACATTTGGGTGCTTGGGAAAATGGTCATTTCGATGGTTCATGAACAGGTGAGTCTCCGCGTTTTCAAACCTCTTTTTCTGGTTTAGTCTTCTATTTGCTTGAGGGCAAGCAAAATGCTAAGTCTGGGGGAGTTGATATATCATGGTTTTTACCCTGTTTAGGCCATGATATAAGTCCTTTTATAGAGTCTTTTATAGTGTTTTGTAGTATTATAGAGTCTTTTACATGTCATAGCACGTTTGGAGGATTATTGGAAGTATTTGAGCTTTCTGGAGCAGTTTGGAGCAGAGCTAAAGATCGTGTTGATGAGTACCTGTTTTCACGGCCAGTATCGATCGATACCCCCTGGTATCGATCGATACCCATCGCAGCAAGACAGGACCCGCGAGTTTTCCAAGACTTGAAAAATTGTAAAAGTGCCCATAAGTCTTTAATAATTACAAGAAGACCCCAAGTCGTGTTTTAGGTTATAAATAGGAGTTTTCAGCCACATGTTTAGGCTATGCCTTTTTATGCTTTATTTCTGTGTTTGATTTTACTTTGGTTTTAGAGAGACAAGTCTGAATCTCCCTTCGTCCGAGATCAGATCTCTAAACCTTCTTTGATTATTTATTGATGATTTATTCAGTTATGTCTATTGATTCAATTGCCATGTCTGAGTAGATCCACCTTAGGTTTAGGGTTTTCTCACAAGGGTTTTCTTTGAATGCTAGGTTAATTATCTGTTTAAGATTTACCATCTGAATTAGTTCTTCACCTTAGGTTGGGTTCAAAGCTAATTCTAGGTTGACAAATCTGAAATTTAGATCTTAGGATAATTGATTAGGCGCGAGAGTGCGATTAATTACCTGATAGAACCTATGTGAGCAAATTGATTATTCGCAAAGAGATTTGGTTTAATTGATTTGTGAACTTATCAAACATGTTATTAAAGCTGATTTAGACTTTAGGATTCGCAAAGAGATTTGGAATTCCTAAGATTTATATTTAGATAGTTTTCGCAACGAGAGTTGGTTAGCTATATTTTAGTGATTTGAGTTCAAGAACTGCGCTAAATCTGAATCCTGTTAGTTAGTTNGTTTTTAATTACATTCGTTTGGCTTAGCGTAATTCGACACTTCATAATTTATTGTGTGATCTCTGTGAGTCTTTGTGGTTCGACCCCTACACTTACTACAACAACTGCTTTAGTATCTTAGGGTATTAAATTGAGCATATCAGTATCCTAGTCTAAAAACCTAACGAGAAATTGAACCATGAGAGCCCCTTTCAAACCCTATACCCAACAAGAAAACTACTCAGCCATAGCTGAGATAAACATAATCAATATATTGAAAAGAAAGCAATAAAGAAAATGGATGAAGAAGGCTTCTCTATCAAAGAACTCGAGTCGAGAATCCTCGCTTCAAACCAAAAAACAAGAGTAACAAGGTTGCAAGGGATTCGCCTTGCCTTAAGCGTGATAATAAAATTGTGTGTCTCTTCTAAAAGACCTAAAAAAAAGTATATATGGTCTTCACTTCCTTTAGGGTTTGATGTGAAAAGACAGTTTTGCCCTCGGGTGAAGAAAAGCCTTGCTTTGGATGGATTGGGTTTTGCCGCGGGTCGGGCCATCCTGGCCGCGGCGAACTGGTGCTTGGCCACAAGTTGGGCTCCTCCAGGCGTGGCGAACTGGTGCTTGGCCACAGGTCGGGGCTCTCCTGCCGCGGTGGACTTCTCTTCGAGGCAGCTTCATCTGCCTTCAGTTCTTTGGGTGTATTTAAGGATCCAACCATTGGATCGTCTCCAATCCAATTGTATTCGAAATCTGGTTGTATCTACTTTGTTGTGTCCAAATTTGGTGATGATCAGACGGTGAGAAGATCTTCTTTGATGGCAAGACGTCTGACGGTCCGAGTTTATCCAAAAACGTACTTTTGTTCTGAAATGCACTTTTTATCCCAAGTTACCTGAAATGTCTTTCAAAACTCTAAAACATGGAAATCACTTGAAAACCATTGAAAACGGAGTTAAAACACCTGCAAAATATATTAAAGTGATCCATAAAAATGGTCAAAACCCTGTGTTATCAACTCCCCAGACTTAGATCTTTGTTTGTCCTCAAACAAAACATAAATCTAAACTCGGAAAAAAAATTTTAAGACGTAGGAACTAACAAAAATCTCAGTGACCGTCCTTCTAAACCATAACCAACATAATGCATCAATCAAACTTACTATAGAAAATTATCACTGCAGTACTGCAACGCTAGTCCACGGTATCCGTTATTCAAAAATCTAACCACTTAAATCCTAACCTTCAGTCAACTAGCTCTTAACTTTCATTAAAAGGTGGCGTGATTCTCATCAAAAATACTAACCAAGACAATCGAGATTAGGCATTAAGGGCTTTTTTAGAGGTGAGGTTAAAAGTGTTTCAGGTTACCGTATTTCTGCCGGAGGATGCTAGATATAATGCAAAAAAACAAGAGAGGGTGAAGATGTTGATATCCACAGTTTCCAATCACTTCCTACTCGCATAAGTGTAGTTGCGAATTCTTTCTTCTTCGGTACTTTTTGTCTTTGACAGAACTTTTCTGTCATTCCCCTAGACTTAGATTTTTCTTCGGAAAACGATTTGAATGGCTTCTTACTACTCACATACGAAACATGGTTTCCTTGGTATATAAGAATATCGACTACCCTAAGACTCTTTTATTTCCTTTCCTTTCAAATTTTTTTTTGAAAGGGGAAACGACTTTAGAACGGGAGTCTTAGGGAGGACGAAAATTACCAGTAATAAAATATTTCCAAGGCAACTTTTCAGCTCGATTTATTGATACCTCCATAACCGAATCCATCTAGTCTTATGTCTTCTTTGACTGACTAAAAACTGTGTTGTTCCTCCCTGTCCGACGTTTTTTGCACATAAGACAACAAGAGAGGCAAGCGTAAGGTTCAAAAATCATGGTTAAGGTTTGGGGGTGTGGTACCAACTAAAGATGAACTAACCATCTAGGACAACAAATAGTGGTATAAAAAAGGAAAAATATGTCTTAGATGTATGATTTGTTGTCTCGCCTAAAATAATTGATGAGAAAATTAAATATAGATTACGTTCAAATAGAGTGAGCTAGTATATCCTGTCGGGAGGAATCTCTATGGATAGAAATCCTCTGGGATGTCGCATTGCAATCACTCTAGCTACCACCTAGTCTAGTACCAAACCATAAAAGAGCTGGCGCGAGGAAATATCGTAGAAGCACACAGGTCAAAATCATCATAGATTTTGTTCTTATGTTCCTGAAAAATACTTAATAAAAATAGAAAAAAGATTACATGAATAGTTTAAAATGCAAGAAAAAAATGAACAAGTAGATAAATTCAAAAGAAAGAAAAATAAATTAGTAACGGATAAACATCCTCCCCCAGACTTAAATCACATTGTCCCAGTGTAAAAAAATTGGTGAAAGGATGGAAAAGACATGAAAATAAAATTGCAAATAAATAAAATGTTCGAAATTAAGATAAAAAAGTAGAGGGAAGAAGATCGATTGAACCGTGGTGGTAATGTGCATGGCTAGGCGTCGTCTAAGTCATATGTCTCTGAGTCGGGCATGTTACCATCGAACTGGTGATGCTCTTCGAGAAAGTGTATTACACGCTTGTATCGCCTCTCTTGTCGTGATATCTTCTTCTCCATGGCTGTGTATTCTGGTCCGTGTGCGTGTGAGGAGCTCGCGGGAGCGGATGGTGCACGGGCTTGTGATAGTAGTAGTAGTCGAGTATGCTCCGCAGCTGCTTTTCGGTTAGCCTTGGCCACTAAGAACTCGCTGATAGTATATGGAAAACTCGGGACAGTAGGTATATAGTCCATCGTCTCCGGTATCCATCTAGGTGCTGCTCCATCTCGGAGTCTAGGGACATAGTTAGAAGGTAAGAAAACAAAGTACGACTCACCGACGTTGGGGCTGAATTTGTAACCGAATATGTCCGCGTCGAGTGATTCTCTAGAGATGGTTCGGTCTCGTGAAAACTGCATGAGATCAAATCAAGTCCCTCGAAGTGGAGTCTCGGCCAAGAAATCGAAGTAAACGGCTCGTAGAATCGTCGTGATTATGCTTCCGAAAGCGGTGGTGGAGTCCTTGGGTCTCGTGGCGGGTGCTTCATGTTTCACCTTCACCAAATTCTTCGCATTGATACAAGCGAAGCAAACATAGCATGGGTCGGTGGTGAATGAAAGTTGAAGAGTAACAAGCTCGCCTTTGGGAACACTACCCACGTTTGCTCGTGAAAAGATTGTGTGCGCCAAGAGCTTGTGTATGAAGCGGACAGCGGGATGCGTGTGTAAGGAAGCTTTAGATCTTCCGTTGTCGTAGACGCCTTGTCCCATTGTGTGCCACAAGTCTCTCTTCGGATTCTACTCGAGGTTAATCTCATCGAAATATGGAAGCTTCAAAGCTTCACAAAGTTATGGAATGGTTCACGTATGGTAAAAGAAAGTGTACCATCATTCGCTTTCGGATTAGAGCATCTCGTGTAGCACATGGTGACGGTAGCTAAGAATTCCTTGGTGAGATCGTCGTAGGTGGGGAGATTGAGCTCCATGAAAAGTCTAATATTAAGCTTCTCGAGGTACCAAACCACGTCTTCTCTAATCCCGAGCGTGTCGAGAGTTGAGTAATCTATATGAAGTGTTGATTTGATAACCATTCTCTTGAGCTTCTCGAGATAACCGATATTCGGGTCCATAGGCTACCCGACATATCGTACTCTCGGTCTTGGTTCCGGAGGTGGCGTCGGTTCACGTGGAGGAGAAGGTGTCGGGTCACGTGGAGGGATATGTGCACAAGTTTGAGTCGATCGTCTCCGACTAATAAAGAAATCGCCAATAATTGTGTCGTCTTCTACGCTTGTTGTATCCGAGCCTCCTTGGCTCTCCTCGGGACGCCTAGAGATTGATATTCGGGATGATTCTCCTATGTAACCGCTCTTCTTCGAGCGAAATGTGCGAGATCTCACGTGGTCTATTGTTCCTACAAAATAGAAAACAAATCTCGGCAAAAATATGAATATGGTTGTGATTGAAAAGTTTCAATGTACGAGGATACTAAATCGAGTACCAAGAGACATATTCAATCTACAAACGAGTAATATCAAACGTAAATCTAGCAAATCGAGATGGTAATGACTCATTTCTGATTTGTGAAGTACTTTGCATAAAAATTCTAAAAATATATTTTAAGCTCACTCTTATGCAAATTTAATAAATTACCAAATTTTAATCATTAACTAAACTAGACTTGGCCAAATTAATCAAAATCACTCTTCAAATTCGTTTTTAATTAAGCTTAAAATTTTCAAATTTCAAAGATCTTAAATCCATAATAATTAAGTGTTAAAATTGAAATCTAATCATTCTAGAAGTTTAATTTAGAGTTCTCTAACAATTTCTAGCTATCATAGACATATATCTATTTAAATTACGAAAAACCTTAGGGTTTGACTCATATGAAAAAGTTGAAGATTAGGATAATACCTTGTTGAAAAGTTGAGATAGTTGTGGAATTAGAATATTCTTTGAAAAAGATTGAGAATGGACCAAAAAGAATTTTTGTAAAAAGTTGAAAATTAAAAAAGTTGTTCTTGCTCAAAATCTCAAAATCTCGTGAAAGAGAAGAAGAAATAGAGCTTTTAATCTAGAAATATGCTTTTTGGTGTTTGAAAAGTTGTTTTATTACAAAAAAAAAGTTTTTGGAATTTACCTTAGTGGGACACGAAAATTAAACCAGAATGGTTCAATTTTATGTCGGGAACATGTTCGGGATTGCACGGTTCGGGAAAAGTCGGGATGAAGTTCGGGTCGGAAACAGGTTGGCCGCGGGTCGAGCCCATGCGAGCACGACCAAACGCCACTTCGCCGCTGGTCGTCTTTGTGCGACCGCGGCCGTTTGCTTCTTCGCCACGGGTTCAGCCCACGAAGGCGTGGTCGATGCTCCATTCGCCGCGGCTGCAGCTCCTCCTTTGGCGTTTCGCGATCCGTTTCGATCGGTTTATTCATTTTTTGTGTTTTCTGATTTTTTAATGTTTTTGAGTTTTTGTGGATTTATATAAAGCTTGAAATACTAAAAAAGATAAACGTTAATAGAAAAAGAACGATAAAAAAAAAAAAAAAAAAACGTACCAAATGGGTTACCTCCCATTAAGTGTTTTTGGTTAGAGACGTTATCTCGACATCTTGGTGAGATTAGGCGTAAGCAGTTGACCTCCCGGGAACAAATGTTCCTTGGGTGTCATCGAATTTGTGATGTGATTCGCCTATCTTTGATATCACCTTTTTCTTTCCGCGTTTCCTTGGAACTTTTGCTTTTTGAAAAACTTGTTTCGTCTTTTCTATCATTCCTTCCACTCGTTCCTCCCTGGTGTATCTTAAGTCGGGTGGAATGGTGATTCTGATTTTTGCAAACGGTTTAGAAATAAAAGGTTGACTTACCTTTGGGGGTTCCGCTTTAGTCGATTCATCCCTCCCTCTCTTCTTTTAGGGAGAATCAACAATTTTTTTTTGTGTTGGTCCCTCGGGATTAGAACTCCGTCCAAGACAGTTGGATAAAACTTCCTTCGATCCACATTCAAGAAGATAACATGATGGTTGGCATGATCAAGGATGGCGCCAACGGTAGCTAAGAGCGTTCGACCAAAAATCAATGGCATATGCTTTTCTTGATCCATCTCGAGGACTTGAAAATCAGTAGTTGAAGATCGTTGATCACTCCCTCGGGTTTCTTTTGTGATGAATCTCCAAAAATTACGCAAACGGTAGATGGTGTGAGAGTCTTTATACGGAGATTCTTGGCAAATGTCTTTGACATGATGTTGGCTCCCGAATCACATAGACAATCTACAAAATTTATCACGGAAATAGAGCAAAAGAAATAAAAACGTCTCGGATCATCGACTTTCCTTAGCCTTGGGAACGGAACCTATTTTGGTACCTCAAATGGTGGTTATCGAACCATGTTGGATTCGGTATTGGCTCTTCCGTAGAGTGGGACGAATTTTGAAGCTTCCCAATGCTTCGTCTCCACTACAAGAAAACAGCGTTTTGGCGACTACATGAATAGTCGCTATTTAGTCACTAAAACCCATATTGCGACTAATTAGCGACTAAATCATGTAGTCGCTAATCCTTAGTCGCTAAAGTGTGTAGTTGTATAAATAGTCGCCAAATAGCGACTATTTTACGACTATGAACAGTGGTCGTACTTATACCGACTATTTGGCGACTACTTTTAAAAAATATTTTTATTAATTAAAATATTTAATTACAAAAAATGAAAAAATAAAAGAAAAAGAAAAACTGGATCGACCACCGCCGGCGTCGATCTTCTTCTCCGGAGAGCAGATCCTGTGAGCTCCTCCGTGCCTCCTCCACTCTCCCGAGAGCAGATCCGGCGAGGTCCTCCGAGCTCCTCCGTGCCGACGTCCTCCTCCGCCTGCATCTTCTTCTCCCTCACCGGCACCGCTTCGATTTCTTCACCCTCGCCGGCACCGATGAAACCCATCAGCCTCCACCGTCTCCTCCGCTCTCCTCCGCCACCGTCTCCACCGCTCTCCTCCACCACCGCTGTTTCTCCTCCTCAATGTTTCCATTTGCCGCTCATCATCTCGGCAAAATCCCAGATCTAAAATTTAGAAGTCACATCTTACCTTCATGGAGGAAGACGAAGAGACTCCGTCGCTGCAATCTCTGGTAGATTCCTTTTCACCAGCTCCTTCTCCTCCGATTTTCCATGGAAGAGGAAGACGAAGAGACTCTGTGACTTATGGATCTGCAAGAGAGAAAAAAAAGGTTAGCCTTTGTCTCTCTCACTCTCGTAACAAGGAGGCAACAAAAAATTAAGAGAGTGTGATTAGGGCAACTCATTGTGATTTATTTATTTTTATATTAATTAATAGTTTATGGGTGTTATTATTTTTTGGGTTTATTAGAATAAGAGTTTGTTCTCAAAATTTCAAATGTGAGAATATGCTTAAAAAAAAGAGAATAAGATATTTATAATTGTAATTTTGGATTATCATTAAATATAATTAATATTTTGGGTATATAATTGTATTTCTTGTATTCATTTGGTCCGGGTTCGGTTTCGGTTCTTCGGATATAGGAATTTAGGATCCGTTTGGATATTTTATCGGTTTCGGTTCGGATTCAGTTCCTCTTTTTCGGATCAGTTTTGGTTAATTTTTTCGGATCCATATATTATGCCCAGGGCTAGTAATATACATATGTATATATAAGTTATAGAGGTTTATTGGGTTCCTCCGAAATGTTTCCCCTCGAATCCACTTTTAGAGCAGAGCCATATATATATATATATAAGTTATACATATATATAAGTTAGATCTAGGTTTTTTTTTTAATTATTAATGCTTTTTAATTATTAATATATATAAATTAATTATTAATAAGAGAGGGAGATATAGACGGAACAAAATTAATTTTAACAAGAAACATATTAACTTATGTTACTGAATTTTTGTTGTTTAATATATTTTGTTGATATGTTTCATGTTAATATATATTTATTTTTTATTTGTATTTTTATGTATAATAATTTTTATATCTTCACCATATAATATGTGTCGCCATATCTTTGTTTCTATTAAAAATATTTGTATTTTCATGTATAATTATTTTTTATATCTTCACCATAGAATTGATATGATAGTAAAAATTTATATATATGACCATAATGTTGGAAAAAAACATGACCATGATGTAAATGATTTTTTTTAGAATTTTTGTTCCGGTTGCGAGGTTGTTTGCAATATCAACATGTATATATAAGTTATACAGATCTGCCGAAATAGTCGCTAATTAGCGAGTATTAGGCGACTACTGTGCGATCTGCCGAAATAGTCACCAAATAGTCGCTAATTTAGTGACTATTAGGCGACTACTGTGCGATCTGCCAAACTAGTCGTCTAATAGTCGCTAAATTAGTGACTATTAGGCGACTATTGTGCAATCTGCCGGAATAGTCGCATATTAGTCGCTAAATTAGTGACTACTTTGGCGACTATGCTCTTTGGTCGTAAAATAGCGACTCAATTACGACTAATTTTATTAGTCGCCAAATAGTCGCTAAATAGTCGCTAATTAGTCGCAACTTTTAGCAACTAATTATTTAGTCGCCATTTGTAGTCGCTAAAACGCTGTTTTCTTGTAGTGATTGTTGACTTCCTTTTTGGGCATGGTGGAGATCACGTTGCAAAATCTCTTCGGGTTATCTTCCACTCTTCTTGGAAAAGCTATGTTCGGTCTCTTAGTGGAGTTCACGGTTTGAGAGACTTACACATCCAACTTCTTGACATGGGTCGAAAGAGATTCGAATTTCCCATTCAAGTCGTTGTACATACAATCTACTTTGACGTTGAATTCTTTCGCCGTCTTCTCGTTGCTTTGAGCGAGTAGTTGAATTGATTGCTCGATCTTTGATATTTGGGCAGCAAGTTGATTGTTAGACATACCTTGTTGATGCATGTTTGAGTTGTTGTAAGGAGTGGCTTGAGCGTTGAAATGATGGTTGGAAATTCCCATTTCCACCATAGTTCCCGTTTTGGAACTGGTTTTTGTATGGCTTGGATTGTTAAGGATATAGCTGGTCTTGAGAGTTCTCCATGTTTGAATTTCGATACGAGAGATTGTTGAATTTGGTGTTGCGAAAGTTGTTTTTGAAACCGTTGTTGAAGCGGCTTTGGTAAGAATTTTGTGCTCCGATGTAGTTAACTTCTTCTTCTTAAAAATACGAACCATTGTTGTCGGGTTCGTAGCAAGCATCATCCTCGCCTCCATTGGTAGCTTCACAAGCATGCACTTCGATCTAATCGATCTATCGTAGTCAGAAGAATTGTTGCTATTAGCCATAGCAAGATTCTTGATGAGAGCTCTTCCTTGGTTTATTGTCTTTGTCGAAAAGTCTCAATTACTAGCCGTGTCGAGAGAAAGTTGATATTTCGGTAATAATCCTCGG
This sequence comes from Eutrema yunnanense, assembly GCA_002933935.1. Taxonomy (NCBI): domain Eukaryota; kingdom Viridiplantae; phylum Streptophyta; class Magnoliopsida; order Brassicales; family Brassicaceae; genus Eutrema; species Eutrema yunnanense. Next base: position 25,365 of record PKML01051770.1, read on the forward strand.
TGGAAAGTGTTGAGCGAATTCCGACCGGAGAAACCGTGATGAGGGCGTTCCCACGCTTCATGGAAAGATTCCACCGTTTGTTGATGAAAACTTTGGATTTTGTTTCTCAATGAGTTCGACCTCGACTTGGTTTAGAAATGACTTAGGAAAGCAGCTTTGCACTCTTCCCAATTAGTAATATATCATGCGGGCAAAGATTTCAACCAACGGTGAGCTTCATCGGCTAAAGAGAAAGGAAAAAGCTAACACTTTAAGTAATCGGCGGAAACTTGGTTTGTTCTCGTCATTCCGCATATTTCTTCGAACAACTCAATGTGCTCTATCGGATGCTCGGTGGAATCTTCATGAAATTGGTTTTGCTTTATCAAAGAAAATATTTGAGGTTTGATCTCAAAATCGTTCCTATGAGGCAAATGAAGTTGGATTGCGGCTCGGTTTTGATAGTGTTGATATGGTGCATCAAAATCAGCAATGGTGCGGTTACGCGCTTGTTTCCTCGGAGGATTAGCGGGTAAGACAGGACGGTTGGCGTTAGTTTGAGTATCGTTCCTTGGTGCATCACGATCGACGGGAAGTTGTCGCCTCGGATTTTCAGCATTTTGATTTTGGTTTTGGTTTTCTTCGGGATCGAGAAGTTGCTGGTCATTAACACCATGGACAGCCTCTCGGTCATCTTCGTGATCCAAAACATCACGGTCAGACTCGTGATCTCTCTTGTGTATGTCGATATCGTCTAGTTGCGGTAAGGTTTCTCTAGGAGTTCTCCTATTGTTCATGTACTTAAGAACAAAAGACAAAGATAAAGGAGAATGTCAAAAGAGCAACAAAGAGCTTGACAATCAAAATTGTCTAGAGCAGAAATTAGAATTCAAAATCAAATAAGCAAAACAATCCCCAGTGGCAACAGCGCCAAAAACTTAATGCACCGGGATCACTCTCGGCACGGGGTTTTACCCTTTGCCTAGGCTGCAAGTGCAAAGCAAACGCAATAGTATTTAGGGATCGAATCCACGGGGTGATCGTCGTTGATTTCTATTGATTTCTAAGTTGTGTCTAGACGCAAAAAAAAATTATGGGTTTTGTTTGTCACGATTGTAGCTAGTAAATTAGACTAGATTTAAACAAAGCGTTGGGCAACGGGTTATCTCTAGGGTTCATGGCCGATTCTCAGTAAGGATTTGCTAGGATTTCTAAAGCGACTTTTGGTAGTCTTTGGATTCTTGAACTTGGAACACGGAAACTATGTGTAGTCTACTTTCGTACACCCTACACACCTACAACTTTAGTACTCGACCGGTAGTTTTTGTCTCCGGCCGCGCAAAAAGTTAGTGATTATACTCAAAAGTCGTTAACGTTCACAATCCCTCCACAAGTATGATTTCGTATCTTGTCACGGTTTTGCTTGTCTACCCTAGGTCAAGCATATGGATCCAGTACTTGCGTAGTTTTAAAAATACCTAAGTTCAGTTGCAAGGTGATCAATCAAGCAAACATGCATTAAGAAAGAGGATAAATCGAAGAATCCTAATCGGTATCATAGTCTAAAAACCTAACAAGAAATCGAACCATGAAAGCCCCTTTGAAAACCTATACCCAACAAGAGAACTACGCAGCCATAGCTGAGATAAACATAGTCAATATATTGAAAAGAAAGCAGTAAAGAAAAGGGATGAAAAATGATTCTCTATCGAATAACTCGAGTAGACAATCCTCGCTCCAAACCGAAAAACAAGAGTAACAAGGTTACAAGGGATTCGCTTCTGCCTTAAGCGTGATAATAAAATTGTGTGTCTCTGCTAAAAGACCTAAAAACAAGTATATATGGTCTTCACTTCGTTTAGGATTTGATGTGGAAAGACGGTTTTGGCATCAGGTGAAGAAAAGCCTTGCTTTGGATGAATTGGATATGGCCGCGGCGAACTGCTGCTTGGCTGCAGATCGGGATCCTCCAGGCGCGGCAAACTGGTGCTTGGCCGCGGGTCAGTGCTCTCTTGCCGTGGTGGACTTCTCTTCGAGGCAGCTTCGTCTGCCTTCAGTGCTTCGTGTGTATTTAAGGATCCAACCATTGGATCGTCTCCAATCCAATTGAATTTGAAACCTGGTTGTATTTACTTTGTTTTGTCCAAATTTGGTGATGATCAGGAGGTGCAAAAGTTTTCTTTAATGGCAAGACTTTTGACGGTTCGAGTTTATCCAAAAACGTAATTTTCTTCTGAAATGCACTCTTATTTCCCAAGTTACCTGAAATGTCTTTCAAAACTCTAAAACATGGAAATCACTTGAAAACGGAGTTAAAACACTTGCAAAAGATATTAAAGTGATCCATAAAAATGATCAAAAACCGATGTTATCAAGCTGTATCAATTAGATGTCATGCATATCATTTCCAGGCATGTGGGGATGTTACTCATCCGTCATATGCAAAAGCGTGGAAACACTTTATGACGATACACCCAGACTTTGCTAGAGAGAAACAAAATGTATATCTTGGTCTTTGAACATATGGATTTAGTCCATTTGGTATGTCTGGTATGCAATATTCTTTCGGGAATATTGCATACCAAATATATGCATGCAAATGGAATTTATATTCTTGAGTATTTTAGTCCCTAGTCCGAAGCATGTAAAGTGTTCACTTGATGTGTTTTTTCAGACTCTGATAGAGCAATTGGAGCAGTTGTGGTATACCGGGGTTCGAACATATGATTTTGCAAAGATTTGTTTTTTTTTACAATGCGAGCGGTGTTTATGTGGACAATAAGCGCCTTCCCTGCTTACGAGATGTTATCAGGTTGGACTATGCATGCGGTTGTCTTATCCATATTGTCTCAATCGAACATAAGCGTTTCAATTGAAACATGGGGGGAAAAAAAGTTGGTTTGATTGTCACCACCAGTTTCTACTGATTCACCATACATACCGGAGAAACAAGCAGTTGTTTAGAAAGAACAAAGTAGAAGCAGAAATTGATCATTACGGTGCACAGGAAACAATCATTCGTGGTGGAAATTGGCACACTCCATCTAATATGCCGGATGGATATGGGGGCATCACAATTGGCATAAGAAAAGTATATTCTTGAAGCTTATGTATTGGAAGGATTATCTGCTTAGACACAATCTGTATGTCATGCACATTGAGAAAAACCTTTTTTGATAACATCATACATAAAGTGTTGAACGTGCGTGGAAGGACTAAAGACAGTGGTAAGTCAAGACTAGACTTGCCTGATCTTTGTTCACGGAAGGAGTTTCGTATTACAAACAATAGGAAAGCATGTATTCCTATATTTCGATTAGATGCGGAAGAAAAATCAGCCTTGTTCAAATGGGCGATATTTGATGTGAAGTTTTTGGATGGGTGCGTTTCTAATATGGCTAAATGTGTTGAGAAAAGAAAAAAGTTTATGGGATGAAAAGTCACGACTGTTACGTATTTATGCAAAGACTATTTCCTTTCGCATTTGATGAACTTCTACCAGAAAATGTACACGAAGAAATTGCAAGTAAATTTAGATTAAAACACACACACATATATATATATATNAATATATATTTGCAATGGAAAATTAACATTATTAACTTATATGTGGTTGTCATTGTAGGCATTGGAGCATTTTTTCGGGATCTTTGTACCCGCACTTTATGTGAAGATGCTATTGCATAACTTGATACTATAGAAAAATTTCCCCCCGACATTCTTTGATGTTATGGAACATCTACCTATCCATCTCCCTCACGAAGCAGAACTTGGGGGACTTGTGCAATATCGGTGGATATACCCATTCGAGCGATTCATGAGACATTTGGAGCAGAAGGCTAAAAATCTTGCCAAAGTTGAAGGCTCAATAGTAGGAGGAAGTTTAACATAATAAACTTTTCACTTCACATGATATAATTTTGGCTTTAAAGTCCGCACACGGAAAAGGGCACCATGGCGATATGATGATGGAGGTGTGCGACAAAAATATGCTATTGAAGGTGTCCCAGACATCTTCTCTTCAATCGATCGATTATGTGGAAGTAGAGTTGTCAAATGGTTCGTCCGCGCATGTCCACGCAGACCATTTATTTTTGTGGGCTATAATTGGTCGGTCAATAATGGATAGTGGTCCAAAAAATTTTGTGCTCAATAAAATCATGTTCAAATGGGCCTTCCTACAAACACCTAATTGCATTAAACTTTTATTTTTGACTAGGAGAGCACTCGCGCTACGAGCGGGTTTTCTTTTAACTCACTATGAACTTCACGGTAAAGATTAGCCATCATAAATTTTGGAGCGTCGGGTCCATTGAAAACGTCGTAGATCCCAACGAGACGCTAATTGCACTATGTCCTCTCCTGCTTTCCCCAATGCCCACTGTAAATTGTTCTCGCTTTCGCCACTTGCCTTCACTTCGGCAGCCGCTAACGCAGCTTCGACGATAACGCCGTTGCCGTCGTCGGGTCTCACAGTGTTTTCCCTCTTAGAACAACGACGAAATTCGACACCAGAATAACCCAGGGCCGTTGCTTCCTCTCCCCAAAAATCGGGTGTCAGGAAAAGCGCTTCTTCCTTTTCTGGCTTTTTTCGAGTATATGCTATCGTGCGACGCCGAGAAATGCACGCCGGCGGAGTTAGATCTCGAAATCTCTCCGGCCGGGTCCAACGGGCCTGAAGTCGCGCGTCTCTCGGACCCGACATGGTCGCCTCTCTCTCTTTGACTTGATATAAAAATTAAAAAAAAACTGGAAAAAATCCATAAAATGATGCCTCTTCACGCGTCCTGGTCACCTCCCCACACACGGAACGTTGCTGTGGAATTTTATTCCGATTCCATATCTTTCCATTCTAGATGTAGTTGATAGGAATATCATGATTTTATTCGGTTTCATGATGCACTGCATTATAATTGATTTTGTCGATCCAACTTGAAATTTATTCAATAATAAGACGAGCCAACATATTGAAAATGCATGTTAGGAATAATATCTCATAACGTTAAATAATATATAAGAGGCATGTATCAATTTATTAATTGTCAATTAATTTTTAATATGCAATTAATTAAGAGAGATTTGGTTTAATATTCTAAAAAATTTATATATTTTGAAAACTAACCCATCTTTTTTTTTTAAACAAACCTTTTTGGCATTTAAAATTACAAAAATACTCAAAATAAACCAAACATATGAATTTTTTTAAATTCTATTTATTTATTTTTGATTAATTTAAAAATGAATAAAATATAAATATAAAAAATGTCGATGATATCTAGATTTTGTACGTGAAAACTTAAAAAAACAATTCAATAACAAAGCAGTTTGTATAAACTTACGGTTTCACAAACGTGTTTTTGTATAATTTTGTTGTACGATGATGATGTATATATAGAGTTTGAGTATGTTAATGATAAATATAATAATAGATTTGTGTATATCTAACAAAATTATTTATATCTAATATGAATTTTAATTAAAATAATTTATTTTGTTCTTTCAATATATATATATATATATAAATAAATTGTTAAATATTTATTTTATAATATATATTTATTATGAAAAAGAAAAAAAAACAATTATTGTATTTGTATATTCTCAAAATTTCATGATGAGTATAATTTTTTATCTAATAGAAAGTTAATTTTCAAAGATTTTAAAAGAAGGGTTAGTTTTTAAAATATATAAAAAATTTAGGATATTAAATCAAATTTCCTCATTAATTTAAAGAAAGTAAAAAATTTTAAAAATGACTAATAAAGGAGACATGTGTCAGCCCTGGAGAGCATAGATATATTAAACTATTGGTTTTGACCGAAACCATTTACCAAAATTAAAAATTGAAAACTAATTAACTTTCACTCAGTATCAAACAAACATTCAAACTTGTTCGTATGAAAATTTTCAACCTTGTTCTTATAAAAATTGTATAAGTAAAATTGAATACGCAAAAGTATTTACACATATGCTAGTGGCTTGGCTTTGACAGAAACAGACACGTGATGTATTTGGCCTCTTGTCAAGAACTTGATCTCAGTTTCTGGGCTTCTTAAGAACTATCCAATTAAATAGAAAAATCGCGCAAATCCATCGGAACTAAATCTATCTTTTTCCGCGTTGGAGCTCTTGTTAACATCAGTTTTTGTCTGATTTCTAAATTATTCTTTTCAGAAAATATTGGCTTTGTGAATTTGCTGAAGATCAAAGCAAAAAAAAAAAACAGATTAGAAGAATTCAAGATAAGCATCATTACCTTATCAAAATTGATGAACTTATGAAAACTCCACTTTATGTGGTACTTTCACACGTTTTTGCAAACGATATTATGATTCATTTTGCAGAAATTCTAATTATAAATATGATTTTACGATTTTATAATTTTATGATTGGATTTTAAAACATATATGAATACAAAAAGATTTTGAAAACGATTTTATTGCAGAAATTCTAATTTTCCCCCAAATTTAATTAAACCCTAAAATTATAAGTATTTGGGCATGTATGTTGGCTGTGTGGTCTAGCCCGCTTTTGACTGCGGACGAAGTTGGTCTTAGTCTATATGAACCAATTCATATTTGGATGTGACCGTGGTCGGTCCGTAATGATATGGATTGGACTAGTCCACCCAATTGACAGCTCTATGTGGAAGAGTGAAGAAAGTTTGGTTTGCCAACAAACATGACTATCACATACCTTGTAAAATGGTGTTGCTCGGATTTGGTTGAGTGTAGGCTCTCGATGTTGGTTCTTTGGGCAACGAGGAATGGGTTGTGTCTTGAGCTTGCTTCTGATCTGAGACAAATGATCTCACTATTGGTCCTATTTTCTCCGTCATAGTAGCAGCCACGTGCTCGTTGAATTGATATGGTTCATTCTTTTTGTAGGTGACTTGTGAGCCAAGTCTTCTTTTCTCCATGGTCTTGTGAGCCAAGTCTTCTTTTCTCTACTTTCTTGTCGAAGGTTTCTTGGGACATACTCCAGGTTTATGACTCGCTTCAGGTTTTCCCAAGTAGTGATGGGTGGCTTTTGATACTCCCACCAACGTATTGCATCCTCTCTTTGCCACCATGTGAAGGCTTCTCTGTCGAGGTGGGTGACGGCCAGGTGTATCCTCTCCTCCTCAAGATAGTTGTGGTACTCAAACCATTCATCTAAGTTTCTTTCCCAACATAAGTAAGTCTCTGGATCTCTCCTTCCCGCAAAAGCAGAAAGTTTTGGTTTAAAACTGTTAGAGCCAAAGTACGGTTGCAGCCTTGGTTCTGATCTTTTGGCGGCTCGTCTTAGACGGTCAGGTGGTTCAGGTTTTATTAATGCAAAATCTCATATCAGTAAAACAGAGCAAGGAGAAGAAGCTAAAAACGACAAAGTATCATACAAAGACAAGATGGGTCAACCCATTGCAAGAGATCACAAAGAAAAGCCCAACAAGAGCCCAGTTGAATTTAAAGCAAAAAGGCAACGGTGGTTGGTTAAAGATAAGTTGAACAAAGGAAAAGAAAAGATACAGAAACGAGGGCTTCAAATGAGTTAGACAATTTTATGTCATTAAGCTTTTCCTCACATCTCTGCATCTTTTCTTTTCCTTTGTTCATCTTATCTTTAACCAACCACCGTTGCCTTTTTGCTTTAAATTTAACTGGGCTCTTGTTGGGCTTTTCTTTGTGATCTCTTGCAATGGGTTGACCCATCTTGTCTTTGTATGATACTTTGTCATTTTTAGCTTCTTCTCCTTGCTCTGTTTTACTGATATGAGATTTTGCATTAATAGTCCCCCTCAAACTTGGTGTGGGTGGATTATCGACACCAAGTTTGAAACGCAAAGTGGTAAACGCTTCATAAGACAATGATTTAGTGAATATGTCAGCTAATTGCTGGTGAGCCGGGACGTGTTTGACTAAAAGGGAACCAAGAGCCACTCTTTCTCGAACGTAGTGGTAATCAAGTTCAAAATGCTTTGATCTTTTATGAAAGGCTGGATTAGCTGTTAACTGAACAGAGGAAAGGTTATCGCAGTAGAGTTCTGGAGTTACCTGAAGAGGAACACCGAGCTCACGCAGCACCGAACAAATCCAACTTAACTCTGTCGCAGTTTCCGACAAAGACCGGTATTCTGCCTCAGTAGAGCTTCGGGACACGGTTGGCTGTTTCTGATATGCTCAATTTAATACCCTAAAGTACTAAAGCAGTTGTTATAGTAAAGCTAGGGGTCGAACCACAGAAGACTCACAGAGATCACACAATAGATTATGAAGTGTCGAATTACGCTAAGCCAAACGAATGTAATTAAAAACAGTGCAGAAATTAAACAGTTGTAAATCAATCAGGGAAATATAGGCTCAGGGTTTTTCTCAGGAAATCAATGAATGC
>PKML01051770.1:34187-48468 GCA_002933935.1 Eutrema yunnanense
AAAACTCCTATTTATAACCTAAATCACGACTTGGGGTCTTCTTGTAAATATCAAAGACTTCTGGGCACTTTTGTAATTCTTCAAATCTTGATAAAACTCGCGGGTCGTGTCTTGCTGCGATGGGTATCGATCGATACCAGGGGGTATCGATCGATACTGGCCGTGAAAACAGATACTCAGCAACACGACTTCAGCTTCTGCTCCAAAGTGCTCCCATAATCTTCAATATCTCCAATAATCCTCCAAACGTGCCAAGACCTGTAAAAGACTCTAAAAGACTACAAAATACTAGAAAGACTCTATAAAAAGGACTTATATCATGGCCTAAATAGGGTAAAAACCATGATATATCAGTTTCTTAGATGACCACGAGATTATGTTCGATCCGAGGAAGGTACAGAAACCCCCAGTAGAACGACGCGTATGAGGGCATCCGGCCCAATCACTATCGCTATAAGCACGCAAAGTGAAATCAGTGTCCTTCGAAAAATTTATCCCCATAGCAATAGTGCCTTTGATATACCGAAGTATTCGCTTGAGAAGATTATAGTCAGAAGTAGATGGGGCGTGCATCTTTTGACATACGTAATTAACAGAAAATTGAATGTCCGGCCGCGTTAGCGTTAGATACTGAAGCTTTCCTGCCAAACTCCGAAAGTACGTTGGATTTGGGAATATGTCGTCTTGATCCGGGACTCTGTTGAGCTGGAGAGGTAAAGGAGTAGCGATAGGAGAGCAATCACTCATTCCGGCAACGGCTAAGAGATCTTCAGCATACTTTTGCTGTGATAAAAAGAGGCCATTTTCATGAAAATTGGCCTGAATCCCGAGGAAGTAATGCATTTTCCCAAGGTTTTTCATACGAAACTGTTTATTGAGGTCTTCTAATAGTCTGACCAAAGCTGCAGAATTATTACCGGTAAGAAGCATGTCATCAACATAGAGTAAAAGCATTATCAAGTCTTTGCCTCTTGTGTAGACAAACAACGATGGATCCTTGATGCTGCAAGTGAAGCCGGATTCTAGCAAATAATTGCTAAACTTATCAAACCAAGCCCGTGGAGATTGTTTTAGACCGTATAAGGATTTGTGAAGATGACACACATAATTGGGCTTATCCTTGTCCACAAAACCAGCTGGTTGGCGCATGTATACAGTTTCGGTAAGGTCACCATGAAGAAAGGCGTGCTTGACATCCATTTGCATAATATCCCATTGCATCACCGTAGCAATATCTAAGACAAGTCGCACTGTGGCAGTCCTTACGACTGGACTATAGGTTTCCAAATAATCTATACCTTCTTCTTGATTATATCCCTGAGCAACAAGGCGGGCTTTCAACTTCTCTAGTGTCCCATCAGCATTAAGCTTAGTTCTAAAGACCCACTTGCTTCCTAACACGCGCATATCGGGTGTGTGAGGCACCAAAGACCATGTTTGAACTTCAGTGCAATTATCATACTCCTCGTCCATAGCATTGCTCCAGCCCGGATGTGTGAGAGCTTCTGACACTGTTTTGGGTTCCGGATATGAAGCTTTTTGCGTGAGAAGGGTGTATCTAGGATTTGGTTTAGAAATCCCAACTTTTGATCTTGTAATCATTGGATGAGTAAGCTGAGCTGCTGGTGGTTCGTCTCCTTGCTCTGTACTTGTAGAGATTTGACTTTTCTGAGTTGAAGATGCCGCAGCATCAGCTGTCTCTGTCCTGCTTGAAAGAGGAGATGAGCTGTTGCCTATAGGAACGGAATCGGAGCCCGCCGTACACTCAAAACTCATCCCCTCAGAAGCAGTAGATACGACATGATGATCTGCAGAAGAAGAGAGAAAAGGGGCTGGTAATGGTGGAAAGTCGTCTGGAGTAAAAGTCGAATCATTCTCTGCATGATTAGATGAAACAGAGTGTGATGCAGAGGAAAAATTACTCCTATGAGCAGCAGCTGTCGTAGATTCGGTTTGAGAATCAGGGAGAGCTTCGATAGCGTGTGGAGGATGAACTGAGTTTTGGGAAGAGGTCGGAGAACCTATTTTTGGCCTGAAGCTCTGTTGCCAAGCTGATGTGAGAATCGTGGTTACAGAGGAATGCAGATGATAATACTCATCAGAAAAAGGGAATTTCAGTTCATCAAAAACAACATGACGACTGATGTAAACACGACCTGTAGTCGGAAGTAGACACCGGTATCCCTTATATTTTTCATTATAACCCAAAAACATGCACTTTAACGATCTCGGATCAAACTTATGAGTTGCGTAATCTCTCATTGTGGGATAGCACGCGCAACCAAAAACCCATTTTGTCTTTGTATGATACTTTGTCGTTTTTAGCTTCTTCTCCTTGCTCTGTTTTACTGATATGAGATTTTGCATTAATAGGTTTAATGTATTCAGCTCCTGGTTTATCTCCCGACACATTTTCTTTTCCCCACCGATTCTGCTCTATGTTGTCCAGGGCTTCCCCAAATGTCTTCCCGAACGTTTTCATCTCTTCCCTCATGGCGTTCACCACCGATTCTGGTCTATGTTGTGTCTCTAGCAAAACAAGTCAAAGAAATTCAAATGCTTAGACCAATTCAAGACAAATGACCAAATATGGAAATTGTTGCTGTCGAATGAATCTAGAACTTGCCTTTTTTTTTTTTTTTTTTCAAATGAGAAGATTAATCAAAGCAAAAACAGCAAAATAGATTAAAACAGAAAAATGAATGTTTTCAAATGACTCGCTTAACTTTGGACAGGAATAAATCACGATTTTTTAAAAAAAATGCAAACAACTATTTCTGTTCTGTTCTTTTTTTGTTTTAATGATGAACGAAATGAAACTCGATGCACACAGAGACGATATGATGGTCTAGGGATATAAAGATTTGCTAAACAAGGTGATATGCAACAAACGGTGATAGATGCAACGAAGCTGAATCTATATATATATATATATATATATATATATATATATTTCTCGATTTTAACAATACGAGACAGAATGATAGAGATGCAAATGAATCGACTAATTTTTTTTTTTAAGATGCAAACAAAACAAAACAATGTCAAATGATGAATCAAATGATGAATATGCAGAATTGAAAAGATGTAAATAGATAGAAACAACTTGGGCTGAAAGAAACTTCAGCTCTGATACCAAAAATGATACAAGCACATGGCTGTCACAAAGCTTGTAGGATCTCAGAAGCAAAGTTTGGTCTCACGGCCAATGGGTGATTCAAAAGGTTGAGCTACTCTAATCAAAGGAATCGAGTGATGGTGTTGAATGGGGGTGAAGGTGGATCGAAGTGCACCGCACAAGTTGTGAAAGATTTGTGATATAACACAAAATCTCTAAGCTATGAGGTACTGGTCTCGACTAGATTTACAGAAGAAACAAGTTTTGCTCTAGAAAACTCAAGTTTAGAAGAAAGTTCTTTTTTTATTTTATGGTCTTTTATAGCCAATTACATGAGAGAAAAAAAATTACAAAAAAAAAAAAAGATTACAAAGTTTTTAAACTAAAAGACATAATTCAAGGTGCTAATGGAATCATAAGACAGAAAATCAAGAGATTAGTTTAAAGATGATAATGAAAACAATTTGACTTACCTTAACTTGCCTTCGGCGTTGATGGTAGAGAATAAGAAAGTCTTTAGTTGGTATAATCTCCTTATTTGAATTCTCTAGTCTTGTTTATCTTCAAGAGTAATGAGAAAGACGTGGGCTTGGGCTTCATTTGAGAGCATTGGCCAGAAATATTTAGTTTTAGAGTTTGGTTGGCTCTTCATGTGTTGATTCTCTTGGAAGTCTCTGAAATTATAATAATGTTTCCTGGTCGCCAAATGTGATTTTCCATTGAGTTGAACCACTTGGTTAAGACACTTTCCATAATAAAGGCCCATATGTCCTTATAGCCAATCTGTATAGGTGTGTCTTGAGCATCTCTTGATTTAGTCCGAACCAGAATCAATGTGACTCGATCAAAACATTCTTTGGGGTGGTTCGGTCGGTGAATCTTCAGTCCCATGCAATAGTTCGAGTCAGGTGGCTTTTCCTTCGTTTCTTTAGACTCTGCCTGGTTTAGATGTGCTCGAATCGCGTATTTGGTAAATCTGGTGTGGATGGCCTCATCAGCCCAATAAAGCGATTGACCCATGAGACAAACCATACCGATTTGATATGACTTACATGGATAAAAAGATAACCTCGTGCTTCTTTTGAAAAGAGAGTCGGCACGAACATTAGAGTTACGATGAATTAAAGATAAACTAAATCGTTAAAACCATCTTTAAATTTGTTTTTTAAAAAAAATCTAGGTCTCCTAAGAAAGACAGCCAATTCACTAGTTTCTTAATCATCTTTATTAAATTCGAAAAATCCGTCTCGAGTTTTCTCTCTTAGATAGTTTATTGTCCAATGTAGCCCATCTATCTTAAGCGTGAATGCCGATAGGTTTCTGCGGCCTCGTGTTTATGAATAGATAAAAGAAAGCCTTTATATATCCTCTTGGAAAGGGGAATAGTGGGTTCATTATACAACTTAGAGGTTCTGTTTGTAAACATATTTCTAAAATAGGAACCGAAAATAAAATAACAAAAACAAAAGACTGAAGAGACCATGAAAGGGTATTACTGTAATTTACACAAGTTCAAGGACTATACCTAGTTAAACTTTCACGTACGAAGTCATTGACCTCTCTCTCTATCAATCTCTCTGTTTTTTTTTTAATGCTAGAAATGTTAAATTTTATACCATTTTAGATTTTTGACTGAAGTTACAGAGATACAACAAAGAAAACTGATTAACCAAAAGAAAACTACAGACAAAACGAAACAACGACAAAGAAACAGCAGACAACATCGAAAGACTAAGGAATCGGAAAGCGAGACATGAAAAATAATCACTGAAACAAAACCAGACGAGAAAGTAACAGTCACAAGCCAAAACGCGAACCATCCCGTATTTGCCGTAGCTCCAAAGAACTAGAAATCTCATCATTATTGCCACGAACATCCTCCCGAGGCTAGTCCTCAAACCTCATGAAGGAGATGCCTACAACTTCTTCGAGAATTGACGGGATTTTTGGAGTTCGTAACGGACTAACTTGTAACCGGCGACACGGGAGTCCGAGCGGACAATCGGAAAGTCGCCTCCGACCGCCATTCCCGTGAAAACTATAGTCTCCTCATGAACCAACCCCCACAGTTACAAGGTAGCCGCAACAACAAACCGGCGCCTCATTTAACGCCCCGAATTGCTCCACCATCTACACCGAACTACTCTTGGAGCCAACACGAACCGAGATCAAAACACGAACGCGAAGGTGCCGTACCTTTGTCGGGAACACACACCTTCGTGAAACCCATGCCACGCCGATGACGAAGAGACAACACCAGAGCTTCTCCGCCGAAACAAACCGAGAGAGGCTTCCACCGAGCAACCCGCCTAGAGCCACCGCTGAGATACACCGCCGGTGGAGCCGCACATGCCGAGAGAGACGAGAGCCACCACTTCGCGGAAAGCCACGAGACCAAGCCTCCACCCCAGTTGCTTGTAATTGAACCCGTCCTCTAGGTCCAACCACCAGCGTCGGAGGTCGAAGTGCTTAGATCTACAATGCGCCGACACTTTGCCATCTCAACAGCCGTGAACCGGAGACAAGACTTTGGAGGGTCCTTGCTCGGTGGAGGAGCCCGACTGCCACCACCCCACCACCAAAGCAAGCCGGAGAGAACGCCGCGCCGACACGAGAGCTTGCGAAAACAGAAGCCGATGAGCCGTCGGAAGGGAAACGCCGGAGAGCATCTGAGAGAAATCGGTTATTTCGGTTGAGTAATTGATTTGATTGATATTATTTCCTTCTATATGCTCCCTCAAGATGGAGGTACTTTAGACACTCCAATCTTGAATATAGTGGTGAGAGATGGCGAGTTGCAGTAGAGCTTGACGCTTGACCACATAGAAGATCGAATATCTCGTGTTTGTGACATTGTGAGATTGTTGAAGTTGGACCATTGGTTTGGCGGAAGCGGTGGAGTAGAGTTATCTTGGTGGATGTGATGGAGAACTTCTCCGTTGATGATGACGAGAAGGAAAAAAAACTTTTTATTTTATTAAAAAGCCTATTGGCTTGAAAGACTGACGAACACAAGAAACTTGTAGCTTGATTGGAACTGGAAGCACATGATTTAATTGAAGAAAATAAGAAGCACAATGGCTTAAGGCGTTGTGTTTAGTAAAAGTTTTTTTTGTTTTAAACGATTAGAGATTAAAGAAGCATTGAAGCTTTGAAAATGATTAAGTAGCTTAATGGCTTGGATTCAGAGGCTCATAATGAGCTTGAATGGAGAAGCACATGGCTTTAAAACAAAAAAAAAATACAAAAACGGAACCGATCGTTAGATCATTGTGACTCGGATTCAAAGGTCCATAATAGACTTCAATAATGGAAGCACTTTGGCTTAAAAATAAAATAAAAACAAGAAATGGAGCCGATCGTTACCTTGATAATGTGATGAAAGTTTAGAAATTGAAAGAAGTTATATTGACTCTAGTCTCTTCTTCAATATACATATGACACATATATATACAAGCTGACATAATCCTAATTAATTATAAGAGAATATTATAGTAGTAATGATAGGAAAAATCATAGGGGATATTATTTCCTTCTATAAGGAAGAAGCGGATAGAGAGCAGGGAATCAAAGAGGAACAGAGCAAAGTTACAAGTGATGGTATGGACGTATGGTCGAGAAGGAAAAGCTCGAGAAGAAGCTTAAGCCGTTGGGATTAACAATCAGTGAGATAAAGCCAGACGGGCATTGCCTTTACCGAGCTGTTGAGACCAGCTTGCCAATCGCTGGCGGTGCGTCTCCTTACATACCAGAAGCTAAGAGAAATGGCTGCTGCATGAGAGACCACAAAACCGATTTCATCCCATTTTTCTTATCAAGTATCAACCGAGGTTGACTCCAATAGCGGGTCTGCGGAAGAGCGGTTTGAGAAATACTAGATATTTACTTTTAGCTAGGAGCGTTGACACATTTCGGGATCGTTTCCGGATGTTGAAATGGGCAAGGAGTATAAATCAGGCAATGACTCGAGCCTCATGATATCGTATCACCGGCAAGCGTTTGGGCTCGGTGAGCATTATAACTCCGTCGTGCTCGTCAACAACAGCACGGGGTGATGGATGATGGACTTTCTCTCAAGCTTTAAGAAAAATACTTTTGACTTAGTAACCATCCTAGATCTACGATAAGACTAAAGGTAACAAACCCTCTCTACTAATCACAGAGAGACTCGTTAATAATCTGCTAAAAAAAGAGAGAGATGAAATTGTTCTTGGAATAATAATCTGCTAAACATTGAACATTGACAAAGAATCAAGAACTGATGATCGTCCGACGAGAGATGATCACTCCCGCGCTGTTCCTCCCCATCTCTGAACCCGACTCTCAGCTCGCTCAGCCTGCAGAATTCAAAGTTAATGAAAATGATCAAACCAAACACAAAGGAGGAACATAGCATAAAGAAGTTATGGAGAAAAAAAGTAAGAGACCTCTTTGGTCCAGTCAGTGTAGTAGATGATTCCTAGCAATATAAGTGTCTGTAAGAAGATTCCAGCTACCATACCTCCCCATATTCCCTAAAAATTCACAAATGAGTTAGCACCAAATTTGAAAATAACAATGCAAATACAAACCGCTCGAACCCGGGTGGATAGAAAAACAGAACTGAATAGAACAGTAACAATAATTTTATATTGAACAAACCTATCATAAGAAACCAAATGGGTTTGTTCAATATAATTTAATATTGTTACTGTCCAACACTACCAAATGGATTTGTGCAGTTCGAAGCATGCATCACAGGCGTTAAATCCAACTCTCCCCTGAATTCGATTGGTTTATCGTGTTGGTAGTAACTAGTAAGCTAACCTGAACGCCGAGGTTTAGTGTGAATCCAAGAACAAGACCAGCAGGAAGTCCGATAATGTAATAACACGCGATGTTCACATATGCAACCAGAGACTGCCACCCCGCTCCAACCGCAACCCCTAAAAAGATGTACCAAAAGTGACCAAGACTCGGTGTTTTTCTAATCCTAAATTGCTTTTTGATTAATTTGATTTTCTGCCACCGTTTTTCTCATGAGATACCTGACAAGACAGGCTGGAGGCTGTTCAAGAGGACAGTGAAGCCCAACAAGACGGCTATTCTCGTGGTTTCCGCTGCCACAGCCTCACTAGAAGTGAAAAGATGAGGGAAGTTGTCTTTTGTGGCTAAGACAACAATCATGCACACAACCCCGATAAGAGTAGAAGTTATGGAGACAACTATCACCGATAATTTCGCTAGATATGCATTTCCAGCACCCAGCTCATTCGATACCCTCACGCTGATCACACCAAGAGATAAAATTTACCAGTTCATGAGAGTTTTAGTTAGCTTTCCTATGTGGCTTTCAAGAAGTAAAATGAAACAGAAAGGGTAGAAATCTTACCTTATCGCAGCGTTAAACCCGATTGAAATCATGGCGGTCCAACCTTCTATGTTCATGCTGTGAAAGCCCAAAACATTTTAAAATTTTTACTTACCAAAAACATATTTTCAGTGCAAAAATCAGTTACCAAATGGAAATTGCATCGACTGGTATCAACGGATTAGGAAGGAGACCCGTGATAACGATCAGGACCATCAAGTACCAAAACTCTAAACTGCAGAATCCAGAGAACAAACCGGTTATTCATTTCGAAATCTTAACTTATATAAATCATAAACTATCTACTAGCCAAAAAAATGGAATGAAAAGAAATTTGGTACCAGAGCATAACAGCAGAGGCTAAGGATAGTTTGACAAATCCGTAGAGGTCCCGAAATGCAAGCCAAGAAAATCCACTCCACGCACCGTCTGATTTGGTGATTAGAATATACAAAAGCTGAGCGATAATAATAAGCCACCACGAGGTGTTGAGAGTGATGGCTGCACCTACAAGTCCCCACTTAAAGTAGAGGATGAAGAGCCAGCTAAAAACTGCGTGTATAATTAGAACCACTCCGGAGATCCACGCCATCACAAGAACTTTCCCCTGCGACTGTAAGAATTTCTGTATCGGGAAGTTGGCTGAATAGCCAAATAGTTGTGGAATCATCCACAACGCAAATTTCCCTGTAAATTTAAACTTGAAAAGGTTAGCATGTAGATGTTGTGAACCCTGTAAATTTAAACTTGAAAAGGTTAGCATGTAGATGTTGTGAACGTGTCATTTATCATAGACTTTCATCTCAAAACCAATTGGCAAAAAGTATTTATAGGAATGACACCTGCGGCTTTCGAGATGTGAGGAGCCTCGCCGAAGAAGGAAAGAATAGGTGAAGCCCAAATGTAGATGGGAAGGATACATAAAGCAGTGGTAAAGAGAATGACCCACGAACGCTGCATATATATTCCAAGCATCCTAAGCTGTCCCGCTCCATATGCTTGTCCGCACAACGTCTCCAACGCACTCCCCATCCCTAACTGCCACCATTTTCCATCACCACAATATTAACTTTGCTATGTTTTTTTTTATAGTATTGTTTGATCTCTTAGCTTTTTCCATAGGAAAATCAACAAGGACTAGGGAATGATCAAATGAATAAACAATGGACGAGATCTCATGCGATCCATGAGCTTTCTTAACACTGTTTTCTTTATAGTTTTAGTTCTTGGTTAAGTATGGTATCATTGCTACTTGTTCATGATCCATGATCACAAGCAACATATTCACATATTTGAACTTTTTTCATCATCTACAATTTTTAAATGTTATAACTATACAGAATTTTGACCCAAATAAAAAAAGCTATACAGAATTTAAAATCAACCACAGTTAATTAATAGTTATTTTAAAGATTGTGTTCTGGCCTACGTTCACTTAACCTGATAAGGACCTAAACCTCTAAAACTGAACATGTCCTTTCTATTTATTTTTTCTTAGCTTTCATCAGGATTAGTCGAGGTTACTTTTAGAGCCATATCTAGCACAAAAAGTTGGAAATTATTAAATTGAAAGTTAAATACACTGTTAGTTGGTGAGTTCACAAATATGTATATTCATATATGTGAAAAGAAAAAGTCACTCTATATTGGACTTTATATTTTAAGTTTGAACTAAAAATATAAAATTTGAACTTGCAAAGGATCAACTTTTATAACCAGCTATCATTTTTTACTACTTTCCCAAAAACTATATAAAGTCATTGCTATCTACTGTACACTTGATATCTTTTGTAACAAAAACCATAAGGGAACATATAAAGTCATTTTTGGGTTGGAACATGAAATTTAAACAAAACTAATAAAAAAAAAATTAAACATCTTAGAACATCATTATTGCAAGGTTCTTAACCCAAAAAAAAAATTAAACATTTTAGAGCATCGTTATGTTTTTATGTCAACTATGTTTAATTAAAAAAATAAACTCTATTTAAAATAAAACAAAATTATTAAAAAAAAATTTAAGAACTCCTAATAAGGTTCTACCAATAAAGCAGCAAAAACAAAAGTTTCTTAACAGAATTTCTTAATTTTAAATTTATAATTAAATATTACTTGAGAAACTCATTTACTTAAGAAACCCAAATGGGTTTCTTCCAATAATAATGCTCTTAGACTCCCTAGACTTAAAAATTTTAATCACGTCGTGTCAAATACCATTGTTCAATTTCTATTCTTGTTCTGTCCCGTTGCAAATTCCCATAATGTTGCGCACTTATTTTTAACTTTTAAGCATATAAAGGGACATGGGATATAAAAAAGTATGTTGTTTTGGTCCATAAAATCTTATATCGAACCTAGTTGCGTCTAAAATTGTTAGAGTATTTACATGCAATGACATTTAATCAAAACATAATTTTTGTTATAACACTTTTCAAATTCTATAAAAATATGTAGCATTTTCTCTGTTAACAAAACAATTTTGTTTGTTATTGGTCTGTATATTGTACACTGTTTATTCGCGCAATACCGTTCAAGAGTACGACTGGAAAATCAACGCATGAACAATACACAAAATGTTACATATTTTTCTAAAGTTCTAATACACAGACAATGTTTTCACAAAATGACCGTCCACCGAAGAACCCCAAAATTGTTTTTCTTTTCTTTTCTTTTGGGTTTAGTGTTAAGTATGCCAATAATTTATTTCAGTATCTACTATCTGATTAATTTATAAAAAAAAACAAGTTAACATTTTTATTGTCTACAAACTGACATTGCAAAATTGTATGGAAAGATTATTTGACTATAAGAGTCAGAGAAGTTAGTTTAATCAAACCATGTAATTAATCTAACTCTTATGTAGTGTGATATTATTATTAAATGTGTGGAGAGATCTACTTAGTGATTAACGACAAACAAACATCTTAAAATATTAATTTCTGATTGCGTCGCCTTTATTGGAACACAACATATGAACAAGAACGAGACACGTGTGAAAGATGACGCACCATGACACCAAAGGCGAGACCGGAGATGACCGAATTCTCGACGGAGACAGCGGCGAGCTCGAGTTCGCCGAGACGACCGGAGAAAGTCTGAGTGAGTGCACCGAGAGAGTATTGACTGATGGCCGTAAAGATGGCCGGTCCAGCTAGCTCCCATAGCCGCCTTGACTCTTCGCCGAACTCTTTGGCCCATACTTTCGACGCCGGTTTTTCGGAAAGTTCCGGTGGCTCACGAGGGTCAAGCAAAGGCAAAGTCTTATCCTTTCCCATGTTCGATCTTTTGAGAAGCTTTTGCCTTAATTGCTCTTTGGCACTGTCTCTCTTGTTCGGATATGAATTTAAAATAAACGAAGAGGATAAAAATTTCTGACATGAGAACACGGACCCCGAAAAATATTTTACCTGGGTCAATATATTATTATAATTTGTTTATCCTCTGAATATTATCTTACATATATACCAAAATTTTATAATCATTATATTCTTCAAAATTGTGCTA
The DNA here is from genome assembly GCA_002933935.1 of Eutrema yunnanense. NCBI lineage: Eukaryota > Viridiplantae > Streptophyta > Magnoliopsida > Brassicales > Brassicaceae > Eutrema > Eutrema yunnanense. The sequence goes on from PKML01051770.1 coordinate 46,160, forward strand.
TAAACACTTATAAGTAGCAAAGTAATAAGGGTAATATGAGTAAGTGGTATGTAATAGTAAGGAAATTAGTTTTGGGGAAAAGTTAATTTGAAAATTAGTTTTGGGGAAAGAGAAATAAAATTACTCCACAAATATCCTTCTCTATTTCAAATAATTACAACAATGCCATTTGACTTGAAAACTGCTGAAAACTGTGTTAGCAACTAATATAGCCGTCAACACTGTTCATCACCGGTGACACTGTTCATTACGCGCAATACTGTTCATTACACGTGACACTGTTCATTCCACGTGACATGTTCATCCAAAGTCGACGATACTAATAATCATGTCGTCCCGTCGACACTGTTCATCCACCATCCATCGCGACTGTTCATCTCGCGTGACACTTTTCATCCCAAGTCGACGATACTAATAATCCCGACATTGTTCATTCTATCGACACTGTTCATCCATCCCGTCGACACTATTTAGCAACTAATAATCCGCCAACAATGTTCATCAAAGTCGACGATACTATTCATCATCGGAATAACAATAATATCTGAAACTTGTAACCCGCTAACATAGTATGTTAACACGTTAACAAGTCTCATATATTATCGTTAGCATGCTATCATATTGTGTTAACAAGTTACATGTTATATGTAATTGGGTTAACACGTTATAAATTATCGAATATTATTGTTAACACGTTACAAGTTTCAGATATTATTGTTAGAACGTTAACATATTATATGTTAATTGGGTTAACACGATAACATATTATATGTTAATTGAGTTAGCACGATAACATATTATATGTTAATTGGGTTAACAAGATAACATATTTAATTAGTAAGTTAACCAAATAGTTATCCACTAAATATATGGTGATGAATAGTGCATTCGATTGTACATTGATGAATAGTGTCGACGAGATGGTGGATAAACAGTGTCGACGAGATGGTGGATAAACAGTGTCGACGGGATGAACAGTGTTGATGGGATGAACAGTGTCGACGTGATGAACAGTGTCGCTGGCTTTATTAGTTGCTAACACAGTTTTCAGTAGTTTTCAAGTCAAATGGCATTGTTGTAATTATTTGAAATAGAGAAGGATATTATTGGTGTAATTTTTTTCTCTTTCCCCAAAACTAATTTTGAAATCAACTTTTTCCAAAAACTAATTTTTTGGTCAACTTAGGTTTTTCACCCAAATCACCCAAGTAATAATTGATAAAATATATATAGTGTTATGTATGTGTTATTTTGTAAAATGTTTTTAAAACCCAATTATACAAAAGAAAATATCTAGTACTATTTAATACACAATAAAAAGATAGATTGAATCAATGTGTTATTGATATGAAAAACAAATCTTATAATTTAAAAAATGATTTTGAAACTTCATTGTTTTTTATTCAAAAAGTTCTTTTCTAGTTTGATGAGTTTTAATCCTGATTAAATTTTATGAAATATGTGTTTTTCTGTATGAATAAATAAGTTGATTGAAAAGAGATAATTTCTTTTAAGTATAAATTATGTAACCTGGAAGACTTTGCCTATTATTTGATATTTTTCGTTAAAAGAAACTCTTGTCTATTTAAAGTTTAACTAACGTTATCGATATTACAAGAGGTTAAACATGAATATTAAAAATGTTAGAGGGGTCACTTGACCCGTGTCATTAGGCATGGGTCCGCCATTGCATGAGATTGAAAAAGAAGAGCTAATGAAATGAAATGAAGGCCTGGATTTTATAATAAATGGTTTTCTGCAAAAAAAAAAAAATTGTATATTAACTCGGATTTGCAAGATAATCATTCACTTTGAAAAACTGCAGGTTAACCTTTCACTCGTTAGTCAAACCGAAATATAAACCTCGAGGATAACATACATTATAATATTATATTGGTGACGGAAGATAAAACGCGTCGTTTTGTCCAATATGTTTTTATGAATTTCATGACGGTTTGCTTGTTAAAAAACAGCACACATGACATACAATTTTATAAACTTCATGTTGTTTTGATTGTACCCAATAGTAGCTACCGTCGGGAAAACCTTCGATCATTCTTCATCAATTTCATCCACTCCAATCCAGATCTTAATTTCTGTTTTCATGTGAGAGATTTTTGATTTTATTTACATATTTTCTATATGCGAAACTTAACAAAAAGAAAATACATCAAACTCATGGGCCTTATCTCAGCATTTATGTGGTATACTTTTCCGATTTATTTACAGCTTTAGTTTCTTTCAGCTACCTTAGAGCATCTTCAATATCCACCACTTAAAAAAAAAAAAAAAAAGAGTGAGATGAATGT
>PKML01051770.1:48756-64451 GCA_002933935.1 Eutrema yunnanense
TTATTTACTAAATACTATTAAAATGTTGAAATATTTTGTAATATATATATATATATATATATATATATATATTTTGTTAATTGATTTGTTTTGTAATATGTATAAATAAATAAATTATTTTGTTTATTTTTTAGAAAATTGTGTATTTATGTTTTTGGGTGAATTACAAAGAAAGACACTTTCCTCACTTTTTCTTACAAATAAGGCACTTATGACTCTTGAGGCACTTTTTGTATTGTTCAAGGGTGTGAAATACCAGCAAAGCCCTTTGTTAATTTAACCTCAAACCAGTTAAAAAAAGTCCCCAACTATTCCAGCTTATTCTGGCGACTAGATAAACAAGAAGGATAAAAGTCCACAACAAAGCAGTAAATCGCTGGGATTATCTCGCTCCGTCGGAAATTCCTTCCAGCGTGGGTGGTTCTTCAATCGGCTTGTTTTGCGTTGGCTAGGACCGAATCTGTTCTCGGGGGAGAGTCTTCGGCTTCTTTAATGACTCGAAGGAGACCATCGGTGAATGAATCGACGGACAACAGCGGTGGGTCCATGATTTGAACGGCAGCTCCCGATTGGAGTTTTTTTTGTTTACCCGGATTCCTGTTAATTACGATGTCATCTTAGGCGTTCACATCTCAATGTGAAATCCTATTTTTCTCTTTGGTTGTGGGTATTGCCGTCAGATTGAATCAAAGCTTATCATTGTTTGAATTAACTTTTGATTAATGATTCAGAGATGGATACGTGTTATGCTCTTAACCACATATACGATCTCTTCATGAATGATCTTGGACAACTCACGAGGGATACACTGCGGTGGATAGGTGGCAATGGATGGAATACGTTGGATAGACTTCGGTGGACAGATTACTATGGACAACGTTTGGGTTGTGCTTTGGTCGGTCCCGTTTGTATTTGCGTTAAACAACGTATGTATTTGCGATGTCTTAATTTACCCGTTAATTGAACCTGTAAATAGTAAGAAGAATCAACCAATGAGAAAGTGGATGAAGGTAGAGAAACATTTTGAAAAAGAGGTGGACCTTACGAAGGAGTAATTGCTCCTTTTAATGTTTGGTGAGTAAAACATTTAGATCTTGATCCGGGGGCTGGGAAGAGGACAGCTGTATAGGCGGTAGATAAACGTTAAATCGTAGAGGTAGATAAAGGTGGAAGGGATAAAGAGGTAGATTAGTGGTGTAAAGTTATTCTTCGAAGCTGTGGTTAGCGAGGACGGGCATAGAATTTGGGCAGGTTAGTTTCCTGGGTTCTCTTAACGAAGCTGACACCCGCAATGAGAATGTGGATATAGTGATATAAAACACAGTAATGGAATGTAGTGTTTCTGTTTTGTTTCTGCAGTGATGGATGAGCAATGTATGGTCATAAGTGGAGAGTGGTTATGGGGGAAAGAGGGGAAGTGGGATTTTCTTATAGATACAGAGAAGATGTCAAGGATAGTTCCACTTAGGGCTGGAATTTCTATAGAGGAGTTGAAAAAAAAGTTATTAAGGAATTCTTTGTTGATGGCGGGAAAGGGGTGTCTGTAACATTGAGTTATTGGCCCCCTAACAGCATGGAACTAGCAACAGGGATCACGACTCCTCCGGTGATGGTCACAAACGAAGGTTCAATTGGTTTCTTCCTGCAACATTTTCGCCTTCAAGCAACTATGAATCTATTTGCTATGTTTGGAGGTGAACGCGAGAGGAGTGTTACAGCTGAGATTGAGTGTGGGGGAAATGGGTTTAAGACGCCAGTAACGAGAAGAAGTGTTGGTAGTGTTAATTTTGATGGGTTTAGCGGGGAGAAGACACCAGTCATGCGAGCTTTTGACAGTCCTGTGTCAGGGAGAAGTAAACAGAGTAACTATTTGGGAGCAATTTCAAGGGACAAGAGTCCAGTTCCTTTGAAAGTGTTTATTGACTTAGCTGATGATGGGATGAAGACGCCAGTTTTGAAAAAACAGCAGTTAGGGTATGAAGACGGCTATGGGGCTAGCAGACCGACAGTAAGTGAGGAAGATGATGAGCTGATAAGGCGTACAGAAATGTTGGAGGTGAGGTATAGGATGGAGGGGCGGAAAGGTAAACTTGATGGTGAAACTCTTGAGTCGGATAGTGATGAAGATGATCCTCGAGAAACAGCTTCGCAAGATGTTATGACGCATGAGTATGATAAAGAGTTCTGGGAACCATTTATTAATGATCAATTTTGCGGTTCTAACGCGGCAGAGGTTATGTGCGACCCAGTAGATCCGGCCGATAAAACATGGCATGGTGTAGGTGTGGGAGAAGAAATATTGGGGTCGGCAAAGGATTGTTTTGAATTCCCTCTAGTTTACAGAGAAAAAGAGGACAGACCCACTCCCTCTGAGTGGACGTTTCGTGGTGGTCAACAGCGAGCGGATTGTGTTAATGGACAAGTGCCGAGGAATCTGGCAGCATTGGACGATGAGGAGTTTGACATCCCCCCGATGTTTGACGACACCCTCTATGACATTGTTGATATTCCAGACCTTGATGTTTCTGGCGGGGAGGAAGGCATTAGAGTAGGGAAGGTGTATGCGTCAAAGGAAGACTGTAAGATAGCGCTTGCTATATATGCAATTAAGGAAAAGTTCCGATTCTACCAAAGCAAGACGAGGCGTCACAACTTTGTTGTTAGTTGTTTAGATAAACGCTGTGAGTGGCGTGTGTTTGCAAAGGAAGTAAAGGACAGCTCTTGTTACGTTATAAAAAAGGCAGAGCTTGAACATACGTGTGATATTGAAACGCGACAGACGTTCAGAAGTAGCCTCTTGTCACGTGTCATAGCTGCTGTCTATCGGGCAAAGTATGGGGATCCTGTGAAAGGTCCAAAGGCTAGGGAACTGCAGCGACTTGTACTTGAAGATCTGCGTGTGAATTCTTCATATATGAAGTATTATAGGGCGAAAGAAAGTGCTATCGTGGGGGTTAGAGGTTCTGAAGATGAATCGTTTCAAAAACTGCCTGAATATCTCCATCTGATCAAGCTGGCAAATCCAGGGACTGTCACTGAGTTGAAGACCGAAGTTGATGAGGATGGATTGGTTAGATTCAAGTATGTTTTCCTCTCATTTGGGGCTTCACTGGTTGGCTTCAGGAGGGTTCGGCACGTAGTAGTGTTAGATGGAACACATTTAGGAGGCAAATACAAGGGTGTTTTGCTAACTGCGAGTGGCCAAGATGCGAATTTCCAAGTATTTCCGCTAGCTTTTGCAGTTGTTGACAGTGAGAATGATGCTTCGTGGATATGGTTCCTGCAGGTGTTGGAGCGTTTGCTTGCAGATAGCAATAGATTGACCATCATCTCTGATAGGCATCAGTCCATTAAGACATCAAAGAAAACAGTTTATCCAAAAGCACATCATGCAGCTTGTATTGTTCATTTGCAAAGTAATGTAACATCAAGGTATAAAAACAAGGGTCTGGCAAAGTTGGTGGTTAGGGCTGCCTTTGCATTTAGTATTGGAGAATTCAGGGAGGCATACGGGAAGGTGAAAGCACTGAACGCGGACTGCGCACGTTACCTAGAGAAAGTAGGTATGGCTAGCTGGACACGAGCATATTTTCCAGGTGATCGTTATAATATGATGACGAGCAACATTGCGGAAACTCTCAACAAGGCTTTGCTTGAAGGAAGGAATTCCCCCATTGTTGAGCTATTGACTTTTATTCAGAGAATGATGACAAGATGGTTTGATGCTAGGAGGAAGAAATCAGCAAAACATAGAGGTGTTGTGACTCCAGAGGTTGATAAGCAGATGACAACTAATATGAAAACAACTACAGGGAGCAAGCTTAACAGTGTATCTAGCTGGGGTGTGGAGGTTGTTGGGCGTTTTGGTAAGAAGAACCATGTAATATTAAATGACCGTAAGTGTTCTTGTATGGTGTATCAGAAATTACAGATCCCATGTGGGAATGCGTTAATGGCGGAGGACTCGGTGGGCCTTCTAATTGGTAGTTTGGTGGGCGAGTGTTACAAAACGGGCACATGGGCGGAAACTTACCAAGAGGCAATTTTCCCAGAAGGGGACCCAAAAAATGTAGACATGCCTCCAGAGGTGACCAGTATGCATTTGTTCCCTCCAAAAACTAGAAGGCCATCTGGCCGCCCCAGGGAATCACGTTATCCATCAACCGGCGAATTTTCAGTAAGTTGGTTGTTGTACTTTGATGTGAAGTGACGTAAAACTAAGTAAATGTAAATTGTTGGCCAGGTAACACGGGTGAAGAAGACAGTTCCAAAAAAGTGCACGAGGTGTGGGATATCAGGACACAACAGAACCAGGTGCTGCAATCCAATCTGAAGCAGTTGCTCGGCAAGGGCACCAGGTGGTTGGGATTGGGTAAATATTTTTTGGGGATGGGCAGATGTTTTTTTGGGGTTGGGGAGATGTTTTTGAACAAACTCTTAAAGAGGAAGCTGTTTTTGGGAATGGATGTAGTAGTGGCGGATGTAAAATGTTTAATTTTATGCTGACAGAAGCATTCACTACTGTGTTTGAAGTAGGTGGTAACCAATATCCAGTATCCATAAATCTGTGTCCACGTATTTAGAACCCCTAATTATGAAACAGGAACGAATGTCCTGTCCATAATGCCGAATCCAATAGGAAAGGGTTGTGCCAAACGTTGGACATGAGCAGTATCCACGAAGCAGTATCCAATAAACTGTGTCCAGGTATCAACTAACTACGCTCGAATACGACCCTGGTCTCCAAAGGAATGTTTAGTCTAGTAGGTGTGATAAGAAGCCCATTGAGTACAAATGTGATGTCCACCAAACGGTATCCATTGCATAAGAGAAACAAGGAAGCTGGGAAAGAGGCTAGCTAGCATATTAAAATTTGATTTCTGGCTTAGTTAACAACACAAAAGTTAGTGGATGCAATTGTTCCGAGATAGGCAGCGACTGAGTTAACGGAAGAGAAACTACTTAGCAGGGATAATAAGGGCAATAAGCATAAGAAAAGCTAGGGATGCACATGCGAGAAACGCCACAATCAGCTCCTTAGCATGGGGCCCCTGGTGAAACAACCCCATTGAGCACCCTGACCAACAACCCCCGAGAAATGTTGGAGCTCCAGAACGTGAGTACGTAGCTCATTGTAGTCTTGACCACCTTGAGCTAGTAATGCCAGTATCGTTTGGAGCTGAGAACGAGTAGCTTGTAGATGATCACGGTTGTCATCCAATTCTTTGGTTATATCAGCGATCTCCTCAATTAGTGCCTCATCCAAGCATTTCTTCATGTCGCAGGAACGGAACTTCAGGGGACACACAATTAAACAATCAATTGGAGACTGATTAAGACAAAATAAAGGGTTAAGAATTGGGGATTGGAAGTCACCTCGCCCCTGGGGCAGCCGAAGTATTTGATACAAGGGTTACCAACTGGTTGAGAAATGACGACGGCGTCTTCGCCACAGTAACAGAGGGCCGGGATGCCGCGGGCGGCGAAAATTTCCATCGAGACAAGGCTGGGATTATCTGATGAGCGATCGGCGTGAATGTCCGGCATGATTACGGAAGCGGGTGAGACGGTTGTTTCCCTGAAGAAATGTGGTAGATCCAATTTGTATGGGGAAGTCGTGCTGGGTTTTTTACCCTAAAAGCGATGCCCAAAAGACTGAAAAGCCTGAGGACCGGTTTCGAAAATGTATAGGGATTTGGGAATCAAAAATAAAAAAGTCCAGTCTTCTACAGAGTATATTTAGAATGGCCGGGTTTTAAAATCCCTAACCAATTATGACTGCGTTTTGTAAATGTATAGGTATTGGGAATTAACAAAATTTGAGGAAGTTCAATCTGAGTGTGAAGCTCAATCTGGGTGCGAAGAATTAACAGCGATTAGTTGAAACAAAACGGCGAAGGGAGAGGAGAATGAGTACATCAACGAATCAGAGAGCTTCGCCCACGAATTCAGGTACGATTATAAGGTCGTTGTTTGGGACTACTATTCGGAAGTGGAAAATAGGTTATAAGGATGACAAATCAATGGGAGATATGCAGGTTTGAGTGTTAGTATGAGGCAGGGTTTACGGGTAGGAGAAAGAGGATTTCCAAATGCATGTCGTTGTGGTGAATCTTCGGTGATAAGGACTTCAACGACTAGTAAAAATCCTGGAAGGTTGTTCCATTGTTGTAGGAATGGATCTGAAACGGTAAGCAGTAGGCAATGTTGTTTGTGAATAGTTTAGAGAACAATGTATTCAGAAAGTAAGCAATGGTTTTTTTTTTGTGTAAGCAGAAAAACCATTTGTTCAAATGGGCCGATGAGTCCATGATTGAGGAGATAGATGACATGAAAGATGCTCTGCATTCATCTGCCAAGGAGATTGAGGTCATGGAAGAGAGTATTCGGGGAAATGAGAAGAAGTACGAAGAACTGAAAAGTCGCGTATTAGGATATGAGAACGGTGTGTCTGAAATGGAAAGAGAATTACGGAACTTGAAGACCATTATGCTTTGTGGAGTAGTGTTGATTGCTAGCTACTGTTGTATCTGGGCATAGTTAGCTATTTACCTGTTTCTGTGTAATGAAATGGGTGTATGCTTGCTTTATTAGTTGACATAGAAGTTATTAGGGACTTTGGCGCATCCAACATACGGTGTCCACGCAGAGACAACCAAGTTTTTGAGGGAGGCTATGTTTTGACTGTTAAAATTTTAAGATTTTCTATTTCTGTGTAATCATTAACTATGGCTGAAAACAAGCATTGCATGTATGTACGATGTCTAACCACGCCGGGACGGAAACATTGAATCATGCATTCCATGTAACCACGACATTTTTTTTAATTAGAACCCATATATTAGGGGCTTCGAATCATCCAACAAATGGTAAACGCGAAAAGACATCCAACGTTGAGTATCCGACTTTAGTGGGGACTTGAAAGTAGTCCATGTATCCACGATGTCTAACCACCTTTTGGACTTCAGATTTCCGCATCCAAGTTGTTAGGAACTTCAACACATCCAGTATATGGTATCCACACACTTTAGATTTTATTAGAACCCATATATTAGGGGCTTCGAATCATCCAACAAATGGTAACCGCGAAAAGACGTCCAACGTTGAGTAACCGATTTTAGTGGGGACTTGAAAGTATTCCATGTATCCACGATGTCTAACCACCTTTGGACTGACACATTTCCGCATCCAAGTTGTTTAGGGACTTCAACGCATTCAGTATATGGTATCCACAGAAAAGACATCCAAGGCTGACCCATCCACCATATGGTGTCCACAGAAAAGACATCCAAGACGAATAAATGAAAAGATTGTTTAGGATATGTGATGGGGAGTAGTTAGGTCAATGTAATTGTTTACAGATTTCCGCATCCAAGTTGTTAGGAACTTCAACGCATCCAGTATATGGTATCCACACACTTTAGATTTTATTAGAACCCATATATTAGGGGTTTCGAATCATTCAACAAATGGTAACCGCGAAAAGACGTCCAACGTTGAGTAACCGATTTTAGTGGGGACTTGAAAGTATTCCATGTATCCACGATGTCTAACCACCTTTGGACTGACACATTTCCGCATCCAAGTTGTTTAGGGACTTCAACGCATCCAGTATATGGTATCCACAGAAAAGACATCCAAGGTTGACCCATCCACCATATGGTGTCCACAGAAAAGACATCCAAGACGAATAAATGAAAAGATTGTTTAGGATATGTGATGGGGAGTAGTTAGGTCAATGTAATGTCTTTACCTATTGTTTTTCCTGGGCATAGTTAGGTCTTTACCTATTTATGTGTAATGACAGGGTGATCAAATGGGTGTATGCGGAATTCATGTAGTTGAAAGCATGTAACGTTGACTCATCCAACATATGGTATCCGGGGAAAGACATGCAACGTTGACACATCCAGCATATGGTTGAGCTTGCGCCCACATATTACTATACAGAAGCAGAACTGTCCCAAGACTGTATGGATATTACGAGAACTCTGGGTATTTAAATGATCTATGTCCAGTAGAAGAACAAGAAGGTCCATTCGAAAACAGCGTACCAGTCTGTGAATTTAAAACAAAGGGGGCATATACATAAAGCCTACACAAAAACAGACGGCCCAAAAGATTCTATTTAACCAAAGTGTGGAAACGCAAACAGAGATACACTAATAAGGCCATTCGAGAACATGATCAGGCATGGTTTCGCAGTAAAGATAAGCCTCTTCTTTCCAAAAGCAAGAGTTGCAAACCTTCTCATGGGCATCGCGGCTCCAATTGTTTCTGAGACAACCACATTTGGAGTGGGCTATAGAATTCCCCAAAATTTGTTTCCGTTGCACAAATTCGACCGGTAGGGGATATGTCCAGGCGCGTCTATCGGAGTCTGCTATGGCTGTTCTGAGTTTGACTGCATCAACCCGGGGGATGAGAGCGAAATTGGAGAAGCCGAAAGGGTTGCCGTCCATGACTAAACGAAGCATGTGGTAACAATACTTGGCCAACATGCCCTCTCTGTTAGCGCCTTCGGCGAGCATAGCAAGGCCTTCTTCTAGTAAATGAAGGCGGAAGAAATGAGAAACACCCTTCAATACAAGGGCTGATGGGTTACCATTGTGGAGGCAAGACAGACGGAAAGCGGTTAGCGCTGGGCCTGGCAACCGATTAGGGCAGTGCATAAAGAAAAGGTCGACATTTCGCAGAAAGTGGGCCTGTTGAGAAAGTTCATTAAACTCTCTAAGAGCAATCTTGCATGAAGATAAATCAGTGATCGACGAACTCCCGATGCGGAGTAAAATGTCGTTTAGCAGATCAGTAGGCAACGTATGAAGGGTGGGAAGATTTGCCATCGATTTTGGAGCGTTGCCAGTGTAATGGGGTTTTATTTTTTTTTACTGGCCAGAGAGAAGATGGTGAAAAGGTAAGGAGAAGCTTATAGGGGAAGGCAAGTTGGGAGGAAGATATGGTTTACACGAACACATGTGTCCGTTGGAGAAGATGACCCCTGGTTTTGACGTGACCATTGAGCAACCCATAAAGTGGTGTTTTTAATGAATAATTAATTTTTTTTAAAAAATTAAGTAGATAATCAATAAAGATCAATTTTTCCTCGTAACTAGTGAGCAAGCAACTCTGGAAGATTGATCGACAGTACCCTTTAGCCCAAAACTTGTCAGAACCTCTAAACCGGCGCATCTGTAACCACGCTTGGCAGAAGACATAATTGAATCTAATAATGAAGGCCCAATTATCCATGCATAGCAATCCACTCTAACTTTGTATATTTTAATTTTAAATGTAATGGTGACTTACTAAGTCAGGTTAATTACACAATCACATAACACATCGGCGATTAATGAAGGCCCAACTATACAGACATATCAATCCACATTTACTAATGAAGGCTTTGTTTTTGAAGGCCCAACTATCCACGCATGAAGGCCCAACTATCCACGCATAGCAATCCACGCTTTGTTTTTATTTTTCAATTTTAAATGTAATGGTGACTTACCAAATTAGATTAATTACACTATGACATTACATAGCGCATCTGTAACCACGCATAACAGAAGACATAATTGTAGCTACTAATGAAGGCCCAACTATCCACGCATGTCTACTAATGAAGGGCCAACTATCCACGTGGATTTGTAGTTGTGGTTGAAGTGTATTTAACCACTGTTAACTAGCCACATGAGTATATCTACTAATGTTTCAATACAACAGCTTGGAAAGTTAAACAACAACCATGTTTACAAAAGTGTTAGAATCCACATATCGAACGTAGACTAAAGATGGACAACAAATGGTGGGTAGTTAGGTAGCGAAAGAACTACATGACCGTATGTCTATTAAAAACGCAACAGCCAGCATACAAACATAGATAGAAAGAAGAGATAGATCCGATTGAGAGGGCCTAAGTAGAGACGAAAGGCATGTAAAGCGGAACAACTAATTCCTGGAAAATCCCCATAGCATACTGCTTTCTGAATGCATCAACTACAGAATCATTTATTCCAGCCATGCCGGGGTGAGGATCCCCGTGGGCATGCAACTCAAGGAACTTAATTGCGACCGGTCCGCAGTCACCGGTTCTTTTATTTTCGTAGATGCCTAGCACGCGTCCACAAGTGAATGGTTTGAGGCCATGTTCCTTTGTGGCTTTGGTTGGACACAACTTTTGGACAATGTGTGGGAGAAAACCAAGAACAGGCTCCATGGATTTGTTAAATTTTCTTTCGGAGTATAGAGAAGGGAAAGGATCCAATACCACTACAAACCAGCCAGGCAGATTGATTGCCAGGCCCACCCAATGTTTGTCATCCCAAATCATCGGAGCATAGATGGTGTCAATATCCGTAAGCCACCTCTGCCCCGGGGTGTTTACAAATTTTGCGAGCTTCGCATCCCATCGGTGCTTTTCCTTGTCTTTAGCAGCCTTCAAAGAGCGGTATTTCCCTTGAAGGTGGTTGATTAGCCATGGGGAAGCAAAAGAGGAACGTTCAATTCCCAGGATTCTCATGTGCCGCTTTCCTAGCAATGACATAAGAATCTCCATGTGCTGCGGTTGTTTTAAAGGAACACACATAAGAACCTCGAAAACAGCTGGAAATTTATTTGCGCAGGTTTAAATGTATACAACCCAGGGTATGAATGATATACCAGAGTTGGGATCCATTCTTGTGGGGTGGCGAGAGTTAAGAGGAACGAATTGTCAAACTCGAAGGCACAACCGGTCAAGTGTTTACTGAGGAAAAATACAACTAGAAATTAGTAAATAGAGGAAGGGTTTAATAGGGGAGAAGAATAAAATTAAAGCACCTACACTTTCAAGCATGCAGATAGTGTTTCATGGAACAATTGATATCCCTCAGGAGGAGTAGACGGCAGGAGGTTTCCCCAACAGCTGTTATGGTTTACCCGGCAAAATTCCAGAAGTTGCTGTTCTTTGATTGACGGGAAGTGTTGCTGCCTTTCAGGTGGAGGGGATGAATCGCTGATATCTAGGAGATGATTTAGAGAGGACTGTGTTTTAGAGTTTGAATGATGAAAACAGCGTGTTAGAGTTTGAATGCTAAGCAGATTACAAGGAAAGGGGTTCGGGTATATATAATTGCCTCCTCTTGGGATAGGTCCTCGTCAACAGCTGAATGAGATGTCGTGCTCAGCACTATGGAAAGTGAGTTTTCCGTATCCACCGGGAACTTGACATGTAGGGGAACTTCGTTGGGCACAGTGAGTTCAGGATTGACGATTTGAAGCGGAGCAGCAGGGATATGAGAACAGATTTGGACATCGTTCTCCTCGAAGGCGGTCTGCCGAGAATGTCCATCCACCATGTGTGGTTCATGGGATGAGGGGCAAACCCCCTGAGAATGTGAGGGGTGACCAGCTGCGGGCTGTCCAACTGCTTCATGTCCATCTGTGATCTGTCCATCGTCTGGCTGTCCACCACTGGGCTGTCCATCTTGGAGCTGTCCATGACCGGGCTGTGTGAGGTTGAGCAGTTAATTGATTGGTTATGAATTAGGTATCACGAAATTTGATAGCGACATATTACCTCAGGACCGACAGATTCCATGTGCGGTTCATGTAATGGCTAACGATGTGAGGGATGACCAGCAGAATCATGTGCAAATCCATCATGTCCAACTGCGATCTGTCCATCGTCTGGCTGTCCACCTTGCGGCTGTCCACATTGGGGCTGGCCATTACCAGGGTGTGAGAGGTTGAGCATTGATTAACAAGGGCGTAGTTTGAAATCAGTAGTTACCTTGGGGGAACAGACTCCATCAGAACTTTCCATGGCAATTGGTATATCGATGAGGTGCCCAAGAAATGATTGACCAATCCCCAGACCGGCTACCCAAGGGATGATTGACCAGCCGCCCTTACCGTCTGCGTTATGGCCATCTGCTGGCTGACCATCTGGGGGCTCCCGAGGTAGGGGATGTCCATCTGACGAATGTCCATGAGCAGGCTGGGAGGGATGTTCATGTGGTTAGGTGAGTCCATGAAAAGCAGGCTGGGAGGGATGTTCATGTAATATGTCAAAATTTTATAGTGACATATTACCTCTCCACCAACGTTTTTTCCCACTATAGGGTAGTCCCATCCATCCAAGGCATGTGAGAACTGAGAAACTAGGAATTATTTTAACAATTAAATAGGGGGGGTGGAAACGCACATGATCCCCTCCATCCAAGGCATGTTGACCACCAAGTGTCACCTGCTGATATATATATAATTTGATCGATTGACTAAAATATGCCCCCTCCCCCCCCCCACGGGAAAATGTAGGTCAGAACAAGGAGGTTTGTCTAACCTCATTGATTGATGTCTCTTTAGGGAGTGAGTCAACACTAGTCGGCGGGGTGGCGTTATCGTCTGTGAGACGAATGATGGGTTCGGTAGAAGGTGAGCATGTGGTTAATGGCTTTGATGCTGTTGGGGAGCGGTTAACTGGAGTTGAGGTACTGGTTGATGCCTTGGAAGGCTTGTTTTTCTTACGTGCAGAAGTGAGACGCTGACTGGATAATTTGCCTAGGCGTACCGACTTCCTGGCTTTAAGCTTTGATTCGAGTTTTGTTACTCGTGCCGAGAGATGTTTAACCTGAGACAGTAACCATTGGGTTTCAGCATTATCAGGGACGGGTATCGTGAAGGCATCAAGCCGTGTCTGTTTTCGACGTGATGACTTTTTGGTTGAGTCTTTCCGAGGGAGTAGCTTATTCCGCCTGGCCACAATGTGTTTTCTGTGGATAGTCTTACTGACAAGAGAAGGTTGTTGAACTACCAATGGCTCTGTTGCATCTCCTCCCGGCCAAAAACATTTTTGGAATACATGGCCTGCATTTAGTAGACGTTCCAGGTAAGCCACTTTCCTGTCTAAGATTTCATCATCCCATTCACCCCAATCCTCGACCGGTGGTTCTATGATAGGTATTAGAGGATGAACGAGCAACTGCAAAAAAACAGGATGTAAGTATGAACTTAAGCGTGTGCTATCAAAAGAATAACCAGGAAGCGTGGGTTGTGAACTAGACTAACGTTATTATCGAACTCAACATCGATGATATCACTGTAAGAGAGTGCATTGGATTTGCGGAGTTTGACTCCAGGCCACTCTAGAAGGGTGGGATGTTCTCCATCATTAGGTAACTTAGATGGCAGCAAGGGGATTGCTTGGAAGGCCACAAGCTGTAATGCGAGGGGGAAACCAACCAACCGAAATGTGATCTGACGCATTTGCTGCCGGTAAGCAACGACCGAGTTTTCCAATTTGGCAGGGGATTTGCTTCCGGGTCGCATACCAGCAATGGTTTTGAGAAAGGATTCACGACCCCACGGGAAGCTCAGGAATCCGGGAAGGTCTTCCAACATCCGCACATATTTCGGAGTGGGCTTGGCCACTTGAGAGTTTTCTATAAGAACACCGTCAACTATAAGAAGCAGCGCCAGACGGAGTTTCCTATCTGTTGGCATGTCTGGCTCAGTTGTGAGCAAATGGGCAATGTCAGCTAGTGTAGTTTTGGGATCATTTCCAATTAGCATTTTCCAATACGAATCAGGCAACACAGAGCTTGCTTCCTCGCTTTCTGGTTCGTACTCCGCTGGGAACTCACCACAGGGCAATCCCGTGACAGATCCAAACTCCTTCAACCCAAAGTGGAAAGGGTGCCCACCAAAAACAATCCACATGTCGTATTTTCTTTTACTAACCAACTGCCTAGTCAGGAGGGCGTGGATGAGCTTGCAAGAAATGGGACATCTTAAAGCAGGAAGGTGGAATAATGGCCCAAAACATGATGTCCGAATAGCCTCAAACGCCGGTGAATCTTTCAAAATATCATGTAGGAACGCCAGCGTCTCTGGCTTGGAATAAACGTTGATGCGGTTCACTGGGTATCTATATGTGGCAAACAAACGTTCCGGTAGTCTTGCATCACATGCGGATGAAGCTTCGGTGGCTGCTTTAGCAGAGAAATTTACGCGGATTAAACAGAAATTTGATGGGAAATTCATAACTAGAATTCGTATGAATTCGGGACACATCAAACCCAAAAGTGGCAAAAGCGCAATCAATCTATAACAGAACTCTTATGGGGGGAAATGGGAATTTACCTGACATGCTCCCGGTGTCGGAGCGGTGAGACGGCGAAACGGGAAGACGGCAAGACGGATAGGAACTGCGTAGGTGGGGTGACACGGCGGGGCGGTGGTAAGCCGGGGGTAACCACGGAGTAGGCGGATACTCGCCGGATAATCAGAAACGAGTAAATGTACGACAGAGTAGATTAGCCGGAAATGAACTACTCCTAGGTTTTACTCGCCGGGAAAGTAAAGGAAGAAGGAAAGTCGATTAGCCGGAAAGTTAAAAAAAGACGATTAGCGATTTTAGGGTGAGAGCAAAAAAGTCAATTAGCCGGAAAGTAAAGAAAGAAGGTTAATAGGGTAAGAGTGAAAGGCTGAAATTTACAGAAGGGTAACAAGGTAAAATCAAGAAGCAAAAGTGTCTTAAGAGTTAGAAGTGCCTTATCCTGTAATAGAGAAGTCATAAAGTGCCTTTTAAAGTAAACTAGATTCTACCCCGTGCGACCGCACGAGAATTTTTATTTTTTGTTTTTACAAAATTTTGTAATATAATTTTTTTTGAGTTTAGATATAATTTTTCTAATAAGTGACAAAGATTTATTTTTGTGTTTAGATATAGTTTTTTTTGTAGATTTAATTGTTTCTAGTATGAAATATGACCGTGATTATAAAAACATAATTCTAATCCGTCCGTTCATATTGATCCGGGAATGACCGCGATTATAAAAACATAATTCTAACCCGCCCGTTCATATTACCGTATAATATAAATATTTACTAATTTCAAATATTAAAAATTTTAGGCTGATTGATAATGATAAAAATATACAATAACATATCGTTTATCATGTCCATCATCATTTGAATATTTAAATTAAATCTAAATTAATATCCGGTTTATTATTTTTGTAAAGAAACAACTGGTTTTGTGATTTTTGATAATTAATCTAACATATATTTAAGAAAATTCAAACTAATCTAAATTATAATTTGAATTTTTGGAATTATTTTTAAATATAATTTTATTAATATTGTACTAAACTGAATGTTTTGGTAACTTGAATAGTAGTTATCCAAGTAAAGAATAGCCTAATATGAAAGTTTTCATGTTTGGACACAAAAAATGTATATGTTATAATTTTGCTTGTAGTAGAATTCTTAATTTTGAATTTGAATAGAATAACTATTTCTGGTTTAGATTTTATGATAATATTTTTTTAATAAATATTTTTTAATATAAACAAATATTAACATAATCTAAACCATCTTACCAAGATTAATTAGATTTGCATTTCGAATTTAGTTCTAAATTAACAATTCCTAAAATTTTGTGATTTTTAAAATATTTTTTTATTTTATATATGTAAATTAAAAATATTGAATATGTATTAGTAACTGAATGTTGTCCATGTGCATGATCACATTTATGGTTGTGCAAATCTAATAAATAATATATTCTTTTCAGTTTGAAAAATATTCAATTATAAATTTGATTGTATAAATAAGATTTAAATTTAGAAATAAACATATTTTGTTATTATTCTGAATTCTTGTAATTGTTGATGAAATCTCAGAAAATCTACATTAAATTCAAATTTTAATATTAT
>PKML01051770.1:68317-95238 GCA_002933935.1 Eutrema yunnanense
CCCCCCCCCACGGGAAAATGTAGGTAAGAACAAGGAGGTTTGTCTAACCTCATTGATTGACGTCTCTTTAGGGAGTGAGTCAACACTAGTCGGCGGGGTGGCGTTATCGTCTGTGAGACGAATGATGGGTTCGGTAGAAGGTGAGCCTGTGGTTAATGACTTTGATGCTGTTGGGGAGCGGTTAACTGGAGTTGAGGTACTGGTTGATGCCTTGGAAGGCTTGTTTTTCTTACGTGCAGAAGTGAGACGCTGACTGGATAATTGGCCTAGGCGTACCGACTTCCTGGCTTTAAGCTTTGATTCGAGTTTTGTTACTCGTGCCGAGAGATGTTTAACCTGAGACAATAACCATTGGGTTTCAGCATTATCAGGGTCGGGTATCGTGAAGGCATCAAGCCGTGTCTGTTTTCGACGTGATGACTTTTTGGTTGAGTCTTTCCGAGGGAGTAGCTTATTCCGCCTGGCCACAATGTGTTTTCTGTGGATAGTCTTACTGACAAGAGAATGTTGTTGAACTACCAATGGCTCTGTTGCATCTCCTCCCGGCCAAAAACATTTTTGGAATACATGGCCTGCATTTAGTAGACGTTCCAGGTAAGCCACTTTCCTGTCTAAGATTTCATCATCCCATTCACCCCAATCCTCGACCGGTGGTTCTATGATAGGTATTAGAGGATGAACGAGCAGCTGCAAAAAAACAGGATGTAAGTATGAACTTAAGCGTGTGCTATCAAAATAATAACCAGGAAGCGTGGGTTGTGAACTAGACTAACGTTGTTATAGAACTCAACATCGATGATATCACTGTAAGAGAGTGCATTGGATTTGCGGAGTTTGACTCCAGGCCACTCTAGAAGGGTAGGATGTTCTCCATCATTAGGTAACTTAGATGGCAACAAGGGGATTGCTTGGAAGGCCACAAGCTGTAATGCGAGGGGGAAACCAACCAACCGAAATGTGACCTGACGCATTTGCTGCCGGTAAGCAACGATCGGGTTTTCCAATTTGGCAGGGGATTTGCTTCCGGGTCGCATACCAGCAATGGTTTTGAGAAAGGATTCACGACCCCACAGGAAGCTCAGGAATCCGGGAAGGTCTTCCAACATCCGCACATATTTCGGAGTGGGCTTGGCCACTTGAGAGTTTGCTATAAGAACACCGTCAACTATAAGAAGCAGCACCAGACGGAGTTTCCTATCCGTTGGCATGTCTGGCTCAGTTGTGAGCAAATGGGCAATGTCAGCTAGTGTAGTTTTGGGATAATTTCCAATTAGCATTTTCCAATACGAATCAGGCAACACAGAGCTTGCTTCCTCGCTTTCTGGGTCGTACTCCGCTGGGAACTCACCACATGGCAATCCCGTGACAGATCCAAACTCCTTCAACCCAAAGTGGAAAGGATGCCCACCAAAAACAATCCACATGTCGTATTTTCTTTTACTAACCAACTGCCTAGTCAGGAGGGCGTGGATGAGCTTGCAAGAAATGGGGCATCTTAAAGCAGGAAGGTGGAATAATGGCCCAAAACATGATGTCCTAATAGCCTCAAACGCCGGTGAATCTTTCAAAATATCATGTAGGAACGTCAGCGTCTTTGGCTTGGAATAAACGTTGATGCGGTTCACTGGGTATCTATCTGTGGCAAACAAACGTTCCGGTAGTCTTGAATCACATGCGGATGAAGCTTCGGTGGCTGCTTTAGCAGAGAAATTTACGCGGATTAAACAGAAATTTGCTGGGAAATTCATAACTAGAATTCGGGACACATCAAACCAAAAAGTGGCAAAAGCGCAATCAATCTATAACATAACTCTTATGGGGGGGGGGAAATAGGAATTTACCTGACATGTTCCCGGTGTCGGAGCGGTGAGACGGCGAAACGGGAAGACGGCAAGAGGGATAGGAACTGCGTAGGTGGGGTGACACGGCGGGGCGGGGGTAAGCCGGGGGTAAGCCGGGGGTAACCACGGAGTAGGCGGATACTCGCCGGATAATCGGAAACGAGTAAATGTACGACATAGTAGATTAGCCGGAAATGAATTACTCCTAGGTTTTACTCGCCGGAAAAGTAAAGGAAGACAGAAAGTCGATTAGCCGAAAAGTTAAAAAAAGACGATTAGCGATTTTAGGGTGAGAGCGAAAAAGTTGATTAGCCGGAAAGTAAAGAAAGAAGTTTAATAGGGTAAGAGTGAAAGGCTGAAATTTACAGAAGGGTAACAAGGTAAAATCAAGAAGCAAAAGTGCCTTAAGAGTTAGAAGTGCCTTATCCTGTAACAGAGAAGTCATAAAGTGCCTTCTAAAGTAAATTTCTTTTCTCCTTTTTAGTCAGAATAAAAACAAGCATTATGCCAAGAATATTATACTTGAAAAGAATATAGAAAATTTCTAGCAGTTTGATTGGATCTTACTGGTTACTCACTACATTATCCAAATTATAGTGCTATATTCTTAATTTATGTTCACTTTTTGATTATTACACAAATTAACTCAATTATGAATGTATATTTTTGAAATGTAAATCTACAATAATAAAAATGTTAATGTATAAATTTATTGCCAACATACCAAGATCCATCTGTGTAATATAAAATTCATCATCATCTATTTTAAGATTTAATTAGATTCCAAATCCGTGCATCCGCGCGTAATAAAGNTGTGAAAGGAATAATAAGAACTAATTTAACTGTTATTGATTCAAATATGTTTAATTTGTAATTTTTAAGTTTATAATAGATTTAATAAATGTTTGGTAACATATTTAATTTATTTTAATAAATAAGTGATGTTTGGAAACAGATTCTAAAAGTGCTTATATTTTAATAGTATAGATTAAAATATGAAACTCTTATATTTCTTTGTTTTACCACTTCGAAGTTGTCATATGTTCCTTGCGATTATACCTGTTCGTCAATAGTACGTAGTTTGATTGTTATTTTAATACTAATTAAGCAGGAGCCATTATGGCTGGGGAACTTGTGTCCTTTGGGATAAAGAAGCTTTGCGACCTACTGAGCCAAGAATACCAGCGATTTCAGGGAGTTGATAATCAAGTTACTGAACTCAAACGTGAACTTGACTTGTTAAGCTCTTTTTTAGAAGATGCAAATGCCAAGAAACATACAAGTGCGGTGGTGAGAATTTTCTTGGAACAGATCACGGAAATTATTTATGATGCAGAAGATATAGTTGAAACATTTCTTCAAAGGGACAAACTCGAAAAGCCAAGTGGCATCAAGAATCGTATCAGAAGACTTGCTTGCACTATTCCGGAACGCAGGGAAACCCCATTAGACATCGGAGGCATAAGTAAGAGGATCTCCAAGGTGACTGTTGAGATGGAAAAATCTGGAGTACAAAAGATTATTGTCGATGGAGGGTATAATCCGCAGCCTCTACATGATAGACAAAGGGAGAGGTGACAAACGTTTTCTAAAGAAGACGAATGCGATCTTGTGGGGTTGGAAGCAAATACTAAGAAACTGGTTGAATTATTGGTGAAAGAAGATAACGTTCAAGTGGTTTCCATCACCGGGATGGGTGGTCTTGGTAAAAGCACCCTTGCTAGACAAGTTTTCAATCACGAGATGGTTCAAAATAAGTTTGATGGACTCGCATGGGTGTGTGTCTCACAAGAGTTTAACCGGACATCTGTGTGGCAAACTATCTTGCAGAATCTCACACTTAGACGAATGAATGAAATCCTGCCTATGCCAGAAGCTACACTCCAGGGTGAACTCTTTGAATTGTTGAAAACATCAAAGTCATTGATTGTCCTTGGTGACATTTGGAAAGAAGAAGACTGGTGCCGAATCAAGCCAATATTTCCATTGGGGAAAGGTAATCTCTTATGGTACTTAATAAAAAGAAATATGAAAACATATCACACTCATTATGCTTTTTGTGTTTGGATTTTACTAATAAATGAGTAAATGTTATACAGGCTGGAAGGTGCTACTTACTTCTCGAAATGAAAGTGTTACAGGACGTGGAAATACAACATCTATCAACTTTAAACCAGAATGCCTAACTAATCAAGACAGTTGGACACTTTTCCAAAGAATAGCAATGACATGGAAAGATGCATCAGGTAAGCTTTTAAAATGAGTTATATATGTTTTGAGATGATCGCAAGAGAAAATTCTTAGCCCTTAATAACATTATCACATTCTATTGATCTATATATTTGTTTGATGGTCCAAATGTAGTATTATTTATTTGTTTTATGATGTTGTGCAGAATTACAGAAGGTTGACGAGAAAATGGAAGAGATGGGTAAGCAAATAATCGAACATTGTGGGGGATTGCCTTTGGCTGTCAGAGTGTTAGGAGGATTGTTGGCTACAAAATACACAGTGCATGATTGGAAACGAGTATCTGAGAATATTGGATCTCACATCGTGGGAGGAAGAACCGATTTCAGTGACAATAACAATACTTCATTAAACCATGTATTGTCCATGAGCTTTGAAGAGTTGCCTAGTTATTTTCCAGAAGATTATCAAATAAGTGTGGAGACAATGTCCTATTACTGGGCTGCAGAAGGAATACTCAAGCCTAGGTATTACGACGGAGAGGCCATTCGAGATGTTGGTGATGTCTACATAGAGGAGTTGGTGAGGAGAAATATGATTATTTCCAAAAGAGACATCAAGACTTTGAGGTTTGAAACATGTCATATGCATGACATGATGAGAGAAATATGTTTGTTTAAAGCCAAAGAAGAGAACTTCTTACAAATTAACGGTATCCGCTCCTCAACTGAAAACTCTCGATCTCGCAGATTTGTCTTGCAATATCCTACTACATTAGATGTTGAGAGAGATATAAGTAATCCAAAACTTCGATCTCTCTTGATTGTCATGGGTTACGGGCGAACAAAACGGACACTGTCAGGTTCAAGCTTTACGAGGTTAGAACTTCTGAGGGTGTTAGATTTCTTTGGAGCCAATTTTGAAGGAGGAGAGTTGACTTCTAGCATCGGAAACCTCATCCACTTAAGATACCTGAGCTTAGAAGATGCCGAGGTATCGCATCTACCTTTTTCTTTAGGAAACCTAAAGTTGTTGATCTATCTGAATCTACGTTTATCTAGAATAGAGATATTCGTTCCCAATGTCTTGATGGGGATGCAAGAATTGAGATACCTTGCATTACCATGGCAATTGCGTAGGAACACAAAATTGGAATTGAGTAATCTTGAAAAGTTGGAGACCTTGGAAAATTTCTCAACAGAGAATAGCAGTTTAGAGGATCTATATGGTATGGCTAGATTGAGAACTCTTGCAATCATTTTGACTGGTGAGACCAAATTAGATACTCTATCTGCATCAATAAGTGGATTGAGATACCTGGAAAAGCTTTATATACAAGATCGCTGGTCTAAGAGGAGGATATCAGAGGGAATGGTTTTGGATTTCAATGATCTCAAACAGTTAGTGTTGAGTATATGTATGCCAAGGTTACCTGATGAACAACACTTTCCTGCTCACCTCACAACTATATCTCTAACTGTATGTCGTTTGAAGGAGGATCCGATGCCGATTCTAGAGAAGTTGCTTCAATTGAAAGAAGTTAATTTAGCGGAAAGATCTTTCAGTGGGAGGAGAATGGTTTGCTCGGGCGGTGGGTTTCCTCAATTGCAGAAGCTATTGTTTTCTCNCTCTTTTTTAGAAGATGCAAATGCCAAGAAACATACAAGTGCGGTGGTGAGAATTTTCTTGGAACAGATCAAGGAAATTATTTATGATGCAGAAGATATAGTTGAAACCTTTCTTCAAAGGGACAAACTCGGAAAGCCAAGTGGCAACAAGACTCGTATCAGAAGACTTGCTTGCACTATTCCGGAACGCAGGGAAACCGCATTAGACATCGGAGGCATAAGTAAGAGGATCTCCAAGGTGACTGTTGAGATGGAAAAATCTGGAGTAAAAAAGATTATTGTCGATGGAGGGTATAATCCGCAGCCTCTACATGATAGACAAAGGGAGAGGTGACAAACGTTTTCTAAAGAAGACGAATGCGATCTTGTGGGGTTGGAAGCAAATACTAAGAAACTGGTTGAATTATTGGTGAAAGAAGATAACGTTCAAGTGGTTTCCATCACCGGGATGGGTGGTCTTGGTAAAAGCACCCTTGCTAGACAAGTTTTCAATCACGAGATGGTTCAAAATATATAAGTTTGATGGACTCGCATGGGTGTGTGTCTCACAAGAGTTTAACCGGACATCTGTGTGGCAAACTATCTTGCAGAATCTCACACTTAGACGAATGAATGAAATCCTGCCTATGCCAGAAGCTACACTCCAGGGTGAACTCTTTGAATTGTTGAAAACATCAAAGTCATTGATTGTCCTTGATGACATTTGGAAAGAAGAAGACTGGTGCCGAATCAAGCCAATATTTCCATTGGGGAAAGGTAATCTCTTATGGTACTTAATAAAAAGAAATATGAAAACATATCACACTCATTATGCTTTTTGTGTTTGGATTTTACTAATAAATGAGTAAATGTTATACAGGCTGGAAGGTGCTACTTACTTCTCGAAATGAAAGTGTTACAGGACGTGGAAATACAACATCTATCAACTTTAAACCAGAATGCCTAACTAATCAAGACAGTTGGATACTTTTCCAAAGAATAGCAATGACATGGAAAGATGCATCAGGTAATCATTTAAAATGAAGGGGTTCATTTTTCCATTTTGATCACAATGAGTTATATATGTTTTGAGATGATCGCAAGAGAAACTTCTTAGCCCTTAATAACACTAGAGAAAATTTCTCAAACTAACCTCGTCCATAAGAAATATTACTAGATTAACTTCTTATAAAGTTGGCCAATGTCCATTTTATCCATATGTTGTATTATATTACAAAAATACCATTATTTATTTATTTTTGATTTATTTTTCTTAAACCAAAAAAATTAATGAAATTATAAAAGAAAGAAATGAAAAAAAAAATTAAAAAAAAACATGTTTACAAAAAAAAACACAAATTACCTCTCGACAAAAGGCGACGGCGATGGCGACGTTTGGAGCGTCCACGCGATTCCGGCGAGCAGTGGGGCGTTTCCGGTATGTCTCTTCATCCTCTTGCTTCCTTTTACCTTTCTCTTTAGTTCCACGAAGAAAAAGAAGACCCGACGAATGATGGTTACGGCGACGAAGGAAGATGGTTACGACGAAGGAGTTGGACTTTGGGGGAGGCTTTTCGAGGGTTTCGGTGAGTCTTCTGCCTTGGTGTTGGCGGCGAATGGAGAACAATCGGCGTTTAGCGGCGGCGGCGGAAACCCTAATTTTGTAGTTTTTTTTTGTGGCGGCGAAAGCTAACCCTTTTTGGTTGTTGCAGATAACTTAGTTAGTGCGTGTTTCCGGTCTACTGAACGAGATTCCGGTGAGAGTAAGGATTTTCCGGTGAGGAAAGTTTAATTTTGTATTTCTTTTGGTGGTAGATTTTGTAACGCTTGGTGGTAGATTTTGTAACGCTTGATGGTAGATTTATTAAGAAGACACATGTGGTTTGGGGAGTTTAGTAGATTTATTTATATTTTATGGTAGATTTGTTTGTATATGACGGTATATTTATTTATATATGACGGTAGATTTGTTTTTAGATGACGGTAGATTTGCTTTTATATCACGGTAGATTTGATTTTATATGACAGTAGTTTGTATAGATATGACGGTAGATTTGTTTGCTAGATTTTGTTAACGTAATAGTAGACTTACTGTTAACGGTTGACTTATTCCTTCTTTTCTCCGACATGTAGGTGGCATGATCTCCGGTGATATTACCAGCGTTTGCAAATTTCGTTAACGTTTCTGAAATTTGAGGTGATAAATTGTTTGTTCATGATGGTAGAGTTATATTTATTATTTGATGGTAGATTTGTTTGTTAATGATTGTAGAGTTATCGTTTTATATGATGATAGATTTGTTAGGCACATATTTGAATTTTATATATGAATGATGACATTTGTTTGTTCTTCTCTGACATGTTATGGGTTTCGCGACGGCGGACAGGTCTCCGACGAGATTCACGGCTTCTTTTTAGTGTCTTTTTCAATGAGTATAATTGATGGTAGATTTATTTTTGTGAAGATTTGTTTCTGAATTGATAGTAGGTTTATTTATTGAAAATATTTGTTTATGAATTGATAGTAGACTCCCGGCTTCTTTTTAGTGTCTTCTTCTCGACTGATTTATGGCCTTTGCGACGGCAGACGAGTCTCCAGCGAGATTTCCGACATCGTTCAGACTTGTTCTTCTACGGATTGTAGATTTCGATTTGGTAGATTTATTTTTGAAATGATGGTATATTTGTTTTAAGATGATGTATATTTATTATTGAATTGAGGTCTATTTGCAAAAATATCCTACAATTTGAAGTCAAAGCTAAAAATACCCTCTTCCTCTCCTCTTTTTCAGAATCCTACGAATTACCCTTTAAAATTTTGGGTATTCACGGAAATGCCATCCCTCAGACTGCTGTTAGAGTCTAACGTTTTTTTCAAAAGACCAAAAAAAATTTCAGATCTAACTTAATTACGGAAATGCCATTCCATCAATTCTCAACCTCCACGACAACCACCATCGGCGACGAGTTAATGCAGTAAGTAACCCATTTTTTCGCCATTAAAGCCCAATAATAGAGCTCGGACTTCCTTTTCGCGAGTTCTCCTCTCCGATTTCTCCCATTTCCCCTCGATTTTCCGATTCAAACTGACCGAAATTATTGTTTTATGGCATAAAAACGGCAAAACACGACTGGGCTTGCGGGATTTCGTTGATATTAGACGTTCTGGACGCTCGACGAGGGTGAAAACAAACTCTAAACGGATATAGGTACGAATTTTTGCATATTGTCGATTTTTAGATCTGAGTTGTATACTCAGACTGCTTTAAAAGTCTGATGAAACCCACATGGTCAACGAAAGGGTAGTTTTGCAATTGACTTTTAAATACTCAGACTGCCATTGAAGTCTGGTAATTTCCTTTGAAAACAAAAAAAATCAAGAAAAATCCTCTAATCGAGGCATATAATAGTTTTGCAATTGACCGAAAACTTGACTTTTTATTCAGACTTCATATCCAATATTTTGGAAAAATGAGCGACTTTGACCCAAAGTTGACTTTTTTTCAGACGGAATCAGAAGTCTGAAAAAAAGACAGGGTACTGGTAGTAATTAACCGAAATTTTTCAAAAGTTGACCAAAATAGGGGAAAATGTATCAGACTTCTTTAGCAGTCTGAATAGGAAGGAAAAATTTTCAGACTTCTATGGCAGTCTGAAAATGATGAAATCTGTCAGACTGCTAAAGAAGTCTGATATCGAAGATTTTGGTCAACGCAAAAAATACACCAATTTCGGTCAGACTTCTATTGCAGTCTGAAGGATTTCTTCAGACTGCCCTGGAAGTCTGGGAACGAAAGTCAAACTTCGGTCAATTGCAAAACTACCCCATAAATTTTTCAGACTGCAGGAGAAGTCTGAACAAAAAATCTGACAAAAAAAGTCAAAATTTTGGTCAAAATTTCATTAGACTTCTCCGTGAAGTCTGACAAAAAGTCAAAATTTTGGTCAATTGCAGAAATACCTTTTTCTTTTTTCTCAGACATCTAATGCAGTCTGGCAAAAAGTCAAAGTTTGGGTCAACTGCAAAAATACCCTTTTTGTCAGACTGCGGTAGAAGTCTGCTTTGATAACTTTTGGTCAGACGGCATCCGCAGTCTGCTTTGTAACATTCTAATTGCAAAAATACCCTATTTTTCAGACTGCCATAAAGGTCTGACGAACTTTTTTTCAGACTTCTGTGGCAGTCTGGATTGACAAATTCTTTAAAACCGTTTTGTTTTGTATATTTGTGATGAATTTCGTTGATTTTAAATATTTCATATGTGTGTTAGTTGTATATGTTCCTCCTGCGTTAGTTTTACATGCTTATATTCGGTAATTATTTTTAAATAATTTTTTTTAATAATTCTGGCAATGTTGCTAATATAATCAGACTTCGCGAAGAAGTCTGATATTTCCATTAAGATCGCTAATTTGGTTTTTCCATTATTGTTTTTACAGATAATGGTGCATCTACTTGTTAATTTTGGTGAATGGGTTGTGAGAGACCAGATTTGGCATTTTGTGGTGGATACTCTCAAAGGAGGGCGGTTTATCACTTTGGCCGATCGTTCTACATATTGTGAACTTGTTGAGATGGTACAAGATGATTATATGCTGGACAAGAAAACCGAGTTGGTGGAGTTATCATATCCGTTACCGGAACCACTCTTGCAACAGATCGGTCCGGATAGCCCTCCTATTTATGTCACAAATGATAGGCAAGTAAGGAGCATGGTCGAGTTAGCTAGTGCGCATTTAATCCTTCTTTGTGTCTCGAGCCGATCCGGTTTGGCATATCAAGATGCGGGCAATCACGATGTAAAAGATGAAGATGAAGATGACGAAGACAAAGACTGGGAAGACGAAGATGTGGGCTCCGTATCAGATGATTTTATTTGTGGTGGTGGTGGTGTTGGTGGTGGTGGTGATGGGCCAGAGCAAGTTTTCAAGAAACACGCTGAGTCTTACTATGATGGTGTTGATTATAGCATGTATGGGAAAGTGGGAGATGAAGATGAAGATGATAAAGAAGATGAAGATAATAAGACTTACGAGTTGCAGCATGTGGCTGAACGATTTGCTGGTCGAGGAAGAAATTGGTCTGACGGCATCTTTCTCGGAAAGTGTTTTGATAGCAAGTAAGATCTTATATCAGAGCTGCGTTTGACGGCGATAATGAAGAAATACGCATCTACAGTAGATAAGTCTGACAAGAGCCTGTTTGTCGCTAAATGTCTTGTGGAAGGATGCAACTGGAAGCTTCGAGCTGCTGTCAAGAATGAACCAAACAAGTTTTGGGTGATGATCTACAATAGAGCCCACACATGTTCAACGCTGGACCGGAAGGCTAAGAAAAAACGTCATACTTCGCGTTATATTGGTTGGTTGTTTCTAGAATGCTTTGGAATAATTGAGAAGATTACACTAAAGCATGTCTTAGTATCAATGAACAAGTAGTATGGGATTAAGATGAGCTACACAACCGCATACAGAGCGTTGTTACATGCTCAAAAGTTGGTGAGAGGATCAGCGGAAGATGGCTATGAGAGACTGCCTGCTTTATTGCATGGAATCGAGCAAACCAACCCGGGAACGCAGACTGCTCTAGAACTAGATGAGGAGAATATATTTAAATATCTATTTCTAGCATTTGGAGCTTCCATAGAGGGATTTAAGTATCTTAGAAGAGTCATTGTA
The DNA here is from genome assembly GCA_002933935.1 of Eutrema yunnanense. Lineage (NCBI taxonomy): Eukaryota > Viridiplantae > Streptophyta > Magnoliopsida > Brassicales > Brassicaceae > Eutrema > Eutrema yunnanense. The sequence continues at coordinate 79,635 of PKML01051770.1, forward strand.
GTAGATGGTACGCATCTTACGGGGCCGTATGGAGGTGTTATGCTAGTGGCGGTCTCACAAGATGCCAATTTTCAAATATTTCCGTTGGCTTTTGGCATTGTAGACTCTGAGAATGATGCCTCGTGGGAGTGGTTTTTCACAAAGCTTAGAGACTGCATTTCAGACCAATATCCTCTAGTCATAGTCTCAGATAGGCACACATCCATCAAGAATGCTATTGAAAAAGTTCTTCCTTGGGCAAATCGAGGGATTTGTTATTACTATCTACAAAATAACGTAGTCACAAAGTTCAGGGGAAAACATCTTTTGTACTTGGTGAAAAACGCGGCGTACGCATATACGATGTACGATTTTAACCGATACATGGCCTCCTTACGAGCGGTAAATCCTGACCTTGCTAGATACTTGGAGGAGGCGGATCCGAGTCTATGGTCACGCGTTCATTTCAATGGAGACAGGTATAATCTGAAAATGCATTTTTCTTATCAGACTTCTTGTGCAGTCTGATTCGTCTTTATCAGACTTCTATTGCAGTCTTATTTTTATCAGACTTCTATTGCAGTCTTGTTTTCACTTGCGTTAACCGCGTTCACTTTGTTGGAGAAATGTACAACATAAAGACGAGCAACATTGCCGAAACTATAAACTCCGTAGTCAAGATGGCAATAGGATATCCTATCTCTTTCCTTTTGGAGTTCATACAAGAAAAGCTAGGGACGTGGTTTTGTGAATATTATGCGGTTAGATGCATTGAGTCTCACAACAAAATTTAGCCGAGGAGTTGAATATTTGATGGCTATTCGTGAATATTATGCGGACTTCATGACGGCGGAACGCGTTGATGGGTATCGATTCGTTGTTAAGAGAGGACATAAGGATTGTGTGGTCGACTTGCACTACCGAACGTGTGAATGTGGTGTGTGGGATTACGAAAAGATACCTTGCTCACATGCAATCTGTGCTGCACCAGAACTTGAGCTACACCCATATACGCTGCCATGCCCATCATACGGTAGGGACTATCTGTATCAGGCATACGCAATGAACATCCTTCTGAAGAACTGTACAATGAAAGCTCCTGACATCGTACATGTCCTTCCCCCGCATTATCCTCGTCCTCCTGGAAGACCTCAGAAGTCGAGGTGGCAAACTTGGCTATAAATTGCCAAGACAAAGGGCAATAAACCACGGAAGCTTCCCAAGCAATATACTTGTTCTAATTGCAAACAGCCAGGCCACAAAAAACCAAATTGTGTAAGCTCAATCACCTTACACTCACCTGTTTTATAGTTGTTTTCATCTATCTACTGTATATGAGAAGCTGCATTTTTTTCGGTGGAGACAGGTAGCCAAACCTGAGGAGGATTAGATCTGGTAGAAGTCTGATGTCTGACGAATGAAATTTAGAAGTCTGACAGAGAAGTCTGAAGAAAGTCTGAGAGAAGTCTGTTGGTATCTTTCCGGCACAATATTTCGTTTCCAAGTCGGTTTTTAAGTTGTCTAAGTCTAAAAACTTGTTGTGTTAATCGTTGGTTATTGTTGTTGGCTTAAACTTAATTTGTAGTACTTATGTGTTTGCTGCATGCTGCATCTCGTCAAGTCTAAATAAGTCTTAAGAAAATCACACCAGACTTCAATATAAGTCTAAAAACAGAAATTCATTACAAAAGATAGAAATAGAAGTATGACACCATACTTCTATAGAAGTCTTACACCATACTTCTATAGAAGTTTTAAACCAATTACCCTAGAAATACCCTACCTATGCCCAACACGCTTTTGACATCACAATTGGCATGGCACAAAAAATTCCCGCAGAAAGTAAGCCAAAAGATGGATGAGTTTTTCTTACATCTACAAAAGATAAATATATGCAAGAATCCATTGTTCTCGGGAATCCAAAAGTTAAAGACGAACTCTACGTCACCTGTTCGTAGACGTCTAGCAATTCATTCTCGGCGTCGGTACGACCCTCATCACCTGTTCGGCAGAGCTTAGTGAATATCTCATACGCAAGCTTATCTCTGCAAGTCTTCATGTTCTTATCACACAGCCACTTCGGAAACGGCATCCCAAGAGAATGGAACTCAATGAACTTCAACAAAACACCCCACAATCACCTGTCTGCTTGTTTTGGGGAAGTTCCGGGTTCCTTACGATCGTGTAGGAGTATCGCTCAAGGGGATAATTCCAACTTTCATCTACTGGGGCCAAACAATGCATCACGTAGGGAAAGATCTCACATATAGGTGCCACTGCCGCTCCTACCACCTCATCGGTTTTCTGTCCAATAATGCTGTCCCATATGGTTACGTGTCTATCCGGGATAGAAATCATAATAGCTATCCAATGATTTCCCCCAACGTGCAAGGCAGTGTAGATGTAATCAATTTCCAGCCCCCAAGTCTTGTTTGATTTCAGGAATAAGGGTAGTTCACCAGTATGGTAATCCCATACACAAGGTGGCAGCCTCCTTGCCGTGGGCATCACATGTTCTCCCTCGCCGCTCTTCACAAAATCATTATAATGTTTCATCCACAAATTACCCATCAGTGTGTCAATGAAGGTCAGCCTCTGGGACCAGAACCATTCCGGATGTTCTTGTTGTCGAAGCCTCATCATATCAATCCCAGCATCTATTTGCTGCATTCAATCAACATTGTGCAAAAAATGTCAGACTTAAACAGAAGTTTAAAGAAACTCTAAAAGAGAGAACATTAATGTCAGACTGCAAAACAAGTCTGAAAAAGATATTCTTTCACCAGACTTGAAAAGAAGTCTGACACCAGACCTCTAAAGAAGTCTGAAGGAAGTCTAAGAACAGAAAATCATTAACCCCGACCATATTATATACTAACCGTGTCATGCAGCCATTCCTGGGGGATGCGCAGATCGTAGTACCAAGCTAGGGATGTGTTCACCTGCCTCTTCGGATAACCCCTACAGAATATATTACGCGTGTTAGACATCGAGCTAATTATTCTAGAATATAGGTAGAGTGTGACGACATACGGCTGTTTTTTAGCGTGATCATTAAGTGTCTTCACTTCCACCCTGGTTGCCAGAGCACAAGGATCATATTTCGGTGTGATCTGCACTTGGGTTGAGCTCTTTCTCTCCTTATCCTGCTCTTTCTGTTTGATTTCAATCATCTTCGCCTTTACATAAGCTCCAGCAGCTGCCTGCTTAGTGTCTTGTTTCGACATATATGCAGCATCGAAGTTTACGCCCGTGGCCGCCTTATCGATGATAACAACACTAAGTTCGCTGCCCACGACACTACTCTGCATTTACAAAATAAAAAAACCACCTCTGTCAGACTGCAATAAAAGTCGAAGACAAATAATCTAACACTATCCACGCCACCTACAGACTGCAATATAAATCCAAAACAAAATCAGACTTCTTTAGAGAAGTCTGACAGATATAAAAATAACACCAAAATCAGACCTAAATCTCAGTCTAATACCAGATAACCATGTTCACATCAAACACAACAACAAAGCAAAATAACTAGTTTTTTGTTGCACATAGGTTCAGGTTTTTACAAACAACTATCAGACTTATACTGCATATTAAGCAACGGCTTTCTCCTTAAGTCTTCGACTACTTCTCCTTTGTTGAACATTTTTTGGTAGAGGGTTTGGGACACTAACCCCAACATCCACAGTCTGAATCTTGGCCTCAGACGGTTGGGCAGGGTTGTCTTCATCCAGGGCTTCCTTTGCATCCTCTACCGCTGAAGCTTCTTCAACAACCGCGGAAGGCTTAGGAGGCTTCACAATAATTTTTTTGGGTGTACTATTCTTCCGCGAAGGGTTTTTGCGTTTCCCCTCCCTAGCCTCACCACCATCATCAGATTTCTTCTCAACACCACCATCAGACTTCTTCACACCATCAGACTTCTCCTCAACACCATATTTCCTCCTCTTTTCTCCCCTTAACAACCTAACCTCCTTCTCAAGTTCAATCATCTTCTCATTCACCTGCTCAAAACCTTCTTTAACAACCCTAAAAAGTTCATTCATCTTCTCACCCACCGACTTGATCAAGTTAACAACCTCACCACCATCATCACCGCCTAATTTTACTTGCTTCTTATCATCATCAACATCCTCACCATCATCATCAACAACCTTCCTCTTAACACCCTTTCCCTTGGCCTTCTTCAGACCACCCTCATACTTAACCACCTCGGACTTAATAAGGGGCACCTCTTTCTTGACAATGGCCAACACACATTCAGACTTCCAGTGTTTAAAACTGCACCTCCAAGGGCGCTCAAACTCACCAAACATTGCTTTCACAATGTTCACAACTTTCAAAATACAAATTTTGGTTACAAATTGTCACATATTACAAGAAACCAAAACAGATAAACATGATCAGGACGATAATAATAGCACCAGCGAATGTCAGACTCTCCAACTCGACGCCACGCATTATCTGGCCACATGGCTTCTCCGTCAACCGCTCCTTCAATTGAGCTATCTCTGCCTTCGTTACCTTGACGTCATCGAGAAACGTGGACAAATACTTGTCGCTTTGAGCATTAGAAACGAACATGCCATCAATTAGTTGACCATGTTGGTCAACATACAGCTTTACATCGTTAAACTCCTCAATCATAGCCTCATCCCACCACTTCATTATATGGTAACCACCATCCTACACAGCCACATTTATACAATCATATTAAGATCCCAAATTATAATAAGCAGAAAACAAAAAAAACGAACCACATGACATTTAGAGGCCATTACATCATAGTTACGACATCCGAAGAATCTTCTTCCCAGATTATCGGCAGTAGTGGATGTTCACATGACGGGCTCCAGACCGCATAAGCATTTCTTGGGGAATCCGTAGGATGATCCGGATCGACGTCGACCTGTTGAACATGAACTACTCGACGTTGGAAGGTGACTGAATCGCCCCATCCTGTGTACCAGAAAACATTCGCACAAATTAAAACAAGTCTAACGCCAGACTTCTAATAAAGTCTAATTTAAAATCAAGTCGAAATTCAGACTTCTAAAAGAGTTTAACTCAAAAAGTCTAATTTCAGACTTCTTCTCAAGTCTAATTCGTACAAAGTCAAATTTCAGACTTCTAACAGAGTATAATTAAATGAAAGTATACTTTCAGACTTCTAATCGAGTCTAATTCAGATCAGTTCAAGTATCAGACTTCGTATCGAGTCTAATTAACTTTCAGACTTCTAATATAGTAATTTTCAAGTAGATCTAAAATAGAATTAATTAGATCTAGGCAAATAACCCATCTGTTTGTTTAGATCTATGCAAAGAACATGGAAAAATGGTCTTATTTCGTGTAGATCTAAAAAAAAATTGCAGAAAAAGTAGAGTAGAAGGCGAAAAAAGAGAGGTAATTACCCGACTGAAGATGTAACGCCCGCGTTCCGGAAGAATTGATTATTGAGGAAAAATAATTAATTCGGGTTTGTTCCGGGGGTGGTATCTATCGATACTGGCCTGTATCGATCGACACCAGCCGGGTTTTCTCCTTGTTGTCTTCTTCTCTTCTCTTCTTTCGGGAATAAAAACCCTTCTCTTGGAGGAAAAATTAGAAGGGGTCGCGAGAGAGAGAAGGAGAGAGAGAGAAGGAGAGAGAGAGAGAGAGAGAGAAAGAGCTTGGCGAACCTTGGATCTTGCGAGATCAAGAGAGTTTGAGCTTGGGAGAAGCTTGAAGAAGAGGTTGGAAGAGCTTGGTTTTGGCGGGAGCTTGTGAGAAGAGAGGAAGGTCTTCTTGAGCTTGGGAAAGTCATTCTAGAGCTAGATCCAGCCGATCTAAGGTGAGTTGTGACCAAAGGTTAGCAATTAAGCTTGTGTGGTGCCTTGTTAAGCTTGATTGATGAATTTTGTGATTTGTATGGTTGTGAATCGCATGGGAGTATCGATCGATACCATGTGAGTATCGATCGATACCCGTCCCTTGTCGGTGGACTCGAATTGTGTTTGTATCGATCGATACCAGGTGTGGTTTTTAGTATCGATCGATACCAGTCACTTGTCGGGAGTCGTGTGTTGTTTGGGTATCGATCAACACTAGGGGAGTATCGATCGATACCAGTTGCTATTTTGTGCTGAAAGTTTTAATTGGTGTTAATTAATTCTTAGTATTGATAATTGATAATTGTTGTTATTGTGCTTATTGGTAGCCTGTTGTTGGGATGATCAGTCTCACTCAGCATTTGGTTAGCCAAATGTTGATGCATCACTTTTGTCGATGCAGGTAAAGATAAGGCGTGATCGTGGAATCGAGGCAGTGAAGAGGGGAAGATTAGGACCCGGGGTTTTTTTTCTGTTGTTGTTGCTTTTACCGTTATAAAACCGTTAGCTTGTGTAAGCTGTATTGTTTAATTAGTATTGTTTAATTATTATTGTTTAATTATTTCTGCAAAAAAAAAAAATGCGGTCCTTACAATTTTGGTATCAGAGCCCATACGGTTCTAGGAGCCTAGGTGGTTCTAGAATAAATTGGGTGCTGTGGTATGGTTGATACCTTGCGAGGTATGGTGGATATCCTGCGGGATATGGCAGATACCCAGAACTCGGAGATGATGCGGTGTCTTGGGTGCTGTGGTATGGTTGATACCTTGCGAGGTATGGTGGATATCCTGCGGGATATGACAGATACCCAGAACTCGGAGATGCTGCGGTGTCTTGGGTATTGTGGTATGGTTGATACCTTGCGAGGTATGGCGGATATCCTGCGGGATATGGCTGATGCTCGAAACTCGGAGATGCTGCGGTGTCTTGAGTGATGGGGTTAGCTTGTGTTTGAGCAATAAGTACATATGATGCCGCAGTGTCATAAGCATAGGGACTGAGTGGGAAACCTCGGAGGTTGGTATTGGACCTCGTGTGAGTGTTGAGATGGCCGGGTTGGCCAAGGCTTATGTAATCGTTGCGACGATTAAGGTTCATTGGAGATGAACGGTTCATGGGAGATGAACGGTAATGAAGATTCGAGGTCGAATCTATTTTAGTGGGGGAGAATTGTAACGCCCGCGTTCCGGAAGAATTGATTATTGAGGAAAAATAATTAATTCGGGTTTGTTCCGGAGGTGGTATCGATCGATACTGGCCTGTATCGATCGATACCAGCCGGGTTTTCTCCTTGTTGTCTTCTTCTCTTCTCTTCTTTCGGGAATAAAAACCCTTCTCTTGGAGGAAAAATCAGAAGGGGTCGCAAGAGAGAGAAGGAGAGAGAGAGAAGGAGAGAGAGAGAGAGAGAAAGAGCTTGGCGAAGCTTGGATCTTGCGAGATCAAGAGAGTTTGAGCCTGGGAGAAGCTTGAAGAAGAGGTTGGAAGAGCTTGGTTTTGGCGGGAGCTTGTGAGAAGAGAGGAAGGTCTTCTTGAGCTTGGGGAAGTCATTCTAGAGCTAGATCCAGCCGATCTAAGGTGAGTTGTGACCAAATGTTAGCAATTAAGCTTGTGTGGTGCCTTGTTAAGCTTGATTGATGAATTTTGTGACTTGTATGGTTGTGAATCGCATGGGAGTATCGATCGATACCATGTGAGTATCGATCGATACCCGTCCCTTGTCGGTAGACTCGAATTGTGTTTGTATCGATCGATACCAGGTGTGGTTTTTAGTATCGATCGATACCAGTCCCTTGTCGGGAGTCGTGTGTTGTTTGGGTATCGATCGACACTAGGGGAGTATCGATCGATACCAGTTGCTATTTTGTGCTGAAAGTTTTAATTGGTGATAATTAATTCTTAGTATTGATAATTGATAATTGTTGTTATTGTGCTTATTGGTAGCCTGTTGTTGGGATGATCAATCTCACTCAGCATTTGGTTAGCCAAATGTTGATGCATCACTTTTGTCGATGCAGGTAAAGATAAGGCGTGATTGTGGAATCGAGACAGTGAAGAGGGGATGATTAGGACCCGGGGTTTTGTTTCTGTTGTTGTTGCTTTTACCGTTATAAAACCGTTAGCTTGTGTAAGCTGTATTGTTTAATTAGTATTGTTTAATTATTTCTGCAAAAAAAAAAATGCGGTCCTTATAGAAGAAGCTGACGACGGCGGTGGCGGTGGCGACGAGGGTTTCTGGAGAGATGTTTGAGAGAGTTTAGAGAGAGAGATTCTTCATGTTTTAGAGAGAGAGTCGATAATGAATTTTACAGATTAGGGTTGGTAACTTTAGTTTATATATGGGGTAAAATCACAAGTAGGGTAACTTATTTCAGGTTAATTCACATGTTTCTATCAAGAAGTCTGACAAACCATGGACATGATCAGACTGAAATGGCAGTCTGATAAACCATAAACTTGATAATTACTACTTAAATACCATCATATTATATAGAAAACTTATAACAAACATCAAACTCGTTTAACTTAGTCACAAACTAACTAGTATATGTAAAAAAAACATTATGAATTAAAAATATAGAAACTCTCAATCTAACCCTACATATAAGAACATGATATCCACGCCACCTACAGACTGCAATATACATCCAAAACACAATCAGACTACTTCTAAAGAAGTCTGATATCAGACTACTTCTAAAGAAGTCTGATATCAGACTACTTCTAAGGAAGTCTGATATCAGACTACTTCTAAAGAAGTCTGACATATATTAGTCTCGACGTCGACCCTTGCCTCTTGAGGACTCTCCTTGTTCTTGTTTTGGTCGTTTCATTGCAGCGGAGTTGAGTTCTTGGTTTCTGAGCCTTTGTTCTTCCTTTCTGAGGTTTTGGAGAAGTCTTCGGACCTCAGGTTCGATGTCTTCTTCGTCTGACTCAATCCGTATCAAGTATCCCATAGCTCTCCGGTAATCTTCTCGTGTGAGCTCCGCCACATCACTTCCTCGATCATCATCTGCTTCTTGTGGTGGTTGTGGGTGGAGCTGTGGTATGATTCCGTTTGCTGGGAGTCCGCAGATTATGCCTTTCCTTGGTTCCATTTCTGAATCAAGCTGTGGTATGATTCCGTTTGCCGGGAGTCCGCAGATTATGCCTTTCTTTGCTTCCATTTCTGAATCAAAACGTAAAGCAACACTGATTAAAGAGTCTAATTAAATGAAAGTATAATTTCAGACTTCTAACAGAGTCTAATTAAATGAGAGTACAATTTCAGACTTCTAATCGAGTCTAATTCAGATCAGTTCAAGTATCAGACTTCGTATCGAGTCTAATTCACTTTCAGACTTCTAATATAGTAATTTTCAAGTAGATCTAAAATGGAATTAATTAGATATAGGCAAATAACCCATATGTTTGTTTAGATATATCCAAAGAACATGGAAAAATGGTCTTATTTCGTATAGATCTAAAAAAACTTTGCAAAAAAAGTAGAGTAGAAGGCGAAAAAGAAGAGGTAATTACCCGACTGAAGAAGCTGACGACGGCGGTGGCGGTGGCGACGAGGGTTTCCGGAGAGATGTTTGAGAGAGTTTAGAGAGAGAGAGTCGATAATGACTTTAACAGATTAGGGTTGGTAACTTTAGTTTATATATGGGGTAAAATCACAAGTAGGGTAACTTATTTCAGGTTAATTCACAGGTTTCCATCAAGAAGTCTGATAAACCATGGACATGATCAGACTGAAATGGCAGTCTGATAAACCATAAACTTGATAATTACTACTTAAATACCATCATATTATATAGAAAACTTATAACAAACATCAAACTCGTTTAACTTAGTCACAAACTAACCAGTATATGTAAAAAAAACATTATGAATTAAAAATTTAGAAACTCTCAATCTAACCCTACGGATAAGAACATGATATCCAAATTGTAAACTCTTACCTACATGGTGTTTAGATCCAAATTTATCTCATACTCACTCATTTTGACTAAATTTTATGTAATTTAAATTTATATACATCTACAATGGTTATGTTTAATTTATGTATCAAAAATTTGTATGAATTTTTTATTAATTATTTTTTTAATTTAAAATTTCATATATTAAATACAAGTCAGACTTCTCGGAGAAGTCTGAGAAACCGCAAATTTGTGTTTAGATCCAAATTCATCTTCAATGATTCAATTTGATTAAATTTTATATACTTTTAATTTATATACATCAATAATGAGTATGAATAATTTATGTAGTAAAAATTTCTAAAAACTAAATTTATAATATTTTTTTAATTTAAATTTTCAAATTAAATACGTTTCAGACTTCTAAGAGAAGTCTTAGAAGTCTGAGAAACCCCGATTCTCTGAGAATTCTGAGAAACCACGACAACCACCATCGTCGACGAGTTAATGCAGTAACTAACCCGTTTTTTTCCGCCATTAAAGCTCAAGAATAGAGCTCGTAAACACTTTTCGCGACTTCTCTCTCCGATTTCTCCCATTTTCCCACTGATTTTCCGATTCAAATGTACCGAAATCGAAAATTATGGCATAAAAACGGCAAAACACGACTGCGCTTGCGGGATTTAGGTGATAATAGACGTTATGGGCGCTCGACAAGGGTGAAAAAAAACTCTAAACGGATATAGGTAAGAATTTTTGCATATCGTCGATTTTCAGATCTGAGTTGTATACTCAGACTGCTTTAGAAATCTGATGAAACCCATATGGTCAACGAGAGGGTAGTTTTGCAATTGACTTTTAAAAAATCAGATTAAAATTGAAGTCTGATAATCTCTGAGAAGTCTGAGAAATCCCGATTCTCTCAGACTTCTCCGATAAGTCCGAATAACCCTAAATCTAATATTTAGCACTTATGAGTGACAATATTAAAACATAACTTCTAGGAAGCATCAAATTCGTGAAATATATGCACATTACAACACATATGTGCAAATTTAAAATTTCAAATGTAAATTTGGTAAACCATGAATCTAACCCTAAAGTTATATGTAAATGTTTCCATTACAAAGCATGTTTTGAGGTTTACAACCTACTTTGCCTTACATGTTTTTAATTTGATACAATTTTACGAAATTTAATTTTAATACTTCGAAATCGTCTGTATTTAATTTATGTATAAGAAATTTTTAACAAAATATTTTTTTACAATTTTTAAATTTAAATTTACTAATTAAATCTGTATCAGACTTCTTCTAGAAGTCTGATATTTATTGAGGTATATGCATAATTAACTAACCTTGTTTAATTTGATTCAATTTTATGAAATATTAATTTCTATACATCAAAATCGTCTATATTTAATTATTGTAGAAACAAAAAAGTATTTTTTTTTGTTTTAATTTTTAAATTTAAATTTACGGTTTTAATCTGTATCAGACTTCTCCAATACGTCCGATATAAGTCTGGCAAGAGAAATCAATCAGACTTCTATTAGAGTCTAAATGTCAGACCTCTATAGATGTCTGACATGCCGCGAAGGTTAAAATGGTAATAGCGGTTTTGCGTTTTTTGTTTGATCATAAGGGGGTAACTGTAATTTTTCATTCCAGAAAATGTAGCGCAACATTTGATTGAAAAGGCAGTGTATTTTTGTCTTAAAAACGAAATTTTGGTGTAAAAACAGCAAATTGCCCTTGAATTGATTGTAAATCTATATTTGAATTTCTACAAATGATAATTATATTTTAGATGATGATATTGTTTTGAAATTATAATTGTTGTAANCGTTTTTATATCTACCACCATTACAAAAAAGTCTACCAAATTTTTTTAAATCTACCGTCACTAATATTAAATCTACAACCGTTACAAAACGAAGTCACCAAGATTTTACACGCTTTTAAATCTACCACCATTATAAATAAATCTACTAACCTAATAAAAATCTACCGTTACCAATACAAATCTACCGTAAAAAAAAAAGAAATAAATCTACCGTCACGAAAAAATAATTCACACTGATTAAGTCTACCACCAAAAGAAATAAGTCTACCGTTTTGTAGGATTAATCTACCACATGGTCAATAAATATACCAAAAAGTCAAACATTTACCGTTAGTCAACGGTTTGGTCGTAAAGTCTACCAACTCATAAATAAATCTACCATCAAAGATAATATATCTACCACAAAGAAATATATATGTCGCGTCGTTAAAATAAGTCTACCAAAATAAGTCTACCAAGATTTAATAAATCTACCATCTATTAAACAAATCTACGGACCAAAATTTGAGTTGACCAACATCAAACAAGTTTACCGTCAAAGAACGGTAGACTTTCGTTTTTTTTTAGCGCTGGAAAAATAATGGCAGTTTTGTAATTGCGTTTTTGTCAACAAAGGCCATAATGATATTTTTGGTATAGGAGGTTAGTCTAATAATAAAAATAAAAGTATGTCAAACTAATAATAAACATAAATTTCAAGGTTACTTTAGTAATCAACCCATAACATTATCACATTCTATTGATCTATATATCTGCTTGATGGTCCAAATGTAGTTTTATTTTTTTGTTTTATGATGTTATGCAGAATTAAAGAAGGTTGACGAGAAAATGGAAGAGATGGGTAAGCAAATAATCGAACATTGTGGAGGATTGCCTTTGGCTGTCAGAGTGTTAGGAGGATTGTTGGCTACAAAATACACAGTTCATAATTGAAAACAAGTATCTGAGAATATTGGATCTCACATCGTGGGAGGAAGAACCGATTCCAGTGACAATAACAATTACAAAAGATTATCAAATAAGTGTGGAGTGTCCATGAGCTTTGAAGAGTTGCTTAGTTATTTGAAGCATTGCTTCTTCTCATTGGCCCATTTTCCAGAAGATTATCAAATAAGTGTGGAGACAATGTCCTATTACTGGGCTGCAGAAGGAATACTAAAGCCTAGGTATTACGACAGAGAGGCCATTCGAGATGTTGGTGATGTCTACATAGAGGAGTTGGTGAGGAGAAATATGGTCATTTCCAAAAGAGACATCAAAACTTTGAGGTTTGAAACATGTCATATGCATGACATGATGAGAGAAATATGTTTGTTTAAAGCCAAAGATGAGAACTTCCTACAAATTAACAGTATTCGCTCCTCAACTGAAAACTCTCGATCTCGCAGATTTGTCTTGCAATATCCTACTACATTAGATGTTGAGAGAGATATAAAAAATCCAAAACTTCGATCTCTCTTGATTGTCATGGGTTACGGGCGAACAAAATGGCCACTGTCAAGTTCAAGCTTTACGAGGTTAGAACTTCTGAGGGTGTTAGATTTCTTTGGAGCCAATTTTGAAGGAGGAGAATTGCCTTCTAGCATCGGAAATATCATCCACTTAAGATACCCGAGCTTAGAAGATGCCAAGGTATCTCATCTACTTTTTTCTTTAGGAAACCTAAAGTTGTTGATCTATTTGAATCTACGTTTATTTGGAATAGAGATATTCGTGCCCAATGTCTTTATGGGGATGCAAGAATTGAGATACCTTGCATTACCATGGCAATTGCGTATGAACACAAAATTGGAATTGAGTAATCTTGAAAAGTTGGAGACCTTGGAAAATTTCTCAACAGAGAATAGCAGTTTAGAGGATCTCCATGGTATGGCTAGATTGAGAACTCTTGCAATCATTTTGACTGATGAGACCAGTTTAGATACTCTATCTGCATCAATAAGTGGATTGAGATACATAGAAAAGCTTTATATACAAGATCGCTGGTCTGAGAGGAGGACATCAGAGGGAATTGTTTTGGATTTCAATGATCTCTAACAGTTAGTGTTGAGTATATGTATGCCAAGGTTACCTGATGAACAACACTTTCTTGCTCACCTCACAACTATATATCTAATTGTATGTCGTTTGAAGGAGGATCCGATGCCGAATCTAGAGAAGTTGCTTCAATTAAAAAAAGTTAATTTAGCGGAAAGATCTTTCTGTGGGAGGAGAATAGTTTGCTCGGGCGGTGGATTTCCTCAATTGCAGAAGCTATTGTTTTCTCAATTATTGGAGTTAGAAGAGTGGATAGTAGAAGAAGGTTCCATGCCCTTTCTTCATACTCTGTCTATTATTAAATGTGACAAGTTAAAACAGCTTCCTGATGGACTGCGATTCATCACTTCCTTATTAAAGGATCTGCGTGTTTATAATTGGGTAAAGAAATGGGAGGAGAGACCGTCGGAAGGAGGAGAAGATCATTACAAAGTCCAACACATCCCTTATGTTAAATTCTCTTTAGGAGTAGAGTTATGCTGATCAAATTGGTAATTTATAGCATAAGGGTAGTGAATTCTTTCACATAGTCTCGAATCATCCCCTTTTGCCGAAGTTCTCTTAGCTTTTTCTGTGCCTCATAGACAATATTCTCGGGGTATAATTGACGCTTGAGTTCCTTCTTGAACTCTTCCCAAGTGTCTACCCGACACGTGCCCCGCTCAATGTCTGCATGACGCCTTCGCCACCACAACATAGCAGTGTCTGTGAGGTAGGATGTAACCACCTTGATCTTTGACAACTCGTCGGTGAGACCAAGATTGTCAAAGTATTGCTCCATCTGCCACATGAAGTTCTCCACTTCCTTAGCATCCCGTACTCCCTCGAATCGAGATGGTCTAGGGTAGTCAACCTTACCCACGCCGGTATTGCTGGTCCCTCCGTTGGCAGCCGCCTTCTTGCACAACGTAAGGTCATCTTGCATCGCCTCGATGCTCACCCGCAACGCTTGGACTGCTCCCATCACATTTTCTTCCAATTGGAGGAATCACATCTCAATTCCACCCAAGTTCTCCTTGACTCCCCCGATCTGAGTGAACACCGTGTTCTCGAGCTCAGTGGTTGAGTGCTCGACCCTCTCAAGCCACTCGTCCAGATCGTTCACCGCAACACCCAAGGATCCGAACTCATCTCGAACTCTACTCTTGTCGCGTTTCTTCTTCGGAACGTTCACATCAAAGGCACCTTGCCCCCGGGATTCGTTACCGTTGTTCTCCTCAACAAATTCATCTTCATTTCGTCCCACCATCTTTCGGTAACTCTCTTGCTTTTGATCGAACCGGCTCTGATACCACCTGTCACAGACTTGATATTTTGGATTCAAACCGTGCGGCCTAGCCTCTGTTTGCCTCAAGCAAATAGACTAGACAGCCTCACACTTAAGAAATCTGACCCTTAGTGAGAAAAAAACTCAGAAAGAATGAAAAACTCGAGAAAAGACAAGTGAATACTGAATTACTCTGATATTGAGAAAAATGATCGATGATTACAAATGAGGGGTCTCACCCCTATTTATACAAAAGCACCTCTAAAATAGATGGTGGAGATTAAAACGATCTAACGGCCGATATTAAAGATATATCCTTAATTACAAAGATCTTAATAAGTGTGGGCGAATTTGTAGGGATCCTAATAAGTGGATGGCGGATTGGTAGGGATCCTCATAAATGGGAGGCAGCTTTGTAGGGATATTTCTTGGGCTCTCAGATATAGAGTTTGAAGATTACACATTTCCTGAACTCTACCAATTTCTGAAAAGGTAATATCGTTTTTAATATATGTTAGTATAAAATATGAGTTCAAAATAATATTTCCTGATTACTAATTTTCATCAATCACTATTGTCAGGTACCCATTTCCTCTACCACAGAGTTACAACAATGATCACAAGCAAGGCTTTACTCCTTTCTAAGACTCAACCCATGATTCATTGTTGTTTTGTTTATGTTATTCGGATATTTTGGTTAA
>PKML01051770.1:99692-143279 GCA_002933935.1 Eutrema yunnanense
AAAAACAAGTCTGCAACAAAAACAAGTCTGCAACAAATAACAAATCTGCAACATGATGAACAAATATGCAACACACAAAACAAACAAATCTGCAACATAATAACAAATCTGCAAAACGGAACAAATTTGCAACACACAAAACAAACAATTCTGCAACAATACCAACAAATCTGCATAATCCGTGGCAAAATCAAAATCAAAATAATAGACGAAGAATACCGGAATCTGGGTTTTAGGGTTTCCTGACGGCGGCGAAGAAAGAGAAGATGGAAGAGAAGCGGCTTGGTTTTAGGGTTTCTCGACGGCGAATGAAGAAGAAGAAGAGAGGAGGACGACGGCGAGGCTGAAGAACAGAAAATAGCAAACGAGTGGCGGACAACGGCGAGGAGGACGACGGCGAGGCTTAAGAAGAAGAGAGGAGGACGACGGCGACGGACTCGTGTGGGAGAGGAATATGAAAACAGTTTTTTACGTTTCTAGGGAAGACGAGGGAAGTGAAAATATTTTAGAAAGACAAAAATGTTTTGAATTCAAAAGCGTGCAGTTTTTTTTTTTTTTTTTGAGAAAAATAAATCAAAATGGCATTTCTGTGTATAAGTAACTCAAATAGGGGTGTTTTGTCTTTTGACAAAAGAGTTGTGTTATTCTAGTCAACTCAGTTCTGAGGGTGTTAATCTAGTAATTACATAAAAGATTCATGTTATTCTGGGTAATTTTCACTAATTACAAAGATCCTAATAAGTGTGGGCGAATTTGTAGGGATCCTAATAAGTGGATGGCGGATTTGTAGGGATCCTAATAAGTGGATGGCGGATTTTTAGGGATCCTCATAAATGAGAGGCAGATTTGTAAGGATATTTTTTGGGACAAAGTCTTGAGAAATATCTTACTAAACTTTCTTCATGGGCCGACCCCAAAGTGCGTTGAAAATATTGGACCGTGACAGGTTGCTGGATAAGAAGACAAAACACAAGCTGCATGAAAATATAAAAACACAAGTTGCATCAAAATATATAAAAACACAAGTTGCATCAAAATATATTTCTTTTTTGTTTCTGCCATCCGAAAACATAAATGCAATTCTTCCTAAAGGGGAGAGTTCCTCAGGAGGAGTCGGCATCTCTCTTCTTCTTAAAGGTGAGAGTTCCTTGTCGCCATCAAGAGGTTAGTCATTTGTTAAACAACATCTCCTGAGTATTGATAGTAAGACTTTGGTCCAAATCCTGGATCGGTGCTACTATTAGTCTCTCTTGCATCTGGGTATGCCAAAGAGAAACCGAATCTAAGTAAGCTTGAATATAAAGATAGTTATCAAATATACATTGGTTTATAGGTTTTGTTTGACTTCTTTAATTTTTTATTTTTTTTGATCGAACTCACTTCTTTAATTTGGGAAACAAAAACAAGCCTTTCTTTTTTGGGTCAGAATATAGAAAATTTCTAGAAGTTTGACTGGATCTTACTCGTTCTCACTACATTATCCAAAGGTGTTATATTCTTAATATATGTTTACTTTTTAGTCATTACACAAATTAACCCAATTATGAATATATATTTTTGAAATGTAATTCTATAATAATGAAAAATGGTAATGCCAATATAAAGTTAATCACCTCGAATTTTTTGTTGGTTAGCAATTTACTATATACTATATTTTTTTAAAAATGTGAATTTCATCTTCAAACATATTTACATATGCAATGTCTCCGTGAACACAACATATCAAGATCGATGTTGTCATATTGCTTTGTTTTACCACTTCGAAGTTGTGATATTTGGATCCCTGCGATAGTGCGTAGCTTGGTTCTTATTTTCATACTACTTAAGCAGGAATCATTATGGCTGGAGATCTTGTGTCGTTTGGAATACAAAAGCTTTGGGACCTACTGAGTCAAGAATGCGAGCGATTTCAGGGAGTTGAAGATCAAATTACTGAACTAAAACGTGCTCTAAACTTGTTAAGCTCTTTCCTGAAAGATGCAGATACAAAGAAACATACAAGTGCGGTGGTGAAAAATTGTGTTGAAGAGATCAAGGATATTGTTTATGACGCGGAAGATATAATTGAAACATATCTTCTTAAGGAAGAACTCAGAAAAACAAGTGGCATCAAGAAGCGTATAAGAAGACTTGCTTGCATTATTCCAGATCGCAGGGAAATTACTTCAGATATGCGAGGCATAAGTGAGAGGATCTCCAAGGTGATATGCGATATGAAAGATTTTGGAGTACAACAAATTATTATTGCCGATGGAATGGATTCACAACCTCTTCAAGAAAGACAAACGGAGATGCGACAAGAATTTGCTGGGAAGTACGAAAGCGAACTTGTGGGGCTTGAAGCAAATGTTAAGAAATTGGTTGAATATTTGGTGGAGGAAGATGACGTTAATGTTGTTTCCATAACAGGGATGGGTGGTCTTGGGAAAACCACCCTTGCTAGACAAGCTTTTAATCACGATATGGTTAAAAATAAGTTTGATGGACTCGCATGGGTGTGTGTTTCACAAGTTTTAAACCGGAAGAATGTGTGGCAAATGATCTTGCGGAATCTCAGACCCAAAGAAGAGGAAAATAAAATCGTGGAGATGACAGAAGATACACTCCATGATGAACTCTTTCGATTGTTGGAAACATCTAAAGCATTAATTGTTTTTGATGACATATGGAAAGAAGAACATTGGAACCTAATCAAGCCAATATTTCCACCGGAGAAAGGTAACCTCTTATTACACATGACCTAAACAATGTTTAATAAAGAAACAAATCATACTCATTAAGCTCTTTATTTGGCTCTTTGCAGGTTGGAAGGTGATGCTTACTTCTCGAAAAGAGATTGTCACCATGCGTAGAAATACTATCAACTTTAAACCAGAATGCCTAACCACTGAAGACAGTTGGACACTTTTTCAAATGATAGCATTTACTAGAAAGGATGCATCCGGTAAGCATTCAAGGACGATATATAGGATAATCTTCTTATCCTGAATATAGCCTAATATTTCTGACTAATCATGTACAATATCTTTGAACATATATATGCCAAGCTTATCTATAAACCCTTCTCTTCTCACGTACATTATCTTAGTTTTATAGCCTAAATGTGGAATAATTGAACCGAGAGACATCGTGCAGAATTTAATATTGATAATTTAATAGTGACATCGTGATGATATTACATAAGATAATTTAACTGACTATAATATTTCTCCATTTCGTCCAATTATACTGTATCTTGGGTTTGTAGCCTAACAAGTGAATAATTTAACATAGTGATGATGTTTTGCAGAATTTATGATTGATGAGGAAATGCAAGAAATGGGTAAGCAAATGATTGAACGTTGTGGGGGATTGCCTTTGGCTGTCAGAGTATTAGGAGGCTTGTTGGCTTCAAAATACACACTGCATGATTGGAAACGAATATCTGAGAATATTGGATTTCATCTCATGGAAAGAAAGGATTCCAATGATGACAACAACAGTTCAATTTACCATGTATTGTCTATGAGCTTTGAAGAGTTGCCTAATTATTTGAAGTATTGCTTCCTCTACCTGGCCCATTTTCCAGAAGATTATGAGATAAGTATGCAGAAACTCTCCTATTACTGGGCTGCAGAAGGAATACTCACGTATCACGGGGGAGAAACCCTTCGAGATGTTGGAGATGTGTATATAGAGGAGTTGGTGAGGAGAAATATGGTTATTTCCGAAAGAGACGTTAAGACTTTGAGATTTGAAACTTGTCATTTGCATGACATGATGAGAGAAATTTGTTTGTCTAAAGCGAAAGAAGAGAACTTCCTACAAATTGTCGGTATCTGCTCCCAGGCCGCACACTCTCAGACTCGTAGTACATCTCGCAGATTTGTCTCACATTTGCATGACATCTCGCAGACTCCATTACATGTTAAGAGAGATATAAATAATTCAAAGGTTCGATCTCTCGTGGTTATCTCGAAGTGTTACCGGTTGAAGCTATCAAGTTTAAGCTTTGCGAGGTTACAGCTGCTGAGAGTATTAGATTTTTCTGAAGCCGATTTTAACGGATGGAATTTACCTTATAGCATTGGAAAGCTCATCCACTTAAGATATCTGAACTTAGAAGGTGCGTGGGTATCTCATCTACCCTCTTCTCTACGAAATCTAAAGTTGCTGATCTACCTAAATCTAGATGTACTTGGGCAAAAATTCGTGCCCAATGTCTTGATGGGGATGAAAGAATTGAGATACCTTCAATTACCACATAGTATGCCTGAGAAGACAAAGTTGGAATTGAGTAATCTAGAAAAATTGGAGACCTTGAAGAATTTCTCAACAGAGAATAGCAGCTTAGAGGATCTCCGTTGTATGTCCAGGTTGAGGATTCTTTCAATCACTTTGTCAAAGGAGGCAAGTATAGAAACTCTATCAGCATCAATTGGTGGAATGAGACACCTGGAAGATCTTTCTATAGAGGATTCCAGGTTTGACAGGAAGATAGAAACGGGATTTATTGTTAATTTCGTTCATCTTAAAGAGTTGTCTTTGATCATATATATGCCAAGCTTACCTAAACCCTTCCCTTCTCACCTTACAACCATATCTCTAAAGCGTTGTCGTTTGGAAGAGGATATGATGCCTATTTTAGAAAAGTTACCCCAGTTGTATATGGTTAGTTTAGAGTATGAATCTTTCTGTGGGAGGAGAATGGTTTGCTCGGGCGATGGGTTTCCTCAATTGCAGAAGCTGTTGTTTTACTCTTTAGAGAAGTGGGAAGAGTGGATAGTAGAAGAAGGCTCCATGCCCCTTCTTCATACTCTGTATATTTGGAACTGTAAGAAGTTAAAGGAGCTTCCTGATGGGTTGCGATTCATCACTCCCTTAAAGAATCTGACTTGTGATTGTATGGGAAAAAAATGGAAGGAGAGACTGTTGGAAGGAGGAGAAGATCATTACAAAGTCCAACACATCCCTTCTGTTAAACTCTCTTAAGGATTAGAGTTATGCTGATCAATCACAAACTACGCACCAGGTAAAACATTTTTTTTTCCTTAGAAGAAGGGAAAATAAATTTTAGAAAAGTAATATTCTGCTGAATTTGATTGACTTTTTTTTTTCTTTTTTTTCTTCTGTTTTGTAGACAAATCTAATCTGAAGCGAATCTCCTATCAAATTGGTGATCTGCGTATCAAACAAATAATAAACTCTCTGCATTCTTTTGTCTTTTGTTGTATTATTAATTATTCAGACTTAAGATTTTCTGTTGGAGTATCATGATAAAGAACAAAAATACTTTGTGGTTTTATATATGTTTGCTAGTTTGTATGATGATAATCATTTTAATTCAATCATTCTATGCATCTTTGTTTCTCAAACTGAGTCACCGAGATAGAAGCAGACGAGATGGTGAGATAGCTTCCATGATCCATCTACACTTTACTTTTTAGCCAATCATTCTATGCATATTAATATGTTTGCTAGTTTGAATGATGATACTCATCTTATTAGCTAATTAGCAAACATATTAATATGCATAGGCCAAAAAATAATTTTAAAATAAATTTGGAAATAAAACTTTGTCTGAAAGTATCACTCTGTTGAGTTAAATGATACGGTATCATTGTGTACGTGGCAGGATGTTATTGGCTCCGTGTAATTATCAGATAGGGGGAAGAGAGAAAACAAAGATACTGATACCGGTATCACTGCTGGAAACAAATTTACTACAAGTATCATAATAAATCCCAACCAATAAAAAAATATAAAAAAAAATAATAAAAAAATGGTTATGAAACTTTGTGAGTTTAATGGGTGCACATGGCCTTAGCATGGAGCCTTCTTGATATTGATATTGTATCAAAGCGCTAGATAGCTCATTGTTTTGTTGTTTTTTCGTTCTATTTCAGCATCTTTGTTTCTCTTTCTTGAAAACTTCTTATTTGTTTTATCCATATCGTACATATTTTGGTGATCACAAATACTTGATTCAGCTGCATTTCCACTCAGTTTCTTTGATTTCAGTTTTGATACATATCGATTTTACTTCTACTTCAGCTCGATTTCATCAACCAGGGCCAAGCAAAAGTGATTGTAAAATCTGTCATATGGCTAAACAAAAATAACAAGTTTATAACTTATTTAAGATTCTACAGTTTTAAAGTGTTCGTCGATCCAACTCACTTATGATGTTGAATTAGGTTTCCCTTAATTAAATTGAATAATTACCAGAACTGAGTATCAGAAATGAATTATTATTATTATTATTTTTTGAATAAATGTAAAATTTATTCAACAAAAAAATATGTTTACAATAAGTGTTACATCAAAGCTTAAGTTTGAAAATTTAAGTAGAAATTGAGATTAGCTTCTTGTGGCAAACCACAATTCTAAGCTATCATCGTATTTGTGATCACATATGGCTCAAATCGATAAGAGCATGTTTCTCACTTGCTGGTCAATGATCTTGATGAGGCGATGTGCATAAATTGGTGTTTTCCCATGCTTCCTACTGTTCCGTTCCTTCCAAATGATGTGGATAGAATTCTGGAAGACATACATTGTTACAAACCCTTTAGTTCACCCCAAACTAGTGTCTTTCATGATATTGAGAAGAGTATCCCAATATGTCGAGAAACTTGTGTCGAGAAGACCACTGCTCAGCTTCGTCCATACTGTCCTCGCGTAATTACATGAGAAAAACAGATAAGATCTAGTTTCCACCGGCTCTTGGCAGAACACACAACCGAGATTAGCTCCTACGTTCCAGCTTAACATACGATCTCTTGTGGTAAGGCGATTGTGAATCACTAACCATGTGAAAAAGAGAATTTCGGAGTAGAGTGAGTAAACCATACTCTCTTGTGTCAATCTACCAGATTATGAGTCTTACGAATCAGCAACCAAGTTTTCTTAGCATCAAACTTCGGGAGAATTTAACATGATTCAATTTCCATAGAGCAACATCCTCTTTCATCACAGCCCTTCTCCGTTTTCCCTCCTCCAAAGAGTCTTCTATTATATTCAAATTTTCCGATCGATGGCGTCGTCTCCTTTGATTACTCCAAGCATACTCGACAGTTGCAGACAATGGTATGCTCAGGTCTATTGCACCTCTCACACCTGTTATATCAAAAACACAGCCCATGCTAGACCATTTGTCATACCAGAATGAAGTTGATTGCCCATTTCCAAGATCTTTCGTATAGAACTCTTTCGCAAGATCCCTATACTTCAAGACCTTTCTCCACATCCAGGATCCTAGGTAAGTAGTAGGTTTAATCGACCAGAATACCTCCTTTTTTTATGACATTCTGTTGAATCCATTTTACCCACAATGATGCTTGAGAAGAGAGGATTCTCCAGATTAGTTTAAAGCAACACACAACATTATATTCTTTCAGCGGTCTTAATCCCAAGCCTCCTTATTCTTTTCGCTTACTCACGATTTTCCATGCAATTTTTGTCTTCCGTGGATTCAAATCTGGTCATGACCATAAGAATGCCGAACAAAGCTTTTCAATTTCCCTTATACACTCGCTTGGAAGCCGGAATGCCAATAACCAAAAATTGGAGAGCGAATTAACTGCACTCGACCTGCAAAAAACAAGACACGAGCAGTCCAAGGGCTGATTCGTTTCCTGATTTTCTCCAGCAATGGTAGATAGTCATTTGAGGACATTTTCTTTGTTAATAGGTGTAAGTCTAAATAACGAACCAGAAGCAGTCCAGATTCAAAGGGAAATCACAATATCATGCCGTGAACTCTCTGTAATTCCAGCAAGATAGATCGTTGATTTTTCCATACTTATTTTGAGCCCCAATTTTTTTTGCAAAATAATCAAAAACCTTGATTATTCCTTCGATCAATCGTGATTTTTCACCTGTTAACACCATGGGATCATCAACAAAAATTAGATGAGTAAGGCCTAGATTCTTACAGCGAGGATGGTATCCGAATTGTCTAGTGTTGGCCGCTTGATCGAGAAGCTTTGAGAGAACATCCATACTTATTACAAAGAGGTATGGAGACAGCGAACAACCTTGACGGAGACCCCCTTTCGCTTCTGAAAAAAACCAGAAAGCTCCCCATTTACTTGAACCAAAAAGATGCTGTTGTCACACAGAGAGAGATCCAATGTATGAATTTCGGAGGAAAATTCAAAGCCGTAAGCGTATTAATAAAAAAAGTCCATTAAACAGAGCCGAAAGCCTTTGCTATATCAATTTTGATTGTACACCTTTCGGAGATCCCGAACCAGCTCCGTTGCGAGTAGCACATTCTCAATTAATAGCATGTCTGCAACAAATGCCGACTGATTCACTGATATGAACTTAGGCAGGATTCCCTTCAAACGATTTGCAACAATCTTGGAGATAACTTTGTAGATTACATTGCAACATGAAATCGGCCGGTAGTCTTTCATCTATGTCGCTCCGGTTTTTTTCGGAATAAGAGTTAGAATAGTTGAATTGATGATCTTTGGTAAGAAATATTTTCAATAAAAGATTGGACATCAATGGTAAATTTCTTATCGATGATGTGCAAGACAATTTTATAGAATTCGGAAGTGTACCACTACAAGAAAACACTGTTTTAGCATCGATTTTTTTGCGACGATTTAATTTCGTCGCAAATTGAAATCGTTTTTACGACGACTTTACGACGATTTTTAAAGTCGTAAAATCGTCGCAAAATTGGGACGAAAAGTTTCGTTGTAAAATCGTCGCTAATTTAGCGACGATTTACCGACGATTACCGACGAAGTTACGACGATTATCAAAATCGTCGTAAAATCGTTGTAATTTAGCGACGATTTACCGAGGTTTATATAAAACGTTGTAATATGGTCGTAAAATTACAGACGAATTAGCAAGGATTATTACAAGTTGAACTTTACATCGATTTCCCAACGATTAATGAGTTATGTGAGCACGTTTAAGTTCACGGTCTACGGTTAGGTAAACATGTTTAAAGTCGTTGTAAAATCGATGTAAACATGTTTAGAATCGTTGTAGAATCGATGTTAAATCGATGTAAAATCGTAGGTAATTCGATGGTAACGAAAATAAAAATCTATATATAGTGGCCAACTTCATAATATTTCCACCCAAAAAAGGTGACCTCTTATTGTGTACTTAATAAAAAGAACGATGAAAACATGTCATACTCATTATGTTCTTTGTGTTTGATTATTATGAAATGAATAAATATTTTGCAGGTTGGAAGGTGCTACTTACTTCTCGAAATGAGAATGTCGCAGGGCGTGGAGATACAACATATATCAACTTTAAACCAGCATGCCTAACTATTGAAGACAGTTGGAAACTTTTCCAAAGAATAGCAATGCCAAGGAAAGATGCATCCAGTAAGCATTCAAATCCAGAGTTTTTTTTTTTTTTTTTCATTTTGATCACAATGAAAGATGTTTTGGAATGATGGCAAGCCCTAAGAAACCGATTGTAGTATTATCATTATCTCAACCTATTGAACTGTATATTTGTTTTGTTGTCCAAATGAAGTTTTTTCTTTTATGATGTTGTGCAGAATTGAAGGAGGTTGATCAGAAAATGGAAGAGATTGCCTTTGGCTGTCAGAGTGTTAGGAGGCTTGTTGGCTTCAAAATACACACTGCATGATTGGGAACGAATATATGAGAATATTGGATCTCATCTCATGGGAAGAAAGGATCCCAATGATGACAACAACAGTTCAATTTACCATGTATTGTCTATGAGCTTTGAAGAGTTGCCTAATTATTTGAAGTATTGCTTCCTCTACCTGGCCCACTTTCCAGAAGATTATGAAATAAGTGTGGAGAATTTGTGCTATTACTGGGCTGCAGAAGGAATATTCACATATCACGATGGAGAAACCATTCGAGAAGTTGGAGATGTGTATATAGAGGAGTTGGTGAGGAGAAATATGGTTATTTCCGAAAGAGACGTTAAGACTTTGAGATTTGAAACTTGTCATTTGCATGACATGATGAGAGAAATTTGTTTGTCTAAAGCGAAAGAAGAGAACTTCTTACAAATTGTCGGTATCTGCTCCCAGGCCGCACACTCTCAGACTCGTAGTACATCTCGCAGATTTGTCTCACATAATCCGACTACATTACATGTTGAGAGAGAGATAAATAATTCAAAGGTTCGATCTCTCGTGGTTGTCTCGAAGGATTGGTGGAAGCTATCAAGTTTAAGCTTTGCGAGGTTACAACTGCTGAGAGTATTAGATTTTTCTAATGCCGAATTCGAAGGAATGAAGTTATCTTATAGCATTGGAAAGCTCATCCACTTAAGATATCTGAACTTACAAGGTGCGTGGGTATCTCATCTACCTTCTTCTCTACGAAATCTAAAGTTGCTGATCTACCTAAATCTATGTGTATCTGGGCTCCGTGTATTCGTGCCCAATGTCTTGATGGGGATGAAAGAATTGAGATACCTTGAATTACCACATAGTATGCAAGAGAAGACAAAGTTGGAATTGAGCAATCTAGAAAAATTGGAGACCTTGAAGAATTTCTCAACAAAGAATAGCAGCTTAGATGATCTTCGTCGTATGTCCATGTTGAGGATTCTTGAAATCAGATTATATGGGGAGACTCTATCAGCATCAATAGGTGGACTGAGACACCTGGAAGATCTTCATATAAGCGATTTCAGCATATATATGCCAAGCTTACCTAAACCCTTGCCTTCTCACCTTACAACTATCACTCTACGTGGTTGTCGTTTGGAAGAGGATCCTATGCCGATTCTAGAAAAGTTACCCCTGTTGAAAGAGGTTATATTATTGAAGAAAGCTTTCAGTGGGAGGAGAATGGTTTGCTCGGGCGGTGGGTTTCCTCAATTGCAGAAGCTGTGCTTTTATGGATTAGAAGAGTGGGAAGAGTGGATAGTAGAAGAAGACTCCATGCCCCTTCTTCATACTCTGACTATTATTGACTGTAAGAAGTTAAAAGAGGTTCCTCATGGGCTGCGATTCATCACTTCCTTAAAGAATCTGACTTGTGATGATATGGGAGAAAAATGGAAGGAGAGATTGTCGGAAGGAGGAGAAGATTATTACAAAGTCCAACACATCCCTTCTGTTCAATTCCCGGAATATTGATTCAACAATTACACAAACTAGGCACCAGGTAAAACATTTTTTTTTTCCGCAGAAGAAGGGAAAATATATTTCAGAGAAGTAAAATACTGCTGAATTTGATTGACTTTTTTTTAATTTCTTTCTTCTGTTTTGTAGACGAGTCTAATCTGAAGCGAATCTCCTATCAAATTGGTCATCTGAGTATCAAAGGAATGAATAATAAACTCTCTGCATTCTCTTGTCTTTTGTTGTAAAATTAATCAGACTTACGAAGAACAAAAATACTTACTTTGTGGTTTTATATATGTTTGCTAGTTTGTGTGATGATACTCATTTTAATTCAATCATTGTATGTATCTTTGTTTCTTTGATTCTCAAACTGAGTCGCTGAGATAGAAGCAGACGAGATGGTGAGATAGCGTCTTATTTGTTTTATCCATATCATACATATGTTGGTGATCACAAATACTATAGAAACTCTATCAGCATCAATAGGTGGACGGAGACACCTGGAAGATATTTCTATAGGGGATTTCAGCATCAATAGGTGGTCGTGGGTTTGGCAGGAAGATATAAACGGGATTTATTGTTAATTTCGTTCATTTCAAAGAGCTGGATTTGGTTATACATATGCCATGCAAGCTTACCTAAACTCTTGCCTCTCACCTTACAACCATATCTCTAGAGAGTTGTCGNTACTAAATTTGATTTCAATGTTTTCACTCTTATGTTTTGTAGACGAATCTCTTGCCAGCTACTTAAGAGTTGTTCGTTACAGTATGGTTGAGTCTCCCACTTCACAGTTGTGTATAATCATAGTTTATGCTAAGGTATAATCATAGTATATGCTAAGATTAATCTACTTTCTGAGTCCTATCTCGTAATGAATACAGAACTAAAGCTGATGCTCATTGTAAAACCTGTCATATGGCTATACAAAAAAAAACAAGTTTATAGCTTAATTAAGATTTTACAGTTTCGAAGTATGTCATGATGTTGGATTAGGCCCCGCTTAATTAAATTGAATTAATACCAGAACGAAGAATTAGGAAACAGCTATTGAAACTGCATTTTCATTGAAATTTGCATAAAAACAAACACCTAACAAAAATCCAAAAACATAACTAAAAACCAACATCCTTATAAATAAAACCTCCAATATCAAAATCTGACAAGACTCTATTCCAAAGAAGGAATCAAAATATTTGCAACAACCAAAACCAAACCAATACAATGAAGGCGGTACAATCTTTAAGCTTGGTCTTCAACCTCGGTGATAGCCTTGGCTGCAGTGAGTTGCTTATTAGCCAAGTCATCGGTGTACTCTTGGTATGGCGATTTCGAAAACCTCGTCTCTTTCCAAAACTCTGGCGTAAGGAACCCATATGTCTTCTGAAGGCAATCAAACGTAGCCTGTATCGTAAAACCAACAGCACAACATCATTATCAATCAATCATAATTAAGCAATTGAGTTGAACATAATCAAGAAGATATGTGCTAAAATCTTCTACAAATTGCAATTGACATTTACAGCTACAGATTGAGGTTGATTAAGAATCACACAAATATAAATGTGAAGTCTTTATCACACTATCTTCACAGAAAACAAGTAAGCAAATGCACACTACATTCCTATTTCCAGCTAAACTAGAGAATTCTTCAGCTACATTATGAAAATTCACAACTTCACAAATGCATCATCAATCTCTGCTAAAAGAGAAGAACGGAAACAGACCTTGACAAAGTTTCCGAGGGTTTTGGTGGATCCTCTAGAGGAAGTGAAGACATCATCAATACCAGCGAACTGAAGAACCTTCTTAGGAACCCTAGCAGCCACAATACCAGCACCTCTTGGAGCTGGAACCATCCTCACAGTGACGGATCCACACTTTCCGGTGACCTTACAAGGCACCGTATGTGGCTTCCCGATCTTGTTACCCCAGTAACCTCTTCTCACCGGAATCACAGAAAGCTTCGCAAGAATGATCCCTCCTCTAATGGCGGTCGCAACCTCCTTTGAGCATTTCACACCCAATCCAACATGTCCGTTACAATCTCCGACGACGACGAAGGCCTTGAACCTCGTCCTCTGACCGGCTCTGGTTTGTTTCTGAACAGGCATGATCTTCATTACTTCGTCTTTCAACGAAGGTCCGACGAGGAGATCTATGATTTGGTACTCCTTCACGGGGAGAGAATGAAGGTAGATCTGCTCTAGCTGCTTGATTTTACCTTCTTTCACGAGACGGCCGAGCTTGGTGACGGGGGTCCATTTCTCCTCTTCCGCGGGACGGCCTCCGCGACGTCCACGTCCTCTAGGACCGTCTCTTCCGCCGCGACGACCACCGAATCCACGTCCGAAACCACCACGCTCGCCGCCACGCTCAGCGCCGCGTTCTCCACCTCGTTCAGCCATGGTTGATGTAAGTTAGTTTAGGTTGAGATTCAGAGAACTGAAACGCTTCTTCTTCGACGTTTTGCTGAGGCGGCGCTCGTGCCAGAAAGGGTTATTAGGGTTAATCCGACTTTTTGTTTTCACATTTTTTGTTTTCACTCAAGTCATCTTTTTTTGTTTGAAGTGTTATTTTACTGTAAATGTTTTTTTCTTTTTTACTAGAATGTGATCCGTGCTACGCGCGGGCGTATTAATTTTTTTTCTTTATATATTTTGTTTTTGATAGTTTAATACTTTACATATATTATTTTCAATATTGTTTTTTTTTATAAAAATAGAAGGTGTTTTTACATTTTTTATCTTTTACGTTTGTTGTCAATTTATGTAATTAAATTTTTTTTAAAGTTTGTTATTTTGCGTTTTTATAGTATAAAGCATTAGAAATCTCTAATAATGCATTTTTTATTTTAATTATATCAATTAAAGTGTATTAGTTATATGTTAATTGATGTCGCAAAGTTCATCTTTGAAGTAGTTACATTAAAACGTAATGAATGCATCAAAGAGATAAAAATACACTAAATGAGTTGTTTTGTTTTAGAGTTATTGCGGAAGGAGGTTGAGAGTTCGGTTCTGAAGCATATGTGGCGGATGTTGGGATGGAGCTAGTTGCACTGAATTTTAGGTTCGTGGCTCTTGTCTTCCTCGAGTAATATTGTGTTTTTCGTTTTATATTTTTTTGTTTTATTTTTAGTATTATTTCCAATTTGATGTACGATTCTAATCCTCATTATTTTATAAAATATGTTTCTAATTTAGATGGTTTATGACAAGTTTTGTGTAATATAAACTTCCTCAAGATCGATATGTGTTATCATATATATTAAATGCGAGGTATATTTTGAGCTTAAAGCTCTCTCATTCACCCTCAGGGTGGTTAATTATTCTGTTGTCCCTGTGCAAAAAGTCGTTAATACCCTACTCGATGGTTCAAATTAAGTTTGGATCGAAAAATCAATTTATTCGATTGTCATACCGATTTATCAAACCCAGAGTTGTTTGGTGTTGGGCCGTTTAACTAAGTACTTGATTCCAGGCCCAATTGATAGCTGAATTCGGCAAAACCCTACCTTGATTGTATTATATATGATCGGCTAGATCTTTGTCATTGTCGTCTTCGTTCAAGGTAGCGTATTTAGTTTGTGGTTTTTGTGTTTTTTTAAAGTATTCGGTCGTGCTTGCATATGTTTGTTTGTTTTTGTTCTTTAGTTCGTGCATTGATTTTGCTAATTATTACATCTCTTTCTTTTGTTTTTGTATTGTAGGTTGTTCTGTATTTTGTTAAACAAGGAACAATATCAAGACATGGTTGCGAGAGGTTAGCTTGCTTTTGCTTTTGCTTTCCTTTTTTTTTTTTTTTTTTCCTTGTTTCATCCACCTCCGTCGAATATTTTGTATTCCAATGTTGATAATCTGACTTCGTTTGATCAGCGCACTGAGTTTTGGGTTGGATGGATGCTAACCGTCTTTTCCATGAAGTTCGGGATCTTCGGTATTCAGAAGTTCCATCGCTCNAATTTTTTTTTATGATATGCTAGATGCTGCAAATCAGCCACTCTACGATGGATGTAGAGAAGGACATTCTAAATTATCGTTGGCGGTTAGGATGATGACTATTAAAACTGATCATAACTTAGCTGAGGTTTGCATGGATGACTGGGCTGATTTGATTAAAGAGTATTTGCCAGAGGACAATTTAGCTGCTGAAACTTACTATGAGATACAGAAGCTGGTTTATTGTCTTGGGTTGCCTTCTGAGATGATAGATGTCTGTGTTGACAATTGCATGCATTTTTTGGAAAGATGATGATAAGTTGCAGGAATGTCGATTTTGCCATAAGCCAAGATGTAAGCCGCAAGGTACTGGTCGGAGTAAGGTACCGTTCCAACGGATGTGGTACCTTCCTAAACTGATAGATTAAAAAGAATGTATCAGTCTGAGAGGACAGCTGCATCGATGAGATGGCATGCATATCATTTGCAGACAGATGGGGAGGTTACTCATCATTCAGATGCAAAAGCGTGGAAATATTTTAAGACGGTACATCCAGACTTTGCTAGAGAGAAACGTAATGTGTATCTTGGTCTTTGCACATATGGATTTAGTCCATTTGGTATGTCTGGTAGGCAATATTCTTTATGGCCAGTAATCCTAACGCCTTACAACCTTCCTCCAGATATGTGCATGCAAAAGGAATTTTTATTTTTGAGTATTTTAGTACCAGGTCCAAAGCATCCGAAGCGTTCCCTTGATGTGTTTTTGCAGCCTCTGATAGAGGAATTGGAGCAGTTGTGGTATACCGGGATTCAGACATATGATTTTGCAAGGAAATTTTTTTTTACAATGCGTGCGGTGCCTATGTGGACAATAAGTGACTTCCCTGCTTACGGGATGTTATCAGGTTGGACTACGCATGGGCGATTGTCTTGTCCATATTGTCTTAATCGGACAGATGCGTTTCAATTGAAACATGGTCGGAAAACAAGTTGGTTTGATTGTCACCGCCGATTTCTACCGATTCACCATGCATATCGAAGAAATAAGCGGTTGTTTAGAAAGAACAAAGCTGTTCGTGTTCCACCTCCTGTTTATATTTCCGGGGAAGATCTAGAAGCAGAAATTGATCATTATGGTGCATTGGAAACAATCAATCGTGGTGAAAATTGGCACACTTCAGCTAATATGCCGGATGGATATGGGGAGCATCACAATTGGCATAAGAAAAGTATATTTTGGAAACTTCCGTATTGGAAGGATCATTTGCTTAGACACAATTTGGATGTCATGCACATTGAGAAAAACGTTTTTGATAACATCATGCATACAGTGTTAAACGTGCGTGGAAGGACTAAAGACAGCGGTAAGTCAAGGTTATACTTGCCTGATCTTTGTTGTCAGAATGAGTTACATATTACAAGTAATGGGAAAGCACCTGTCCCCATATTTCGATTGGGTGCAGAAGAAAAGTAAGCTTTGTTCAAATGGACGACATCTGATGTGAAGTTTCCGGACGGGTACGTATCTAATTTAGCTAAATGTGTTGAGAAAGGGCAAAAGTTTTTCGGGATGAAGAGTCATGACTGTCACGTCTTTATGCAACGACTACTTCCTTTCGCATTTGCTGAACTTCTACCAGGAAATGTACACGAAGCAATTGCAGGTATATAAATTTAAATTAATCACATATTGCGAATTTAAGATTTTCTATAATTAATATATATATATATATATATGAAATGGAAAATTAACATTATTACCTTATATATCATGTGATTGTTATTGTAGGCATTGGAGCGTTTTTTCGAGATCTTTGTACCCGCACTTTGTCAGAAGATGTTATTGCACAACTTGATACTAGTATTCCTATTTTGTTGTGCAACATGAAGAAAATATTTCCCCCAGCCTTCTTTGATGTTATGGAACATCTACCTATTCATCTCCCTCACGAAGCAGAACTTGAGGGACCTGTGCAGTATCGATGGATGTACCCATTCGAGCGATTCATGGGACATTTGAAGCGGAAGGCTAAAAATCTAGCTAAAGTTGAAGGCTCAATAGTAGCAGGAAGTTTAACAGAAGAAACTTCTCACTTCACGGGGTACTATTTTGGCTCGAAGGTTCGCACACAGAAAATGACAGCATGGTGATATGATGATGGAGGTGTAGGCCGAACATATGCTAATGAAGGTGTCCCAGATATATGTTCTTCAATCGGTCGATTATGTGGAAGAGTGAAGTTAGTTTGGTTTGCCAATGAAAAAGACCATCATAGTGCACAAACGTATATCCTCTTAAATTGCGAAGAAGTTAGTCAATTTGAGACGTAAGTGTATAAACATATATACATATATATGGCTATAATATATGCTAGCTTTATACCAATTACGATATGTATCTTAATTACAATTGTAAATACTTTTGTATGCAGTGAATTTGTTAGACAAGTCCGAGAAGTCATTGAAGGAATCTCAGGCGATGAAATCGACAAGCGTAAAGATCAACATTTTGCCCCGTGGTTGAAGACGCAAGTACGTAAAAATTTAAATGATCTGATTAATTACTAACTTGGACAATTAACCTAATACATATTTTGATTACTTTTGTAATTAAATTAATTAATGATATAGGTCGAGTAATGGGATACCGCATATCCACTCTGGTTCCATGAGTTAATCAAAGGCCCCATATCGAAGATAACGAGTGCACCCATGTATTGCACACGCGAATATATATTTCATACATTCAAATACGACAATCAAAGAGCTACTGCCAACTACGGGGTATGTGTGCGGGGTGAAATAGATTTTTATGGAGTGTTGCAAGACATAATTGAAGTTGAGTACACTGGTTGCTTAGGTTTGAAATGCGTTATGTTCAAATGCGACTGGTTCGATCCAACAGTTGATCGAGGCGTCCGTAAAAACAAATTTGGGGCAGTAGATGTCAACCAATCACGACGTTACAATAAGTATGAGCCATTTATCCTAGCATCACAAGCAGAACAAGTAAGCTTTGTTCCATATCCGCGAGTTCGCACCACACGTATCTCATGGTTATCAGTTATAAAAGTTTCTCCGAGGGGTCGAATTGTGGGGGTTGAGGATCTACCAATGCAGCAAGATCATTGCTCTGATATGCCAGAACTAAATGAGAGCACTGATGACATACTTTTGATAGATCCTCAAAACAGGCAAATTGAATATTTCCCAGACGATACAGAGGAAAAAGATGAGGAAGATGAGTTCGAAGAAAGTGATGAACCAGATGATCAAGAAACGGATGTGTCTTCGTCCAAAAATGAATCAAAGTGACCGCGCTAGCTAGTAATTATTGTGAATTTAATGTATTAATATAATATTGTGATCGAGTAATTATTGTGAAATTTTAATGATATGATTTCTATGAAATGCCCTAAACCCCAAACTTGATCCCATCTCCGATCTCCACTCATTTTCCGCCGTAGGTGCGGTGATTAATAAATTACGAGACATATGTGTCTATGTGTCTTGTAATTTATTAATTGCCCAAAAACGGCGAGAAATGAGCGGTGATCGGAAATAGGATGAAGTTTGGGGTTTAGGGGATTTCAAAGGAATCGTCGCTAAATCGTCGCTAACTGTGATTGTCACAAAATCGTTGCAAAATTAGTGACGATTTAGCCACGAATTATGACGAATCGTGGCCAAATCGTCCCTAACTGTAATTGTCACAAAATCGTTGCAAAATTCGCGACGATTTAGCCACGATTCATGAAATACCCTAAACCCTAAACCTTAAGCCCTAAACCCTAAACCTGAACCTATTAACATCTTATTGTATTATGCATCTCTCAATGAAATTCATCTTGACTTTATAGAATTGATCGGAAATGAAAATTCGGTCAATCACAGTAATATCCACAAAATGAATCATTGTATTAATAATCTAACATGTACGCAAACTCTCTGTTTTACTCATTCTCCAATCTCGATGAACTTATAGATAATTTCATGATTTTGGGTTTACGGTAAACATGTAAAGTTGTTTCTGGAATGGTGCAATCGACGTTACAGTTTTTGTACCTAAACCCTAAAACAAATTTTACAATTTTCCTCACTAATTCGTTGCAAAATTTGCGACGATTTGGCGACGAATCGTCGCTAATTCGTCACTAACTGTGATTGTCACAAAATCGATGCAAAATTAGTGACAATTTAGCCACGATTCGTCATAATGCCCTAATCCCTAAACTCTTTGCCCTAAACCCTAACCTATTAACATCTCATTGTATTATGCATCTCTCAATGAAATTGATATTGACTTTAGAGAATTGTTCGGAAATGAAAACTCGGTCAATCACAGTAATATCCACAAAGTGAATCATTGTATTAATAATCTAACATATACACAAACTCTATGTTTTACTCATTCTTCAATCTCGATAAAATTATAGATAATTTCATGATTTTGGGTTTACGGTAAACATGTGAAGTTGTTTCTAGAATGTTGCAATCGACGTTACAGTTTTTGTGCCTATATCCTAAACCGTAAAACAGATTTTACAAATTTCTTCACTAATTCGTTGCAAAATTTGCGACGATTTGGCGACGAATCATCATAAAATATGAATTTAATTTACCGCGTGCCGGTAAATTAAACTCCCGCGTGTAGGAAATACAAGAAATTAATATTCCTCACAAAATCGTTGCTAAATTAGCGACGAATTAGCCACGGTCTGATTGCGACGATTTAGGCACGACCACTAATTCTATATAAACACACGCTCAGGTTTTCTTCATTCACTCTCACAATTTTCTCTCTTCCTCTTGCTCACCTCCTCCCGAATACCTTGCGAAAAATGTATTTTTTTTTTTATGTTTTGAATTTTAGTTAGTATAGATAGGAATGGAACATTTTAGGTCGGTAGAAACGGAATCAAATTAGGAAAAATAGCAGACTGCCCGGGTGTTTATAGATAGTAATTTTTTTCATGTTTATGCAGATGGGCCATCGTCGTTCACATTACGCTCAGTTTTTGAGAGAGATTGGTGATACATCGGGTACCGGATTGCCCGTGTCTTCTGAGGCTACGGAGACGGATTTTGTCCTGGCGACGCAAACACAGAGTGCTCCGCCGCCACAACCACCTCAGATTCCGCAACCTGGAGGCCGTGCCCCGGCCCCATATGCACACCTGACGGTTCTTGATTTGCTTGCACAGCTGTAATGCTCAAATTAATACCCTATTAAGATACTAAAGCAGTAGTTATAGTATAGCTAGGGGTCGAACCACAAAGACTCACAGAGATGCACAATAGATTGTATAGTATCAAATTAAGCTAAGCCAAGAGATGTAATTGAAAGCAGTGCATAAATTAAAAGAGTTGTAATTCAATTGGAGAAAGATAGGCTCATGGTATTTCTCAAGAAATCAATGATGCAGATAAACTAACTAGCAGGATTCAGATTTAGCGCATTTCTTGAACTCAAATCACTAAGGTATAATTAACCAATTGTCGTTGCGAGAATTATCTAAATCTAAATCCTAGGAATTCCAAATCTCTTTGCGAATTCTAAAGTCTAAATCAGCTTTAATATCAGGTTTGATATGTTCACAAATCAATTAAACCAAATCTCTTTGCGAATAATCAATTTGCTCGCCTTAGGTTCTATCAGGTAATTAATCGCACTGTCGTGCCTAATCAATTATCCTAAGATCTAAGTTCCAGATTCGTCAACCTAGAATTAGCTTTGAACACAACCTAAGCGAAGAACTAATTCAGATGGTGAATCCTATAAACTAATCAACCTAGCATTCAGAGAAAACCCTTAAGAGAACCCTGAACCTAAAGTGGATCTACTCAGACATGGAGAATGAAACAATCAACATAACTGAATAAATCATCAAATAAATCAGAAAGAGTAACAAGAGGTTTTGAGATCTGATCTCGGACGAAGGGAGATTCAGACTTGTCTTCCTCACAAAACCAAAGTAAAATAAAGCTTACAAAATAAAGCATACAAAATAAAGCATAGCCATAAAAATGGCTGTAAAATCCCTATAAATAACCTAAAACACGAATTGGGGCTTCTTGTAATTATTAAAGACTTCTGGGCACTTTTGCAATTCTTCAAGTCTTAGAAAACTTGCGGGTCGTGTCTTGTTGCGATGGGTATCGATCGATACTAGCTAGTATCGATCGATACCAAGGCTTCATATCGGGTTCTCAGCAACACGAACTTCTGCTTTGCTCCAAATGCTCCAGAAAGCTCCAATATCTCTAATAATGTTCCCAACGTGCTGTGCTATGACCTGTAAAAGACTCTAAAAGACTCCAAAATATTATAAAGACTCTATAAAAAAGATTTATATCATGGCTTAAATAGGGTAAAAACCATGATATATCAACTCCCCCAGACTTAGCCTTTGCTTGCCCTCTAGCAAATAGAAGACTAAACCAGAGAAAAAGGTTTGAAAACGCGGAGACTCACCTGTTCAGGAACCATTGCAGAGATCCTTTTCCCAAGCACCCAGATGTCACCTAACCAGCTTTTGATCTAACTACCATGTACTTCTCCGTAGACATTCGCAACTTTTCCAGACTCCATACATTATCTCACACCATTGTTCAAATAAAGCCCTCATCGCCAGATTCATCGCTGCAGCCAATGTTCAAGAACCTTCTAGATTCTTTACCAGACAATATCATGACAAGGAACCACCTTTTTCACACTATTTATATCAATTTCTCTGCCCCAGACTTATTTCTTACTATGTTCTTTCTTTTATTTTCAGCTTTGCATATACACATCAAGGTATGAGACGCGAGTATTGATGGTGTTAGCCACCTAATCCCCGGTTCTTCCCTCTCAATGTATCAAAGGATGTAGGCGAATAATGGCATCATAGGAAAATCCTAGCCTCGCTTCCAATCCTTTGTGTGATCATTCCCTCTTAAGTAGAATAATGGGATCGCTGGAAATTTTCCTAACCCTCTGCTCAGAAGAAAATAATTTCAATCTTTTATGCTCTTATTTATCAACTTATAACAGGGGAGAGAGATACCATAACTCTAAACACATGGGTTCCTTTATCAGATATGAATGATGAATCAAGCTCTAAAAACACTAACCACATTGATGAAGTGCAAAAATTTGGCTCAGGCTTTAGAAAAACTCTGCTGGAGACATGAATGTTTTCTAGTCAACTGGTCAGTCCTTGGATTTTTCATTAGTCGATCTAGAACTAATCCTGTAACACTGTGCACTCAAAAATAAAATCAAATCAATAGGTTCAAGCACAGGATCATCGTCTCCAACAAGTTTTGACTCAATAAAAACGATTATGACTCGGTAAAACGACTGACTCTAAGAAAAATAAACACAATGTCAGCAGACACCTCCCCTAGACTTGAACAACAATGTCCCAAGTGTTATCTAGCCTAGAGTCAGTGAAAGAAAACAAAAGAACATAATAAAATTGGGAAAAACAAGAAGTTACCTTGCTGGAACATTGAGTATCGATCGACACACAACCTAGTATCGATCGATACCAGACTTAAATCGACATGAACCTTAATCAATCGCGTAGGGTATCGATCGATACTGAAGGGTATCGATCGACACTCAGGCGATTTCGAGTTTGCTCCTTGTTTATTCCTGACACAAAACAAAAAAGAAATAGAAAATACTTATATATATAGACTCACCAGTGGGTTGCCTCCCACCAAACGCTCGTTTAATGTCAGTAGCTTGACTGTAACGCCCTTCAGGCTGGATAAGAGTGAGAGCTTGCACCAAAACAGGCTCCACAACTTGACATTGCTATCTTCAGAGTTCTGCTCAACATGCCTTTCACAAACTCTTTTCCTTTCTCCTTCAGCTCCGAAGTGAGATGGACCCTAGCCTTAGAGAATGGCTTCGAAGCTCCTTTGCACTTCGCCTTGTACTCGATTGAATCTCCATCACACTTCTGA
This sequence comes from Eutrema yunnanense, assembly GCA_002933935.1. Classification (NCBI taxonomy): domain Eukaryota; kingdom Viridiplantae; phylum Streptophyta; class Magnoliopsida; order Brassicales; family Brassicaceae; genus Eutrema; species Eutrema yunnanense. The sequence continues at coordinate 122,676 of PKML01051770.1, forward strand.
GGAATCAATGTGACATGGAAATCCTCGACTCTTTTGCTCTTGGCCTTCTTCTTTGTTGCCTTGGCCTTCTTGACAATTTCCTTGGGGATGTTGGGCGGTTCAGCTGAAACCTCTGTTACAGTTGGTATGTCAGGAGGTTCTTCCAAAGGATCTGATATCAACGTCGCTCCTATTACAGCATCAATGCAAGAGATACGTGTGGGAGTTCCTCTAGAGATGGCTTTGTAGTACACCTCCTTGTCAATGTATGAGAATGAGATGCGCTTGCTGGGTGTGTCCATAATGGCACCAACCGTAGCCATGAACGGTCTTCCGAGAATCAACTGCGTACGAGATTTTGCATTCATCTCTACAACCTGAAAATCAGTAGGAACCAGGTAATCTCCTATTGTGATCATCAAATCAGCGATTGCCCCATATGGAAGAGAGGTGGAATCGTTCGCGAACGTGATATATGTCTTTGGAGGTTGAATATCAGCTCCCAATCTCTCTGAAATTGCCCTGGACATGACATTGACGCAGGCTCCTGAGTCAACGAGAGACTCTTTGAATTCAACTCTAGAGATAGAGCATGGAACTGAGAAGATCTCTGGGTCTTCCCTCTTAGTCAACTGTCTCAGTGGAGGTGTACCTCTGGCCTTAATGAAGAGTGCCTTGATCTCTTCCTCAGTTTCTCTGCAATCTTTGAATTGACTTAGCAGAGGACGGTGTTCTAGAGCTTCTTCAAAGGTTGATTCAGGGGAAATCCTTCGTACCATCTTCTCAAAGCCACGCAGCTGCTTTGGAGTGATATGATCTCTGAGGTGTTTAGGAACAGGATTCAGCTTCTTGGGCTTGCGAACTCTTTCTTTGATCAACTCAGGTGTCTCCACACTTTCTGGCTCATTCTGCGAAGGGTATCAATCAACACCAGGTAGGGTATCGATCGATACTCTTGCTGTTGAATCATCCTTGACAGATTTATCATCATCAAGGGGAAGCTCCACAATCAGCTTATCCAGCATAGCATTGCATCTGGCGTCCTCCCATTCCTTCCTTGTCAAAATTCGAGGCATAGGATAAGGTATCCTGGGTATATACACTCGTTCTGCAACTACCTTAGGCACCATAATCGAAGTCTCAGTTGTCTCCTCAGAAATCGCCTCAGTATCGACCGATACCAATGGGGTATCGATCGATACACGAGTTTTGGAAGTATCCCGTTTCAGAATTGTAACTGGCATCGATCGACACTTGGGGGTATCGATCGATGCCTTGGCGATTTCAGGATCCTCATCAAAATTTTCTGCACTTGAGGAGATCGCATTGATGTGTGCTCTTGGATTTTCAGTTCTCCCTGGAAGAAAACTTTCCTGCCTTTTCACTGCTGCTGCTGTCTGAGCGACCTGAGTTTCCAGCTTCTTCTGAGAGAGACTGATGGCTTCGATCTTCCCATTCAGATCCATGTACTGCGAGTCAAACTTCCCATTGAAATCCCCCTGCAACTTCTCTTGTCCTCGAAGAAGCTGTTCCATCATGAATTCCATCTTATTGTCTGTGGACTTTGGAGAGATGGGCTGGTACGAAGAGTTCCCGTAATTGCGAGTGTTGTTACTGAAGTTCCGGTTGTTGTTGTACCCAAATTGCTGATCCTGAAATCCAGAACCACCAACGTAGTTACAATCTTCCATTTCATCTCCACCGATATTATTGACTCCATCAGCAAAGTGCACAGTCTTCTTCGGCTTCCCAAGCAAAATATCCAGCTTCGCTTGAACTTCAGCAATCTGAGACCCATCAATTCCTGCTGCTTGCTTCTCCTCTCGAAATCAGCATTCTTGGTGCTATTGCTAGACGCCAAGTTCTCAATCAGCACGACTGCATCATCTGGATACCTGGTGTTGAAATTTCCATTACTCGCAGTATCCATAGCCATCTGGTACCTCCAATCGATCCCTCTGTAGAATGTGCCCAGCAGCTGAACTTGATTGAACCCATGGTGCGGACAATCTCTCTGATAAGATTTGAAGCGAATCCAAGCAGCCTTGAGTGCCTCTGTTGGACCCTGAGAAAATTGAGAGATCTTGTTCGTGAGCTCTTCAGACCTCGCATCATCATAGAAATTGCACAGAAATGCATTCTTCGTCTCATCCCATGTAGGTAGCGAATCAGGAGCTGACTGTTTCAGCCAATAAGCAGCATCCCCACTAAGAGAGTATGAGAAAAGTTTGCAAAAGAGGAACTCATTGGGCACTCCAGTGTACTTCATACCAGTGACCAAATCTTCGAACCTCTCGATATAATCCATGGGATGCTCTTGAGGTAAACCATGGAAAGGACTCTGACTCACGAGAGCATAGTACGCAGGCTTCAGCTCGAAGTCGTTCCTCTGAAAATTTGGGATACGAATCGCAGATCGATTGGCATAGAACTGATCAGGTCTGTTGTGCTCGCCAAGTGTCCTAACTCGATCACCTGCAGCATTCCCAACGTTGGCGCGCCCAGCTGGCGCGACAATCTCAATAACAGCAGCAGGGACAACGACGTTTCCAGCCTCATCAAGTCGCTGCCCTCTCTCATTGCACACATGACCTTCTTGGTCTCTCAGAACTCCAGCTTCATCAGCTCTTAAAACCACTGGGTTATTCATCCCTGATGTTTGCTTTGTCTTTCTGTTTGTGCGTTCCACAAGCGCTAGCTGTTCCAGTGACAGTTCAACTAGCTGAGTGCTCGTGTTGCTCCTGGTTTCACGAACAGGCATACACCTGAAAACAAAACACTAGACAAGGCACGTAAGTAACCAAAAAAATACGTTGAGTATCGATCGATACCAAGTGGTGTCGATCGATATCAACAAAAGAAGTCGACGAGTATCGACCGATACTAGGGAGTATCGATCGATACCGACAAACTTAGTCGAATTTCTCAAACTAAAATCTAAAGGCAAAATTGAGTCCCCGACAACGGCGCCAAATTTGATATGCTCAAATTAAATACCCTATTAAGATACTAAAGCAATAGTTATAGTATAGCTAGGGGTCGAACCACAAAGACTCACAGAGATGCACAATAAATTGTATAGTATCGAATTAAGCTAAGCCAAAAGATGTAATTGAAAGCAGTGCAGAAATTAAAAGAGTTGTAATTCAATTGAAGAAAGATAGGCTCAGGGTATTTCTCAGGAAATCAATGAATGCAGATAAACTAACTAGCAGGATTCAGATTTAGCGCAGTTCTTGAACTCAAATCACTAAGGTATAATTAACCAACTGTCGTTGCGAGAATTATCTAAATCTAAATCCTAGGAATTCCAAATCTCTTTGCGAATCCTAAANTGAATGGAAGAAAGCATGGAAGAATTCTGGCGATTTAGCAAAGCCCCTGCACATGGATAAAGTCGTATGGGACGGCGTGGTGCGGTATTGGCTGGATCCGAAGTCCATCATAACTTTGGAGAAGTGTTCGGCTTCCCGCAACACCGTTGGTTCAGACGGGAAACTCAAGGCTTTGCCTCATACAGCCGGGCAAACACCTTTTGCGGGTGTTCGTCTACAGATGGTAATTAAATTTATTTAAATTAATTTATTTATGTAATTTACTTCGTCAATAACATAGTTTTTTTCCTTAGGCCGCCAAAGACGGATGTGTACTCCCTCCGATGACTAAGGTTTTTGAGCGGACGTACCGAAAGAAGGATGGTTCCTTTGTTTCAGAGACGGCCGAGCATATCTTCAATGAGGTGACTTCCAAGGTCACCGAACGAGAGACACAACTCTCTCAACATCTATCTCCAAGTGGTTCGTCGGTCATGTCTGGAGGGTTGACCACACCCGATATTGACCGGATCTTCGAGCAGGTATATAGAATAGTTAGTACTTTTTAATTTTTTAAAAATTTCTAATTGTAAATTTAAAAATAGGTTGCCCCTAAGAGAAAGGGGAAGGTTGTCGGGATGAGATCTATTCGAGATGTGTCGGCCGCCTCTTCATATGCTCCGCGACGACGATCGCCAGAAGATGATCCAGTCTCTTACGTGCCACGATTACAAGTCTTCAGGAGCGGGTTGAGACCGAGGCTACTCGGTCTATGGCATATCAGGCGAAGATTACGAGTCTTCAGCAGCGGGTTGAAATGGATGCTACGCAGACTGACTCACTCTTCGACATCTTGGCAGAAGGGAACCCATCAATGCAAGCCATGTTGCGGGAAAAGCGAAGAAGCCGAGCAGAGGCAGCGGCAGAGGCAGCGACACAAGCAGCATGCACATCCGGTTCGTCGAGACGTCCCGAAGACGATTTGAATATCGACGATTACGATATAGTTATTTAGATTTAGGATTTCAAATTCTAAATTTTTTTTTTTGTAAGAAAATATAATTATTTTTTTCTTATAAAATATTATTATATATTATTTTTAAAATTTTCATTTTATAATTTCGAAATTAATAAAATTTCAAAAATAATAATAAAAATCATATATATATGAATCGTCGTTAATTCGATGGTAAACAATAGTCCTCGTTGATTCGTTGCTAATTTAATCGTCATAAAATCGTGGCTAATTTACAACGATTGTACGATGATTTATTAGCGACAATTTCACGACGATTAATTATCATCGATTTTATGACGATTAATTAGCAATGATTTTATGACGATTAATTAGCAACGATTTTATGACAATTAATTAGCAACGAATTAACGACGACTATTGTTTGCCATCGAATTAACAATGAAATATTTACCTTCGAATTTCCATCGTTTTTACGACGTATTTATATTCGTCATAATTTCAATGTAAAATTTACGACGATTTTACTACGAATATTTACCGACGATTTAGCGACGAATTTTTGTCCCTCGTACTTTCCCGACGATTTTACGACGATTTGTGGTTTGCGACGATCAGTTAACGACGATCTCTGTTTCGTCGCAAATTTGATTGTAACCCTCTTTTGCAACGATTTTACAACGATATCGTTCGTTGCAAAAAGGGTGTTTTCTTATAGTGTACCCATATGGTCCTAGAGATATATTATTTGGCATTTCAAAGAGTACCTCTCTAATCTTCTTCTCCAAAACAGTTTGGCTAAGCGCACAAGCTTCTGCTTCAGATACCCAAAAAGAGAGAAGATTTTAAAGCCTTTCCACCGAAATACCTTCAAAGTCTTCTGGTTTATGTTGTAGGAATTCTCTGAAATATTGTTCGGCTTATGTTTGTATTTCCTCTCTTTGCACTACCATCCTTCCATAAATACAATGAATCTCTCATATCGTGTTTTGGGCTTCCCTCGTAGCTACTGCTCAATGAAACGTCATATTATTCTGATCACCAACCTTTAGCCAATGCATTTTGGATCTCTGTTTAAGAAACTTCTCCTCCAAACCCGACACCAAATCCCACATTTGATACGCCAAATTCTCTGCCTCCATAGCTGCCGCAGAGGGATTAGATAGGTTTAATTCTTGTTTTTCACAGAGAGATTGATAAGGCTCCTTTGCTTTTTGATAAACCGTGTTTTTACTGGTTTCTAATCTCTATTTTTGTGTCTTATATCGAGTCAAAGTTTCTTTTTAGAGTCTTTTAGTACGTTATCGAGTCTTTTCAGGTTTTAGGTGACTTTGGGAGAAAATGAGCCGTTTTGGGTGAAAATGAGCATATGGAGATGTAGAATCAAGCAGAGGCGTCAGAAGTTTTCCATTCGTTGAAAAACTTCCCATCGATGGATCGAGCTCAAATTTTGATACAAGATAGAACAATGAATTAGCTTTCATTTGGAAGTGTTTTGAGACCATTCCAACGGTGCGATCAATGGTTATGCTAGTTTTCGTGAAGACAGTCCATTCTGGCGAGCAGAAGAAGCAAGTGCAGAGGGAAGCCTGGATCGATCGATCCAACCTTGCGAACACTTTCCAGATCGACCGAATCAAGCAGATCGATCGATCCTCCCTTGGGATCGATCGATCTACTTTTCTGACCAAAAAGGCAGTTTTTAACTTCCTATTTTGCATTGGAATCACCCCAACTCGACCCAATTCGGTTTCTATGTATGAGTAATCTTTTCTGCACTGTTCCATGCGTTTTTCTCCACGTAACTCCAATTTCTTTCTTAAACGCTTTTTTACCTGAGATAACTATATAAAGAACTAAAAGACTCTATAAACGAACTTTGACTCGATAAAATACTCAAAAGAAACACCAAAACATGTGTTAGAAAACGGTAAAAACCAAAACCAAGCATATCAATTTCTCTAGACTTAGTCTTTTGCTTGTCTCAAGCAAACAGAAAACTAAGCAAGAAGAGAAAGTTTTAAAAACACGGAGACTCACATTTCCTTTATAATTCTGCGATGACCATTACCTTTAGAATTATGCGATGACCATTACCTTAGTAATCCACATGTTGCCAAACTAGTTGCAGATCGAACCACCATGTACTTCTCTGCAAGCATCGCAGCCTCCCCGACTCAACTCATTATTTCGCTGAATAATCCAAAGCTATCATTGCTGGGTCAAATCAAGGATCATAGTGCCAAGAACTTTCTAGACTCTTTCCCTTTCGATATCGTGACGAGACAACAACATAACCTTTGGTACTTTTTCCCTCCCTCAAACTTATTATTTTCTCATTTTCTTTTCATAGGGTCAATGGCTGATGGAACTCGAGTATTGGTGGTTTTTGCCACCGAATATCCGGCTCATTTTAGTGCTACCTTTTTATTCTAAGGTGTAGGCGAATAGTGGTATCCCTGGAAAATTTCCTCAACTTCGCTTCCAACCTTAGTGTGATCATATCTTTCGAAGTAAAATAATGGGATCGATGGAAAATTTCCTAGCCCTTTACCCGAAAGAAAATCATTTCATCATTTCATCATTTCTGCTTTTTATTTTAAATAAGGGAGAGGAGTACCATACTTTCACACATGTCGCCTTGTCAGATACGAATGAGGAGTCAAGCTCTGAAGACACCAATCACAATGATGAGGTAAGAGGAAGAGCTCTGAAACTAGCTCAAGCTTTTTGATTTTTTCTGGAAACATGGATGCCTCTGATTAACTAGGTCAGCCTTTAGATTTTTCATTAGTCTGATCTTAAGCTAACTCTGTAATAATGGTCACTTAGATGCGAAATCACAGAAATAAAAATTCAAAGGTCGTGATCATAATCTCCAATATATAAGTTTTGACTCAATAAAACAAAATGACTCAAAGAAAACATCAAAATGAATAGGTCGGTATCGGTCGATGCAAGATATGCATCGATCGATTTTTTTTCTCTGGACGCCCTGCATCGATCGATGCGTACACTACATCGATCGATTTCCGATTTTCTGGACCCTCGGCATCGATCGATACCTAGGTGGTATCGATCGATTTTGTTATGCTCGTTCCTGCATTTTTTTTTTTTTTTTAGAGAACCTGAGACACTTAGACTTCAAAACTAAAAATTAAAAAATGTTAGTGAAAGCAAAAATAAAGGAAAAAATAAGATATGTACACTTACCAGTGGGTTGCCACCTATCAAGCGCTTGTTTTAAGTCTCTAGCTTGAATTTGGCTCATGTATTAGTCAGGATGGGCATGAAGACTTGCCCCAAAACAAGTTCCACAGTTAGACATCTCTAATCTCAGAACTCTGCTCAACATACCCTTCACAGCTTCTTTTCCTTTCTCCCTCATCTTTGAAGTGAGAATGGCTATAGCCTTACAGAATGGCTTTGAAGTTCCTTTGCACTTCACTTTATACTCAATCGAATCTCCATCACACTTATGAGGGATCAAAGTTATATAAGTATCTCCCTTGACTCTTTTGCTTTTTACCTTCCCTTGTGCCTTAGTCTTTATGATGACGCCCTTGTTGATGATAGGAGGATCATCTAAGACTACTTTGACTTCGTCCTCTTTATAAGGCTCTTTCAAAAGATCAACCACCAGCGTCTCTCATGTGACAACAGTGATGCAAGAGACGTGTTTGGGAGCTCCTCTAGTGGGGATGGCTTTGTAGAAGACTTTTTGTCAATGATAGAGAGTGAGATTCTCTTATTGGGCAATTCTACAACTGCCCCCACTGTAGCCATGAATGGTCTTCCCAGAATCAGAGGCATGTCAGAACCTTCACTCATCTCCACAACCTAGAAATCAGTAGGAACCAAGCAATTTTCTACATTAATAAGCAAATAAGGGATGATACCATATGGGGTTGTGGTAGAGGATTTAGCGAACACAAGAGTCATCTGAGGAGGCTTCATATCAGCAATTTCCAACCTCTCTGCAACAGCCTTCGACATCAGATTCACGCTAGACCCAGAATCTACAAGAGATTCTTTAAATTCGACTCTAAAGATAGAACATGGAACAACAAACTTCCCAGGGTCTTCAATCTTAGACAATTGCTTCATTGGCGGTGGTGTGCTCCTTGCCTTGATGAATAATGCCTTAATCTATGCTAGAGTCTCTCTGAAATACTGGAAGAAATCTAACAAAGGACGGTCTTCCAAGGCTTTTTCAAACGAGATCTCATGAGGAATTCTCCTCACCAACTTATCAAAAACCACTCAGCTTCTCTGCACTAATAGGCTTCCTGAGGTGTCTGAGTGGTTCAGGGTATGGCACCTTAGGAGACTATGGTGGTGGGGTGATGGAAGCGTATTTCTTCTCTGCTGCAAGAGCATGTGGTTCAACCCCATTCTTCAACTCAGGCATAGTCTTCATTTCTCCTTGAGCAGTGATTGCATTGCAATGCTCTCTAGGATTTGTCTATACTTTTCCCGGAAGATTTCCTGGATGTCTCTTTATTGCTTCGGCAGTTTGAGCAACCTGAGTATTTAGCTTCTTCACACGAGTGCATACAGCTTCGTACTTGCTGTTGAGATCGTTGTACATGTTATCAACCTCGACATTGATCTCTTTAGAAGATTGTTGTTGGTTGAGCAGAAGTTGTTGCATAAGAACCTTAAGCTCATCCTGAGAGTTATTCGCAGAGCTTGCATGAGCTTGTGGGAACACCTTCCTAACATATTTTCTAATAGATTTGTGTCTATCATAAATAATCACCAACTCTTGTTGGTCGGCACAAATTATCGTAATTGAGTTAGAAACCATTCCCATGAAGCAGTATTTTCAGAATCTACAATCCAAAAAGCTAAGGGAGAATATCTTACCGTTTCCATCCTGCGAAGTGGGTACAAGCAAAACACCCTCAAACTTTCCTTTCAAATGAGCTCCATCTACCACAACCACATTTCTTATAAACTGAAAACCACTGACACATTCACCAAATGCAATGAACAAGTACCTAAACCTGTCTTGCTCGTCGCATTTAAGTCTAGTAATTGTACATGGATTCGCTGCCTCAATCTTATACATATATATAGGCAAATAATCATATCCAGTGTCCCATGTACCTCGTTCAAGCTCACATGTGTGCACTAATGCTTTGTATGACTTCCAATAATCAATATCAATACCAAAAAAAGCCTTCATGACATCCATGATGTGCATAGGTCTAATTCCAATACCAATTTTCCCAAATTTTCTCAAATACAACTCTCCAATACACTTTGATGTAACTTGTCGATGACGAGAACACCTCTACGTCACAAAACATGTATGATTGTCTATGTATTTTCGCACTTTAAACTCTGAGAATTTTTTAATTGCCGATGCACGAATCTTCCAATACCAACCAGCGACAAAACATTTAAGTACCAACAAAGTTGTTTTCGACTTATAAGTTGTATAATCAAAGTTCTTAAAAATTGATATATTTGCCCAACCCTAATACGCTCCAGAATCTGAAAATATTTTGTGTGCCTTCTAAGCCATCAATCATATGCTCTTCAATATCCCCATGGCAAGATATATCTGAAGTAGATCCGTAACTACCATCCATATAACTACGAGTTTGTCCATTTTCATCCAGTTCGTCAAAGGAAGAACTATGTGTCTCATCTTCACCATATTTTCTAAGTGTACCACTATTGACCTCATATTCATCACAACTATATGGAGTACCACTATGTGCCTCGTCTTCACCAAATTCATAAAGAGTACCACTTTTTTCCTCATTTTCACCATCTCCGTCAAGAGTCCCACTTTTTCTGGAACTTCACCACTTCCATCAATAGTACCACTTTTTTCTTCGTCTACACTAGTTCCGTCAAATGTTCCTCTTCTTTCATGAATTTCACCAATTTCCTGCCAGATATTAAAATATAGGAAAACAAATCAGACATTAATCATATTCTATATATGAACTTATAAATAGTCGACGGACTTAGTTTTGGCATAATTTAGATTACAATCCCGCATACTCATATTTAGTCCGCAAACATATGAAGTCTACAAGTTTTCGGTAGACTAGAATATCCAGACCCGCAGACTTATGTTTCGTCTTCAAAAATTTGGCAACAAAGTCTACAAGTTTTTGGTAGACTTCAAAATCGATTTTTCGCAGACTGATTATAAGTCTGCGGATACTCAGCAGACATTCGTGAAGTCTACAAAATCCGGCCGTCTTCAAAAACTAATCTCGCATACTTACTTTTGGTTTGCAGATGATTGGCAGACTTGCGTGGAGTCTACATAATTTTGACAGACTTCAAAATCCGAGCCGTCAGACTTATAGCTAGTCTGTAAAAATTCGACAGACTTTCCTATAGCCTGCACATTCTAAGCAGACTTGAAAATATTATCTCGTAGACTTGCGACAAGTCTGCGGATAGAGTTTTCGAATCCGCCAAAAACACGCAGACTTTATGCAAGTCTACCTAATATATGCAGTCATAATGTAAGTCTACCGGCTAGGATTTTGAAGTCTGTCCGAATCACGTAGACTCCAAGCAAGTCTACCAATCATTTGCAAATCGAAAGTAAGTCTGCGATATTAGTTTTGAAGTCGGCCGAAATTTTGTAGACTTCACGAATGTCTGCTGAGTATCCGCAGTCTTATAATTAGTCTGCGAAAGTTCGATTTTGAAGTCTATCTAGGACATGTAGACTTCACGAAAGTCTGCCAAATGTGCGCATGCTAAACATAAGTATGCCAGATTGGCTATTAAAGTTTACCAAAAACCTGCAATCTTCATAAAAGCCTACCGAATGTCAGCGGACAAAATATGAGTGTGCGAGATTGGCTTTTGAAGTCTGCAAACANGATAAAGCCAACCTGCTTTGGAGATTCTCCTTGACTTGACATACGAACCATCATAGTTACATTTTATCCAACCTGGTTTTGGTCTTTCCCATAAAATGGGATGTACTGGTGTCATTGAAGTACCATTGTTATTGTTTTCTTGAACTCGTCGTTTCAGTATATCTTGAGTATCTAACCATTCTTTTACATCTTCTCGAGCCAAACGTATGGATTGTCGCCATGATATTGATCTTCTTTGATGTATTAGTATATTGCGACTTTTCCATATACGCCAGAGGATCCACACAGGTAGTTGGGAAATATGTTGCGGCATACTAGCAGGTTGTGTGAGTAGAAGATCAATCTTTGATTCCAAAGATTGAGTTGGATCAAGGATAGTCAGGTTCGGAAACCCCGAAGCTCTCCACATTGATTGAGCATAGTCACATTCAAAGAAAAGATGAAGTGTAGTTTCATCGTTGAGTAAACATCTTTGACAGGTTGCATTACTTGTTATATGCCTTCTTCTCAGACAGTCTCCAGTTGGTAAGGCTTGTGAAATCATTTTCCATAGAAAATGTTTTAACTTTGGGGCTGTGTTCAATTTCCAGATCTTCGATTTCAATAGTGGGTTTCCTGGAGGTGGGATTGTAGTTGTGATTTCGTTCGGTCCGTGCATAGCTAGCCAGTAAGCAGATTTAACTGTATATAATCCTGATTTATTGTAATGCCATCCCAAAAAATCTTTAGCATTTCGAGATCCAATCCTCATAGACAATATTAGCTCTGCATCTTCCTCGACTATTAAGCTTCTGATTTTCTCCTCTTTCCAACTTCTGTGATCCGAAATCAATTCTTGAACTAGGCAGTGTTCAACATCACTTGAGATTGGCTTCGGCGGACGAGGAGGAGTAGTAGGTAACCAAGGATCTATCCACATACTCACATTTGAGCCGCTTCCAATATTGAACCGTAGTCCTTTTAGTAGTAAGTCTCTACCCTGAAGTACAGATTTCCATATATATGAACTTTTCTTTCCTTCTCCTGAGATCAATACATTCTTCTCTGCAAAATATCTTCCTTTTAAAACCTTTGCCATCAAACAATTTGGGAAATGTAATATTCTCCACACTTGTTTTCCTAGTAATGCAATATTGAAACTTTTGAAATCTCTGAATCCAAGGCCTCCTTCCTTTTTGGGTATGCTTAAACGATTCCAAGCAAACCAGTGCATTCCTTTAATATCATTCCCTTTACCCCACCAGAATCGAGCAAGAACCCCATTAATATCTTCACAAATACCTTTGGGAATCTTGAAGACATTCATTGAATAAACTGGCATTGAGCTTGCAACAGATTTCAAAAGAACTTCCTTCCCTCCGTGGGATAGAAATTTTTTATCCCATCCTTGTGTTCTTGCTTTCACCTTATCAATGATATATTGAAACATATCTGATTTCTTTCCTCCAATCTGTTCTGGGATTCCTAGATATTTACCTCCTCCACCATCATTGTGAATACCAAGCAACCTTCTCATTTGTGATTTAACTCTGTCATGTACCCGACTTCCAAATGTTATAGCAGATTTACGAAGATTAACAGCTTGTCCTGAAGCTGCTTCATAAAGAGAAAGGACATACTTGATTGCTTTTCCTGATTTCGGATTTGCAAGAGTAAAAAAGAGAGAATCATCTGCGAAGAGAAGATGATTCACTGCTGGACTTTGATTGCTGATTTTAAGACCTTGAATCTTTCTTTCTATCATTGCTTTCGACATCAAATAGGATAATACATCAGCACAGAGAATAAATAAGTATGGAGATAAAGGATCTCCTTGTCTTATTCCTCGGTTTGGCTTTATGAATCCCCGTGGAGTACCGTTTATTTGAACTGAGAAGCTTACTGTTGAAACACAAGTCATAATCCAAAGAATCCATTTCTGATCAAAACCCAATCTCTTCATCGTTTCTTCCAAGAATTTCCACTCCAGTCTATCATAAGCTTTGGTGATGTCTGTTTTGACCGCCATATAAGATTTAGATTGACGTTTGTTAACTTTGAGAGCATGATAAGTCTCATGTGCTATAATAACATTATCTGTTATCATGCGACCAGGCACAAAGGCTGCTTGATTCTCCGAAACGATTCCGCCGAGGTGCTTTTTTAATCTATTGACAAGGATTTTTGAGATGATTTTGTAACTTACATTGCATAATGCAATTGGCCTGAAATCCGCCATTACCGTTGGTGGTGAGATTTTAGGAATGAGACACAGATTAGTGTGATTATGAGACTGATCCAGAATACCATGGTCGAAGAAGGATTGAATTTCTTTATGCAGAGACATATGGGTTTCATCCCAGAATTTTTGGTAGAAAGCTCCTGTAAAACCGTCTGGACCTGGTGTTTTATGAGCACCAATCGAAAAGACTGCATCCTTGATTTCTTCAATTGTAACAGATTTTGTAAGATCGTCATTCATATCAGTAGTAACTCGTTTCGGGAAGTCTTTAAAAACCTCTTCGATAATCAAATCTGTTGTCCCTTGAGATTGGAAAAGGTTTTGGAAATACCTTTCCGCAACTTCTCCTATTGCCGAATCTCCTCTTTTGATGATACCATCATCATCTTGTATCGAGCTTAGTCTATTTCGAATCTTCCTCGTTTTCGTAACAGAGTGATAGAATTTCGTGTTTCTATCACCTACTTCGAGCCACGTATTCCTGCTTTTTCTCTTCCAGTAGACTTCCTCATCAAAATAAGCTTGATGTAGATCCTTTCTAAGTTGTTTTCTCTTGAAACTCGTAGAGTTTCTTGATGTTGTTGCTTTGTCTAACTGATATCGTAATAAGGAAATTCTTTCCTTAGCGTTGTTTCGATTTCTTTGCTTCCACCTCGATATATGTTTGCGGCATGAGATAAGACGATGTGTTAGTGATGTAGACATATTCTGAATTCCCCAACCTTTTTTAACTGCTTGACTGAAACCATCTCTTGATACCATACGGTCATCATACATAAAGCGATCTCTTCTTTCCTGAGGAGCATCTTCAATGAAGGTAATCAAAGGTCTATGATCTGATTCATCAAATTCCAGAAAATGAGTTTCCGAATCTGGAAATTGAGTGTGCCAATCTGAGTTTGCCATAGTTCTGTCTAAACAACTGAGAATATAATGATTTCCTCTCTGTCCAGCCCATGAAAATCTATCCCCAACTGTTTTTAAGTCTGAAAAATCACAGTGTCTTATCATCTGACGAAAATCATGGAAAGATGCTTCAGGACGTGAGCGACCTCCCTTTTTTTCATCATTACTGAGTAGTTCATTGAAATCCCCCATGATAATCCAGGGATCCTTTCTGTTTATTGCCAATCTCTCTAGTCTTTCCCATAGATTGTTTCTTTGTCGTGGATCAGGATTTCCGTAGACAAAGGAAAAATAGAAACTAATTCCATTAGTTTTGATGAAACAATCTACAAGATTGGGAGATTGGAAATACACAGATAGATCTATTGAATGCTTCCATAAAATTACTAGACCACCACTAAGACCAATAGGTGGGACTGTTACATGATACTGAAAACCCATATCAGAACACAGATCTCGAATGTAGTTATCTTGTTGCTTTGTTTCTGAAAGGCAGATGATGTCCAGAAGATATTTTTGATTTATCTCCTTTAGGCGTCGAATTGTCGAGTCATTGCCAATACCTCGACAATTCCAGCAGGCTGTTCTCATGGTGGAAGAGGTGGTTCAGGGCCCACCGCGCCTCCAACGGTTAAGGTAGTGGTAAACAAGACCTTACCACTACATTCTCCTACATTGTTTACCTTTTGAACTTCATGTGTCTCAGATGCAGACTCATCGCTTAATTTCCTCTTACGGGTGTTCTTGTCTAGCAAATCTTCATCAAAACCAGTATAAACCATAGCCGTCTCTTGTTCAGCAATAGTCAGCTCTCCAGGTTTTAAATCAGTACCTGGAATGCCACCAGAATCTTCCTCCACGTCAATCAGCTGATCTTCCTCCGCCTCTATTCGATGAACTTCTTCAAGGGACATAAATTCCTCTTCTTCAATGTATTCTTCTTCCTGCATATCATGACCATTTGGAAATTGTTGAGCCACGTGATTCTGATTTTCATTCTGATATTCATCATCATTTATTTCCCGAATCTGAACCCCTCCATTTGGTCGTGGAACACGTCTTTGTATGTCATCATCATCTTCTTCATCAGAGATATGAATCGCACCACCATTTTGTATCAAGCAACTTCCAGAATCATGAGTCAACAATCCACAGACTTCACAAAAGCCCCTGAGACGTTCATAGCGAAAACGTAACAGAGTGTTAACTCCAGCTGTGAATTGAAAGTTGCGTTGAAATCGCAGAGGGAGATTGATATCCCAATTGATTCGCACTCGAGCATATTCCCTTCTAGCAATGGCTTCATGATTGTAGTCGACGTCCATCAGCATACCAAAGGCACGACCAATATGTGCAATTACATCTTGGTTCATATATTGGAGTGGGACTCCACGTATTTGAATCCAGAATGGAATGAAGTCCAGCATGACAATGTCCATTTGAGGAGCCCATCTGTGAAGGCTTAACATTCTGTCCGCAAAAGCCCACGGTCCGCGTCGGAGTACGCTTTCCAGAGTCTCTTCGGACGGGAAGATGAACTGGAATCGGTGATTGTCCACAATGCGACCAAAGATGATCCCTTCAAGACCCCAAATACGGGGAAGATTAGCAATAATTGACCGGAGATTTTGCCTGCGTGGTATTGTCGGTCTGCCCATAAGAACAAAACGGTTCTCATTTGCTGCTTGGTTCACCACATCCGCCGGAAGAGCAAAAGGCTCATCTTCAATACCAAGATCCAGATCTTGGACTGCTCTTCTTAGATTATCCGCCATTTTTAAGAGAATTGAGTAGTATCGGAATGGGTAATGAGTTTTTGAAGTTGATTGCTGGAGAATTTGTGAGAAATACCAATTCGGAAATCTTGATTTATAGATGAAAAGAACCACCGAAATCGATGGGAGATGTGCATCACGATGGATCGTGAGATCCAAAGTGGGATTAACTGTCGCCTTTCGAAAGAGGAATCCATACTCTTCTTTTTCGCCGGCGGGATCTGTAGAAACTGTCACCGTAGTGGTGAAATGTTCTCGCAAAAGAAACCGTAAAAAAATCGCTAAAAAAATCGCCATAACTGTTTCAATGGGTTAATTAACTAACTTTAACTTTAATTATTATCTTTAGTATTTATGTAATAAATAATATATTTAAGGGTAATATAGGGAAAATGTCTTTCAAAATTTATGAAAAATCTGAATAGATTATCTTAACTATATCTTATATTTTTAAGGTTATTGTAGCAAATGTCCCAAAATAACCCTTTTTTAAATAACTAGAATAACTCACTATATTTATTATTGCTCATATAACCTACTAATCACTTAACTAATTAATTAATTCCCAAATTACCCTTTTATAATTATGTTAAATTCGTTTTTACAAAATATAATAATTAATAAAAAAAAAATTAATTAACAGTAATCCAAAAAGGAAATTTAGATTTCATTATTTTTTTACCCTAAGTCAACTCTTTTGCTTTTTTATTGACCCAAACGTTGTCGCAGTCGAAGAGTTTCTTATCATAGTCGGAGCCGTGTTTTCGTCGGACCGGAATCTTGAACGTTTTGGTCGGAATCGCCGGTCTCGTCTTTGGATTCGTCCGCCGTCATCTTTACTGCAGGTGTTCTTATCATCACCGGAATCGTCCCATCCCCAAGGTAACATGATGTCTAATTCGCTTTCATTAAGGACTATCTTTCGTTTTCATCATTACTCTGTAGTTTCGTTGGAAGTTAATTTGTGAATTCCAAATCTATTCTTCTTCGGTGATTCTGGTTTCGCTACTTCAAGTTACAATTCCCGAAGTAATTGGTAGTCTGTGCAAGATCTTTATTTAGGGTTTCTTTCCTCTGATCATGATAGCTGTTCGGTGACAGAAACAAGTAATTTGTCTCCTGTTGATGCTAATCGGAAAGCTGGTTAGATTACTGTGATAGGATATGACAATTATCATCTTTCTACTGCATTTCAAATGCGATATCGTTTTACTGCTCTTCAAATAAATGTTGACTAGTCTTTGTAGCCGGTCGCCTGGTCCAATTTCGGTTTACTTGGATTGTATTTGGTTTATTCCCAGCCAACAAGTCACGTGTTAGACTGTTGATGCTGATTCACGCTTTATGTACCAAACCTTGGCATTTTGCAGAAGAATAATCAGAGAATAACTTTTCATAATCTTCATCTTATCTCTTTCTCTCTTACGCCATTGAAGCGTACTCTTGAATCCTGGTCATTAGAAGTGGTCCTTCTTCCTTTGTATCATTTCCTAGTCCTTGATTCTTCCTCTCTTAAGGATCACGGAGATCCTCTAGATTGGACTTTACCCTCCTCATAAATATCTGTTTCCATTACTGAGCTTTGATGGGGGGAATCGTCTGGAATCTCCCTGATGCTAAAAAAAAGAGCTAAAATCTCCCCCATATATTGTGAATTTAGTTTTGATTTTTTTTAATTGGAAAGCAAAGGAATTTACGGAAAAATCAGGGTAGAATCCTCTAATTTACGGTTTGTACCTGGGCAAACCCGAAATAATGGATCCTGGGTCGGGTTGACCCGAGATAATAGAGAAAAAAAAAAAAACTTCCTATATCCTAATTTGACGATTTACTTCGTCTTCTTCTCCGATTTACTTCGTCTTCTTCTTACTCTCTTCAGTGAGTGAAACGGCGGGTGGAGTAAACTCTAATTGATCGATTCTCAATCGGACCCTTCTCAATCGATTCGAGTTCAATGGTGGAAACGAGGCAAACCCGGAAGACGAGACCGACGACTTATGCGTCGGAGAAGTCGGAGAAGAGGGAGGCGAAGAAGAAGAAGACGGCGCCGGCGGAGAAGAAGAAGACTGCGCCGGCGGAGAGTGGGCCGGAAGAATCGTCGGCGGGAGAAGCGTGTGTTGATCCGACGGCTGAGAAGAGAGACTCGGAGGAGGAGACGAATTCGGATAGTGCAGCGGATACAGAGTCGGATACGGCGGCGGATACGGAGTCGGATACGGCGGTGGATACGGCAGCGGATACGGCAGCGGATACTGAGGCGGATAGTGCGGCGGAGGTAAGACCGTAGAGTTCTGGCAAAGTAGAAATGAGAGTTCATAGTAATTCTAGGATCACGGGTCACCAGGAATTAAAATGGTAGAAATGTAATACTAGGAAAGCTTTCTTGCAGGATGCCTGGGCAGAGACGGAAGCCATGAAACCACTTGGAATGTACTTTCAGCTTGAGCAGTATGGCAAGAGCATAAAACTATCAACCCGGTGCTACGTCGAAGAAGTTTTGGAGACGTTTAAAGAAGTCGATCTCAGTGTGACGGAAAGAGATTGGTTTGAGAAGCATCCTCAGTTCTGCCACATTCTCCACATGCCGAAGAGCAATCATATGGTTCAACCCATGTGGATGCTGTTGTTGCGTACAGCTGCGATCCAAAGGAAAAAGGAGGCATGGTTTGTGGTGAATGGCATTCCCATCCGATATGGGTTACGAGAGCATGCTATGATCTCAGGACTCAACTGCCGCAACTATCCTCTCAACTGGCAGCGAAAAGGGTCCACCTCCTTCAAGAAAAAGTATTTTGATGATTCGAATAAAAAGAAGATTTTAAAGGAAGACGTGAGGGATCGGCTCAAGGAAATGGGACCGGATGATAGTGGAGATAGGCTAAAGATGGTGGTGCTGTATTTCTTGAGCAGCATCGTCTAATGTCCCACCAAAACCGAAGCAAAAGGGAAATCCGTGCTCGGCATATTTGTAAGATACGTCGCTGATCTAGATTTGTGTAAGACATTTCCTTGGGGCAGATTCTCTTTTGATCACATGTTAGAGTCCATAGAGAGTACGTTGAGCCACTATAACGGTGAGGTGCGAGGCGGCTGGGCGATTCCTAGTTTTTGTCTTCCTTTGGAGGTAAATTGTAGAACTTGACTAGGTTGGTCCTTTTTTTGCAAAGTATAATTATATGCGTTTGTTTGTAGCTTTTGGCGTTGGAGGCCATTCCGGCACTAAGAAGTATCATCCGAGAACCTGTTCAAGCTCTTAAGGACGATTGTCCAAGGATGTGCAAGTATAAGTGGAAGAAATGCGACCTGAGAGGCTGGCCTCTTGAGGCTGTGTATGAAATACTCGGAAGTACTACGGTTAGTAGTATTTGCAGATTTTAGTAAAACTAGAAAACTTGGTAAGACTATGCAGATATTGGTAAAACTAGGAAAACTTGGTAATACTAGTAGATTTGGTAAAACTAGGAAAACATGGTAATACTAGTAGATTTGGTAAAACTATGAAAGCTTGTTAAAACTAGTAGATTTGGTAAAACTAGGAAAACTTGGTAATACTAGTAGATTTGGTAAAAATAGAAAACTTGGTAATACTAGTAGATGTGGTAAAACTAGGAAAACTTGGTAATACTGGTTGTTTAAATGTGTTTAACTTGACAGGACATTGACAATGTGTTGATAACTACGGCTGAGGAGAAAGAGTTCTTGGATTCGATCATGGAAATGGAGGACGATGTTGACGAGCACGATCCTGTTGTGGAGAGTTGGGAGGCGCTGTTTCACAAGGGAATAACCGTTGAGTTTGAAGATATGAAGGATGAAGATGTGAAAGGGCGAGAAATAAAGGAGGAAAGAGCAGCGAGTGGAGGCCGAGCTAAGAATCCGTCTCTCGGGGAGGTGGTGGCTGCGATGCATACCTTGACAGATCAGCTGGGTATGATATTAGAGAAGGTCGGAGATCTTGAGGATAGAATGAAGACAGTTGAAGAGTATGTGAAGGCTCGGAAAGGTAACGTGTTTGTGCGGAAGGACAAAAATATTTCTTAAACATTGATATTGGCTCTTGAACAATGTTTTGTATGAACTGTAATTCTATGTAGGGTTTTATGTAATGTAATGTGATGTTTGCTTAATTTTCGATGATATGTAATGTGATGTTTCCTTAATTTTCGTACGAAAAGAAAGAATTTCAAAAGTCAACTAATACCAATAATGCATAGTTATACCAGTATTACACAGAAATTATAACATAGTACAAATTAAGCGAAAACAAGTTTTACATAACAAAAGCATAAAACAACCATCTAACAACCTTCCCAACTTATACCTGCACATTCTGAGTGCCGGAATCCAACGCCAAAATCTACTTGAGCTTGGCTATCTCTTCGGCATGGGTTTGAATCTCTTTTCGCATTTCTTCAATCGTCTTGCTCTGCTCTTCAACCTTCCGAAGTAGCTTCGAGATCTCTTCTTCGACACCGAAAACCCATGGCTGACAAAAGTGGAGGCCATCATCCTAGAAAAAAAACATACAAGTAGTTTTACCTAGTATTACCAGTTATACATCCGAAGAACA
>PKML01051839.1:12797-50754 GCA_002933935.1 Eutrema yunnanense
ACTTATATCATGGTCTAAACAGGGTAAAAACCATGATATATCACCTTATTAAAATTTGAGTGTGAAGAGAAATGGGCCAAGTCTAAATGATTGGTCAAATGTAATTTAAACGAGGGATATGTTATTTGTCCCACATTGGAAGTTTGGAAAACTTTGTAATAGTATATATTAGGACAAAGTTATATCCTTATTCAAAGTGTGTGTGATAGAGAAGGAAGAAGGATCCACACGCGCGCCGCCGCCGCCCAGTCGGGCTTGGGCTCTTGTGAATGGGCCAGCGTCCCAATAAAGAGTTCTTTTTGGGCCAAATTTGTATGAGTGTTTTGTCAACATTTTTTCGTTGACTAAACAAGTCATCTGCGTTTTTTTGATTAAGTCAAAAGGATATTCGTATTTTATCCCTTATCTCCACGCAACGAAGACCGAGTCTTCTGCCCAACGTTCCCATGATCTCCGCGCGACTCAATCCATGATCTTGCGAGATCTTCTCGGATTCCGCGGAGTCACCTCTCTCTTCCTTCATTTTAAAAACGCGTGTTACTCTCCCATTTTTACACAGACGAAAAAAGCTTTTCACTATTCTCAAAAAATCCAGCAATCTCTCTCTCTCTTCTTTTACGTAAGTTTCTTCGAGAGTATCGTAAAGTAGTAGTTCGTTTAGGTCCGCGTTTCGAGTGTTTGTGAAACCGGATATTAGTGGATGTATCATGCGGCTCTTGAATCATATATTCCCGTCACAATGCGGGTGATTCAAAGAGTTACAGAAAGAGATTCATTATCTCGCCTCCACTCGTTCTCTCTTACGGTAACGTCGTTTATATAATTCTCGTACTTTAATCACATTTACCGTACTGCTAATTTTTAGCTCTTACACTCAGGAAGGTTTCCAACTTCCCTCGTTCCCACTTCTGCAACTTGGGTTTGTGCCTATGTTTTTCAAGATCCCAAGATCCTGTGTGTCTGTCTCCGAAACCCGGCATGGTAAACATCTTATCTCTATTTGAATACATGACGCGGGAGGTGACGATGCATGGGTGTTCGATTCTGATGTTGACCCACTCAGACTTGTCTTTTAGAGCAGGGCTACATAAGCTGAGCTGAGATCCCACGAACTTGGCGGTCAGGATGCAGTCTTCGTCCTCATCAGGTGAAGTAGATGACATGGCCATGTTGGTCACCAACTGTGTCTGGCAATGAGGCAGAGTTGCGAGAGGGGGCAGTGAGATTCGCTTCGGTTCTGAATCCGAAGCGCTCGGGTTTAGATCATCTTGAAGACACACGACACCGTCCTGAGTGTAGCGACCCTGCCATTGTATGCTCCTATCGTTCCCGTTTCTGTCATCAAATCCATGGGCACCGTCTTTTCCAAAACTATGGTCCCAGGAGTAGAGGGAGTGTGATCGTGAATCATGAGTCTACCGATATCCCCATCCCTCGAGCTAGATCTACAACGTTCAGCGCCAACGATGTGACAAAGAGGTGTTTCCGACAAGAACCGAGCGCCGCCAAAAACATAGAGTTTGAGGCTCCTTAGGCTATCCACGTCAGATGAAAAAATCTGTTCTAAGAAAAGGCCACGTGGCATCTATCAATTGTAAGTTAATTAGAACAATTTTTTTCATCTGACGTGGATAGCCTAAGGAGCCTCAAACTCCTTCTTTCAATGGAGAGATATCCGAGCCATACGAAACGAACCTGAGAATCAATGAGGAAATTGAAACGACATCAATAGAATATCTGGAAGACTCAAAGATCTGGAGCAATTAGAGAAGGTGGGCATGAGACACCGTGCTCTCTATTCTCGATCTGGATGTGTTTCTCCAGATTTTTGCAAAGTCATACTCTGCCTTGGCCAGGGACGGCACATTATTACATCAGATTTTTCTTCTACTTTTCTCTACAACAACGCATTGTGTGACGATCGAAAACTCAGAAAACTCAAAAAATATATAGTAAGATGATTTGGGATTAATTTCGTTTGATAATTACGAAATGAAGGAGAACTGGAGAGGAAGTAAATGTTTTGTTAATATAGTATAGATGATTTGGGATTAATTTCGTTTGAAAAAATTGCACAAACACAATCAAACTCATGCTTTCATATATTATAGATATAGATATAGATAGATAGATAGATTGAGGTTGATGTTCGACATAAAACATCAAAAACCCTAGCCGTCAAGCGAGAGAAAAAAAAGAGAGGAGATTTTCCTCTGTGGATCCAGGCCGATGGCCGGAGGCTTCTATAGCTCTGAAATCGGCTTGGTTGGTTTTTTTTGCTATTTTTCTTTTAATTTGTGTAATGTTTTCCAATTTATTTTAGATCTGGCAAAGTTTTTGATTGTTTTTTTCGTGGACTTTTTTCAATGAATTTGGGAAGAGAAAAGCTCTGGTTCAGTTAAGCCGTTTCGAAGAGGTTATTGACAGTAGAAGCGGATGGTGGCAACGATTCTTCCCGGCTTCAATCGCTGATGGTTATTCATTCGGTGTTGGTGGGTTTCTCGTCGCAACCCACGGTTACTCCGGAAGGCAGCTTGATTGTAAACTCCTAATTAATCGACTGTTTGGAAAGATGATCTCGATGACTCCTATTGGAGCAATGAAAAGAGATTGGCAATCGTGGTCAATTCAGTCTGAAACGTTGATAGATGTTTTTGGATATCTATGAATATTATCTCAGTGGAGATTTAATCAGCCCAAAACAAAAGTGGAGCATTCATCTCCGGAATCGTTAGTCATTCATTCGCAAAAAGATGTCTTTATTTTACTTCGGTTTGTGAATCTTTTTTTCTAGTTGTTGTAAACCCTTTGGTATTTTTATTTTCTTAATAAAGTATTATTCAACGTTAAATAAAAAAGATAGATTAGAAGGGAAAATTAACAAATTAAAAAATAAACCCCATAACAAATAAAAAATAAACCCCATAAAGAATCAGCCAATCAGAATCTCATCTCTTCTCTCGCTACGAGATCGATCCCTCTTCCCCGACTACTCTTTTGTAACGGCCGGCGATCGATCTTCCTCGACAAACATTGTATGTGAACTGACGCTTTAAATTAGGTCATAGTGCATCCATCAAAACACCAATTGCTCTTTCTTCCTCTTCCCTTTCTTGAAATCTCATACGACGGCCCTTCGCTCCGCCGCTGATCTTAAAGGTTATGTATCACGATTCGTTTTCAGGAATTCTGATATTTGTCTTTCAATAGGGAAATAAAAAATAACTAAACTCAATGAAAAGATGATGAACAACTTCAAAAATTCCAATGGAGAACGAACCAGCTTACCCCCAAATTCTGAGAATCACGTCATAGAAAGCCATGTCAATGTTCTGACTAAACTCAAATTCTTTGTATTTGAGACTTTATTAGTCGTAGTGGTATCTTCTTCAACTGGGGGTTTACAGATGTTTCGCAAGTGTCTATGATTGAAACATTGTGTTTTGATCACAAAGAGTTTGATTATCTTATTTTTTTTGCTTAAAACGTATATGGTTAGAAAATATGTGAAATTCTATTTTGAAGCTTCCACGCTCTATTTTCTTATCTCTCATTCAGGCTGTAGTGAAAAAACAAAAATTAAAATAATGGTGGGACACCTATAACTTATATAACTTACTGGAGTAGTACAAGTCTTAAAATAAAGAAATTTTATGCTAATGAGGTATAGCTTTAAAGAACAGAAGTATTATGTCATATGTTACCAAACCACTATGCTTTATGGTCTCTCTTTAAACTCAATACAGATTTATAGTATTCCCTCTGTTCTTATTACTATATAAGTAATGTTTAAGGTTTTTGCACAGAGATTAATGATTCATTTAATTTTTTTATTTTTTTCTATACTAAAAACATCATTTATTGTACATTTAAACACAATTCAACCAATATGAAATCAATCTGCAAAATACAAAGTTTCAAAAACAATAAAAAAACTATTTAATTTTGCATTGATTTGTGAGAACATCACTTATTTGAGAACAAAAAAAAACCTCCAAAACATCACTTATTATAGAACGGAGGGAGTATGAAGTATGAAGATATGTAGCTGAGTAGATATTGCCATTTTTACAAATGAATATTTGTTATTTTACAGATGTGAGAAGTTGTAAATGACGTGGCTACTACTCCCCCACGGCGATTTTAGACAAGGATCATTGTCTTATCTTCTATAGTGTTCCATTAACTATCCTTAGAATCATGTTACCGAAGTTAGACTCACTGTTACTATGCAAGTTTGTACTTTGAAACTTCATCAATTGATTATGGAAAATTCCAATCCTCCATCCATCAAATCATTATAGGTTTATCCACTACAAAAAACCAGGCTTCTAACGTCATTTATAATCATGGTTACCGTCGGTTATCAAATGACTCCAATATATTGGCGTCGGTTAATAAACCGACTTCTCAACGCTCGACGCTAAAATTATTTACTTCGGTTATTCAACCGACGTTATATTTAACGTCAGAATATTTGCGTCGGTTTTCATGAATTTAACGTCAGTTTTAATTCGACTTAAATATGCTCATCATTAGTGTCACTCGTGCAACCGACGCATGTGCAATGATTATTTATTTTACTCCCTCTGTTCTATATTAGATGAGGTTTAAGGTTTTTTCACACATATTAAAAAAGTTTGTGTAATACCATTTTTAACCTCATTTATTATTGTTTAATTTCTAATTTGCTAAATAATAGAAAGGCGAAAAAAGTCATTTTATGGTAATTTATGCATTGGTAAATGAAAACATCAAGTAATTGTGGAAAAAACAAACTCTCTAAAACATCAATTAATTCAAAACAGAGGGAGTATGATTTTACAGTTTATTTATGCTAATAAATGAAAAATACAAATAAAAATTCTAAATCTGAAAAGTTAATCCATATAAAATTCATTTATTCAAACAAAATCTGTTTTTGTTACATGGACTGTAAGTCTGTAACTCTGTATAGAAATCTCTAAGAACATGGATACAATCTTATAGCAAAATATAAGAGATGTGTTACCACTATGTGAGGAAACCTAGACTCCATAATAGCATGAGTAGCATATATTGCCAACGTCTGCTCTATTGTCTCTCCATTCCTTTGCAGCTTCCACTTTCACCGGTGACTCGTCCTTGGGACCTGAGAGAATTGATATGACACTCAACACAATACTTTCTACCTGCATCATACAGACCCAACATTAGCCTCAGTGTTTCTCTGTTTCATTCTCTCATGATCTAGTAAGAGTAAGCTCAAACACTATGGATGAGGAGGCTTTCAGACAGCCAAATCAGAAAGTAATTCATATTCCACTCGAGCACTCTTACAAAAGAGGTTCAGTCTAACGTTGCACTATCCTGCAGATTAGTCTAATTTCTTGAATTATAAATTCCAAGAATACTTGAAACCTAGTGACCCAAATGCAGTGTATAGGCTCAACATTCAACAGAACCAGTATAGCAGCCTCGAGAAATACAAGAAATGCAAACCCATAGATTACTTAACCCTGCTAACAAATTACCAGTGTACTGAAGCTGAATGATGGAAAATAATGAATGAAACACTTACCATATGGAGAAACGTTCTGAGGCAAGCTCGTATCCATTAGGATCGTCACTAGGAGGATCGATAAAGAATAGAACTCCTCCATCAGAATAAACTGCAATCAAAGAGTATAAATCATCACTCATCAGAAGACTCAATCTAAAAGCACATAATGATGAGAGTTATTATTCAGAATAAGCACTCACCATTAGGATGCCACATCTTCGAGGTGAAGTTCATAGTTGGAAGACTAAGTGGATAACGTTATAATTGCATTAAAAGCTAGTCACATATAACCAAACACATTTCTGTTCAGTGCGAAATACAGTAAACAAAGCTCAAGAAATTGAAGAATGGCTACCTTGTCTTCAACATTTCTAGTAAAAACATGATTAGAGACATAAGTACAAATCTCCTTTAAAACCCCTTCAGTCTATATTAAGATTAATACAAGACATATATAATTGAATCTATCAAAAACAGCATATATGATCAAACATGCTAAGGAAATATCTTATAGGAAATGCCAATAAATCTGATAGAATCGGGTACCAAATGGATCACATCCATCTTGTCACACTTGTTATCATATTTGCAAAGATAAAGATCAGATATTGGGTGAAGTTTCAAGGTCATATGAAATTACCTTAGTGCCGCTCAAATTAGAATTTTTAATGAGAGGTAACCTTGATTGATGTCAAGAGCCATTAACGAACTTAAACACCTAAAATCAGTGAAATTCAAAGAGATATTGAAAAAGAAAAACTGAAACCCAATCGAAAATTACCTGAAACTCGAGTTATACTTGCTGAGATTTGAATTTCACGGCCGGAAACCTTAGCCAATATTATTCACAAATCCATCATATCCTTAAACGGAATCTATAATCCTTGTTAGAATCAAGCTATTCGATGGAAAACACAACACATTTCTTAAGAAATCTACTATACAAATCTTATCGATCTAGCGATTGGAGAAGAAGAAACTTCTAAGAGAGAGATGAAGCAAACCATACTATCAAATTAAGATATCACTTTACCTCTTTCGATCTGAATGAGAGAGGATCGATTTCAAAGAAATCAAAGGCGAAATTAGCAAGAAGCTTCGATGAATTCTCAGAATTCTTCTAGTTTTCGGATACGATTTTCTTTAAATCACAGACTCTGAAACTTTAAATGCATTAATTTTTATTTATAAATATTGATATTGGTAAAACAAGTTTAGTCGGTTAATCAAACGACGTTAAACCCCTTCCAATTTTGACTAGTTTACGTCGGTTAAGGAAATGACTTTATAAAACCGACGTCTTCCACCATGTTTTTTGTAGTGATCGTTTTTCGTTGTAAGTTTGAGTTTGTTAGCTCATTGCCTATATATTCGTTTTTATTGGATGACTTGCTGTTGTCTTATTTGTTGGTTTCAACTTGCCTTCATGTGTAAATATGTTGGTCCTCTTATTTTTTCCTCACATGAATTCATGGCTTTCATTGAAAATCTCAAACCGTAACGGATTTAACAGAAAATTAATGTTTTAAACACGTGAAAATCAGGAGAAATAAAAAGAGGCTATGGCTCCAAAGTGTTGGCAATGAAGGTGGAACGGATATTCTTTCTGAATCTACTGTGTAAAGATTTCATATAGCTATTTTATTCTCCACTATGTGAATATGTATAACAACTCGGATGAGGTAAGCTATGGATAATATTTGACACCCTGATCATGTCTTAAACTTTATTTGTTTAGAGATCGTGGAGAAGTGGGTTGATTGTGGGACGTTGACTGATCTTAAAAATAATTAGGATTTGTGTCTTTTTATTAACACTTTTGTTTGGTAGCCACCAAAGTGGTTAGAACTATAGTGCCTTCTTTTCTTTATTATTTGTATTACCTTGAATGTTGTTTAAAGCTTTGGGGGGACAAGATCTAGCGTTACGGGAAAAAGGTGAACATCTTAGCAACATGACCGTACAAAATTTTTGTCCACAATGCGAAGGATGACAAGCTACCAAAGATTAAGGAAGTTAAAAGACAACGAAGAAGATAAGGTGTTGTGAAAGATTACTATACCAACGATGAACGATCGTATTAACGTAAGAACAAACTACGTACATTTAGAGCCATAAAAGTAAAATCAACGAGAGGACAAAGTGTAATTTCAAAGAGAGTATTTGAGGTCGTCTCAGAAGTTGGCACACGGGTAGATTGTAATTAAAGTAGTTGTGGGTATGATGAAAAAATGAACCGAAAATGAATAAAGAACATGGAGAGAAATTTGATTATTTGGCCAAAGCTCCATGGTGTTAAGTGAGAAAAGATCCATGTCTTAAGGAGATATTTGCACATAATGTCACTTATTTCAAGTTTCATTAGCAAGTTAGCACTTTTTTTAAAGTGCTAAAAATAGTTGTCACTTTTTGTGTGAAAAGACGATTTTACCCCTGTTATTGCTGCATCGTGTACAATACATCTACATCGTGTACCGTACACGCCGTACTGCACAGAGTCAAAATTGAGTTGAACAGTAAAATAAGTGCTATATTTTACTAAAGTTTTTAAAAATATGAACTTGCTAATGAAAATTGAAATAAGTGACATCATATGCAAAAGCCCCTGTCTTATGTCGTATAAGAGAATATGAAAAGAAAAAAAAAGAACATGAACAAAAAAACCCAAAAAGACATGAGTTTTCATACGAACATGTGATAATATAAATAATGATTGATTTTACAAGTAGTGAACAACTGTGTAGTAACATGTGAATATGTATTAAAAATGATTGGAACATTGAGATTGTATGCTAAATTCTTCTAAAATATTTAAGATATGTAAAAATCCTATGTTAAGATTACAAAACTACTAAAAATCAATATTATTTTTGCAAATCCTCCTAATTGATTTGGTTCAATATTGTTTTATGAAATCAAAAAATATATCTAGGGGTGTCAATTAGGGCTAAAGCCCGAGGGCCGGCCGGGCCGGGCCCTGAAAAGCAGCGGGCTCGGGCCTAGAAATAAAAGCCCGAAAAAAATCGGGCCTTTCGGGCTAAGCCCGAACGGGCTAGTGTGTTTTTCGGGCTTAGCCCGATCGGGCTCGGGCTAGCCCAAAAAGCCCGAACCTATTTGATTACGTATGTCTTATTAAATTTGGGTTCGCTTATCATATGATTTCAAAACGTATAAAAAACGTACCAGAAGAAGGAAAGTCTAAATTGACTCTATACTTAGAAGACGATATGTTGGAACTGACTTTTTATGAAGACATGAATGTTTTATAATGGTAGAAGTGTCAGTCACAACATTATGGTGAGTTAGCTCGTATTGCATGTGATGTTCTAAGCATTCCGATAACTATAGTGGCATCACTGATGTTGGTGCGCATGTCTTGGATAAATATAGAAATCGTCTTTTACCAAGAAACGTTGAATCACTGATTTGTACATGCACTTGGTTGGATGAGTTTACATTTCATGATTCATGTACCATTATCATTCATCTATATTTACTTCATATTTTTAAAATCTTTATCTATAGACTTTCAATGACATTTCTATATGATTTATACCTCTANAGACTATTATATCATTTCCTATTTCAATTATTCTATGTTATTTGTAATGACATTTCATGTAATAACTTACAAAACAAAGTTTATTTTTAAAAATGTCTTCTTAAATAATATTATAGAGATATTTACATAGATGCTATTGAATAAATATACATTCAAAAATCAATATTTAAAGCTTTACCTTAATTATGAAATTCACCATTTTCTTTATGCTTGAAAAGGCTGGATTCAAAGTTTCCCAATGAGCTTGAACAAAATATCGATTTTACGTTGGCAATGTCGCTTCACCTCCATTCGAACTGATTCCACGTCCAACGATTTTCAAGGTTTGCAATGACTTTTTCATCCGATTTAGTTTGATTCTAATCTAATTGCCATCAGGTCGATTGATGGGTCATCACGAACTGATACTTGACCACCCAAAAGCCGATCTTTCTCATGGAGCAAGCTTCACCATTCCTGGAGCAGTTGTTCTTTGATCCCAAATCTGACAATGTAAGCGAGTAAGATGGCTTGGCCTAGCTTTTATGAGATTTTGATCGTTTGTGGAATCTATTGGTCGAACAATCGAACATTACATTAAACCGGGAAATATTTTTGATGATATGCAGAGTTTGTACCAGTCATGTGGGGCGAGGAAGTGTGCGGTACAGAACTTGGGACCGAGAAAATGTTGGTGAGAAAACCCAAACCATTGGAAACTTCTAAATATTTTTTTTTACCCAAACCATTCACTGTTCATCTCAAAGATACTTTTGTTTTCCTCCATCTCCTCTTTTTCCACTTCCATTTTGTAGTAAAGTATATGAACTATGCAACGGCTCTAATGGCTAGGTAGGAGCATGGCACCCATCTGTTTGGTGCTTCTAAGTTCTAACCAAGGGAAGTCAATGCTCTGTGAGTTATGACCGATATTGTTTCATTGATTAAAACTCTACTTCCGATATATGTTCTTTTCTTCTTTTTTTGTTTCTGGTTAAAATCAGTAGTTCCGAATTTGCTTCAACTAGGTTCTGAAAAATAAAAGACAATATTTAAAGTATGTTGTATTCTTTGTTTAGACATCATTTACATCTAAGAAATATTGGGCAAGAAGTACTTATAAATCATATATTTTTCATAGCGGGATCTCATGCTGGATTGGAAGTTTAGTTTAAGCATAGCTTGAGGGTCTCCCCTACGTCCCTATTCATAAAACATTCCTCTGTCATCCTTTTACTTGGAAAATGTGCATCTGAGTTTCCTTGATTTCCTTGGATATCTTCTGGTATATATATATATAGAGTTGTGTTTTGTGCATGACATTTTACAGAGTTCTTGCTAAACATAATACATTGATGATAATGGTGCGAAAACAGGAAGATTCATAATTAATTTAAAAACGAAAAGAGAATGGAGCATTCCGGGTTGAAAAGAGAAAGTAAACAGAGATGAAGATCAATACTAATTAATTATGCCGATTGCTCATGGTGCATATCTTTGTTTTCTTCTACTTCTTTTGTTTTGTCTTTTACTCTACATTCTATTTAATAATAAGTAGTATTGTAATATGTGACAAAAATCATGTCGTCGTCCACCTATCACAGATTTATTCTCTCTCCCTGAGAAATTAAATAGCATCTACTGCTCTTACATAGTGATCGGTGAGTGAAGAAATCTATAAGAGAAACTTTAGAAGAGAAAGAGATGAATTGTCTGTCTTATTAGATACTTTGAGGAAACGATACATATATATATGCAAGAAGATAGAGAAGAAAGGAAATAATAATATTGTACATAATCACATAATATAAGCTAAGCGTTGGCTCTTAATGAGTTATATCTCTTGATTGATTTGGTTAAGTCTCCAAATCTTCCGAGCTTCCTTTTCCAACATTCCCCCTCAAGCTTGGATTGTATGGATCCAACAATCCTAGCTTGCTTAGTGTTTCATTCATCAACTTGATAGTGATAGCCTTGGTAAACATATCTGCTAATTGGCTTTTGCTTCTGACGTAAATTGGACGAATAATTCCCGCTTGAGTTTTCTCACGAATATAATGACAATCAACTTCAATATGTTTAGTTCTTTCGTGAAATACCGCGTTTGAAGCTATGTGGATCGCCGCTTGATTGTTACAATGAAGGAGAATTGGATCAGTGGTTTCTATTCCCAAGTCCATGAGTAATGCTTTTACCCAAACTATTTCCCTTGAAGTTTTTGCCATCGCTCGGTATTCCGCTTCCGCGCTTGAAACGGATACTACGTCTTGTTTTTTGCTTCTCCACATGACTAGATTTTCTCCAAAAAATATGCAATAGCCGGTTGTTGATTTCCTGTCTTCTACATCCCCAGCCCAATCGGCATTACAATACACTGTTACGGTTGTATGTCTATTACACTTCATCTGGAGTCCACAGTCTGGTGAGCCTTTCAAATACTGTAGTATTCGTTCCACCTTCTTCTAGTCCTCCTTAGTTGGTGCATGCATATATCGACAAACCTGTGACACAGCAAAAGATATGTCAGGCCGAGTTATATTGAGATATATCAACTTACCTACAATTTGTTGATATCGTGGGATATTTTCGTAAGGCTCTCCAACAGTCCTCTCTTTGCTGGATTCGATTGGGCTTTTAGCAGGCTTAGCTCCTATTTTTCCTGTTTCAATAAGAAGGTCAAGGATATATTTTCTTTGCCATAAAAATAAACTTTGATCATCTCCTGTTATTTATATTCCAAGAAAATATGATAGATCTCCTAAATCTTTAATATCAAAAGTGTTTTTAAGATAATTTTTTGTTTCTATTATTCCATCATTATCACTTCCTGTGATAATAATATCATCAACTTATATAAGAACTATTACAATACCTGACTCCCTTTGTAATGTGAAAAAGGAGTTATCTGATGCTTTCATCTTGAATCCATGTTCTTCAAGAGCTCCACTTAGTTTCATATACCATGCTCTAGGAGATTGCTTTAATCCATAAATTGCTTTATTTAGCTTGCAAACCTTGTCGGTTTTTAATCCCGGTGGATGCAACATATATACTTCTTCTTCAAGCTCTCCTTGAAGAAAAGCGTTCTTCACATCCATCTGTTGCAACGACCAATTTTTGTTCACAGCGACTGATAGCAAATTCAGTACGGTGTCGAGTTTAGCAACAAGAGCAAAGGTTTCAGTATAATCTTCTCCATATCTTTGAGTGAACCCTTGCGCCACTAGTCGTGCTTTATACCTTTCCACACTACCATCACTTTTGCGTTTGATCTTGAATACCCACTTACTCCCTACAATCGTTTTTCCTTCAGGGAGATCCGTTAGATCCCATGCTCTGGTCTTTTCCATATAATCAAATTCCTCCTTTATTGCTTCTCTCCATAAGTCATCCTTCGCTGCTTCCTCAAAGCTTTCTGGTTCTGTTTCTTCATCTAATCTTCCAATAAAAGCTTGCTGTTTTTCTGGAAGTGTGGAGATCGAATAAACATCTTCTATTGGATGCATTGTTGAATGTCTCTCTTTGGTAGCCATCTTGCCTACCCACTCCGTAGCTGGATAACGAGAGGAATATATTTTGTTTCTTGTACTTTTTCTCCTGCTCCCTTGGGACTCAATAATTTTATCTTGGAGTTGAACATCTTCTTGATTTTTGTCGCTTTGTAGTTCCAATGCTTCCTCTGGTCTACCAAAGTCTGCAGGTATATGTTTCCCTTCATGTATATATTCCCCCTCACGTGTTATTTGATCAATTTGAGCACTAGATCCACCACCTTGGGTCCCACCGCTTGACTGGTTGTAGTTGTCTTCATGTAATCTTTCCACGGGTGTAAATCCATTGCCCTCTTGGTTGTCTTCGTGTAGGCTTGAAATTTCATGCTCTTGGGCCCCACCACTTGGAGATAGCAAGTTTTCTTCGTGTGATTCAGTTCTCTGCAAAATATCTACCCAATTTTTTTCTTGATAATAACTCACTTCCTCCATAAAAGTTACATCACGGGAGATGTAAACTCGACTTCCTGTTGGATCAAAGCATTTGTATCCCTTTTGATCAATTGTGTGAAGATGAAATCGTGATGGGCAATCAAATAAAGATAAGGACAAAACATACTATGGTAAAACTAAAGTTTAACTCTGGTTAATGTAAATCAAACTAGAGTTAGACATGCTTTTGGGACCACAGATAGAGGAGGCAGCTACTTGGACTTTTGGGACAAGTACTTCCTGTCCTCTGGTGATTTCAAATGTCAAAGGCTTGTTTTTCCTTGATTGCAACCGTGATTTAGGGAGCTGGTTTCTTCTTTTGTTGACTTGAAGAGAAGCTTCTGCGTTAGGTATTTTTTTGCACAGGTTCCTTATGTATCATCATTATAAAGGGAGCACTTATGGGATGAGAGAGGGTAACGTGTTTTTCAGAGGATAGTGAGAAGAGAAAAAAACTGCAGAAAGCATAAACTGTTCTTAGTTTTTTTTTCTTCTAGCTTAGGAGATCGGTACAGAGTGAGTCTAAGTGCTAGTGAAGGGCATTAGACGGGTCACTTGTAGATTTCCTCTGTAATCACTATCT
Source organism: Eutrema yunnanense (assembly GCA_002933935.1). Taxonomy (NCBI): domain Eukaryota; kingdom Viridiplantae; phylum Streptophyta; class Magnoliopsida; order Brassicales; family Brassicaceae; genus Eutrema; species Eutrema yunnanense. Next base: position 26,447 of record PKML01051839.1, read on the forward strand.
TGAATCTAGTGGATTCCGAGCATAGTCTCGGCGAGACGTAGCGACCCTTATTAACGGGCGTGAACTCGTTAAACTGGCGTGTGCTCCTCTTTCTTTCTCTCTTGCTTCCTTTCTCCTTCATTCTCGTTGTTCTGCAAAACCTGCAACTTCTTGTGTTACACAACTGGTTTGAGTGTGTTACTCTGTTTCACTGCAACTTCTTAGTTTCACGTTCAATCTTTCTCAGATCTCGGGTTTGTTTGATCTTCTCCCAAGGAAAGTCGACGCCTTCGGGCTAGGAAGACTCAACAGATTGGTATCAGAGCGTGTGTTCATTGTTTGTGATTCTGTAGAGTTCTCTCAAGCAAGGAATCATGTCTTCGGCGAGAATAGAGATGGAAAAGTTTGATGGTCGTAGCGACTACATTATGTGGAAGGAAAAACTTGAAGCTCAGTTGGATATTCTGGGTTTAAGCGTTGCATTCAAAGAAACGGAGGTTGCTGATGGGAAAGCTTCAGATTCGAAGGAAAAGGAAGGAGATGATAAGGGTGAACAGGAAAAGCTTGAAGCTTTAGAAGAGAAGAAGAAAAGGGCTAGGAGCACAATAGTTCTGAGTTTGACAGATAGGGTTTTGAGGAAGGTGAAGAAAGAGAAGACTGCATCTTCTATGCTTAAGGCTTTGGACAATCTGTACATGTCTAAGGCTCTTCCAAACCGGATCTATCTGAAACAGAAGTTGTACAGCTACAAGATGTCTGAAAATCTGTCCGTTGAAGGTAATATTGATGATTTTCTTCACATCATTGCTGATTTAGAGAACATGGATGTTCTTATTTCTGATGAGGATCAAGCTATCCTCCTACTGATGTCACTGCCTAAACCGTTCGACTCTTTAAAGGATACTCTTAGATATGGGTCAGGAAGAACAACACTGACTCTAGATGAAGTAACTGCAGCTATTTACTCAAAAGAGCTGGAGTTTGGTTCTACTAAAAAGAGTATTAAGGGACAAGCTGAAGGTTTATATGTAAAAGAGAAAACTGAGACCAGGGGAAGGAGTGAGCAAAGGGATAAAGGAAATAAGGGAAATCGAGCAAGGTCTAAGTCTAAGAAACGTGGATGTTGGATTTGTGGAGAAGAAGGTCACTTCAAAAATACCTGCCCAAACAAGAACAAAGCTCATTATAGATCAAAAGAACAAGGAAGCAACAAAGGAGAAACTTCTGCTGGGAAAGGTAACTTAGCTGAAGCTGCTGCGTTATATGTGTCAGAATCATTATCTTCTACAGATGTACATCTAGAAGATGAATGGATCATGGACACAGGCTGTAGTTACCACATGTCCCATAAAAGGGAATGGTTTGAGGATCTAAATGAAGAGGCTGGAGGTTCTGTTAGAATGGGGAACAAGACAATGTCTAAGGTAAAAGGAGTTGGTACCATCAGAGTCAAAAATGAAGCTGGTCTGAGTGTGTTGCTCTCCAACGTGAGATACATCCCTGAAATGGACAGAAATCTCTTGTCTTTGGGAACATTTGAGAAAGCTGGGTATAAGTTTGAATCTGAAAATGGAGTACTGAGTATTAAGGCTGGAGATCAAGCCTTACTTACAGGCAGAAGATATGATACTCTCTATCTACTTCAATGGAGGCCAATGACTAGAGAATCACTCACTGTTGAAAGAAGACAAGATGATACTGTTTTGTGGCATAGGAGATTGGGTCACATGAGTCAAAAGAATATGAACTTGCTGTTGAAACTGGGATTTCTTGACAGGAAGAAAGTGTCTACCTTTGAGACGTGTGAAGATTGCATCTTTGGCCGAGCTAAGAGGGTGGGTTTCACTTTGGCTCAGCATGACACGAAAGAAAGGCTGGAGTATGTTCATTCGGATTTATGGGGAGCACCATCTGTGCCATTGTCACTTGGTAAGTGTCAGTATTTCATCTCTTTCATTGATGATTACACAAGAAAGGTGTGGGTTTATTTCTTGAGAACAAAAGATGAGGCTTTTGAAAGATTTGTTGAGTGGATCAATCTGGTGGAGAATCAAAGTGACAAGAAAATCAAGACACTTAGAACTGACAACGGTCTTGAGTTCTGCAACAAGTTGTTTGATGGCTTTTGTGAGTCTAAGGGAATTCAGAGGCACCGGACTTGTGCTTATACACCGCAACAAAATGGTGTGGCAGAGCGCATGAACAGAACCATTATGGAGAAGGTGAGGAGTATGTTAAGTGACTCTGGTCTCCCAAAGAAATTCTGGGCAGAGGCCACTTATACAGCAACCGTTCTCATCAACAAGACACCTTCCTCAGCTCTGAACTTTGAGATACCGGATAAGAAATGGTATGGAAAGTCACCAGTGTTCAGCTATCTAAGGAGGTTCGGGTGTGTAGCATTTGTACACACGGATGATGGAAAGTTAAACCCTAGAGCTAAGAAAGGAGTTCTTGTTGGATATCCTGCTGGAGTAAAAGGTTACAAGATTTGGTTGATTGATGAAAAGAAATGTGTTGTGAGCAGAAATGTTATTTTTCAGGAAAATGCAGCATATAAAGATCTGTTGCAGAGAAATACAGAAGTTAATGATGAAGATAATGATCATGCTGGATCATACTTGGATTTGGATCTTGAGGCAGAAGAAGAAACTGTCTCTGGTGGAGATCCTGCTACAGCTCCAGAATCACAAATTTCGGCAAGTCCAGGTCCTGTTACTCCAACAAGCTATTATGAAGATGACGCAGCGACTGATGTAAGTCATTCTCCTCTGAGTTATCACCTGGTGAGAGACAGAAGCAGAAGGGAAATCAGAGCACCTAGGAGGTTCGATGATGAAGATTATTTTGCAGAAGCTCTCTACACTACAGAAGATGGAGATGCTGTTGAACCAGCTGATTATAGTGAGGCTAAAAGAGATTCAAATTGGGAAAAATGGAATTTTGCTATGAATGAAGAAATGGATTCTCAAACTAAAAATCATACTTGGACAGTTGTCAAGAGACCTGAGAATCAAAGAGTCATTGGTAGCAAATGGATCTACAAGTATAAACTTGGGATACCGGGAGTTGAAGAACCTCGCTACAAAGCAAGACTAGTAGCGAAAGGTTATGCTCAAAGGGAGGGAATCGATTATCATGAGATCTTTTCACCAGTAGTGAAACATGTATCCATAAGGATACTACTTTCGATTGTAGCTCAAGAAGATCTAGAGCTTGAACAATTGGATGTTAAAACAGCCTTCCTTCATGGAGAGCTAAAGGAGAAGATCTACATGACTCCACCTGAAGGTTATGAATCTCTATTCAAGGAAGATGAGGTATGTCTTCTAAACAAAGCATTGTATGGACTTAAGCAAGCACCGAGGCAATGGAATGAGAAGTTCGACAACTACATGTCTGAGATTGGGTTTATCAGAAGTGACTATGATAGTTGTGTCTACATGAAAGTGTTGTGTGATGGTTCAATGATGTATCTACTCATCTATGTGGATGCACTACAAGAAAACAGAGCGATTTCCGACGGCATTTCCGACGGACAAAAATCCGTCGGAAATTTCCGACGGCAATCCGACAGATTTCCGACGGATTTCCGACGGTCAGAATATCCGTCGGAATTCCGTCGGAATTTTTGTCCGTCGGAAATTTCCGACGGATTTCCGACGGAATACGTCGTCGGTATTTATATCCATCGAAAATCCGTCGGAAATCCATCGGAATTTTTGTCCGTCGGAAATCCGTCGGAAATTTCCGACGGATTTCCGACGGATCTGGGTTTTAGCCGAAGAAGTGTTAATCCCCGGCTAAAACTTATACTGGGCAAGTCGGCCCAATTCCCGTCAAGCATCGATCGATACCAAGGGGTATCGATCGATACCAAGGCCATTTCCGACGGATTTCCGACGGTTTCAAGAATTTTCTTATATCCGTCGGAAATNGGTTATTCATCAGTTGCCCAACATGGAATTACCAGTGAATTATCTCTCTCCGTTGCAGAAGTAAGTCTACTCTATTATGCATATATGTTCAATTTTATTTTATATAGTTACAAATGTTTTTCTGAAAAATAATTACACTTTGACTATGGAGATTAGATAAATTATATATTGAGTATTTTGATGCTAGGATCATTCCAAATCCTTTGTCAATTATCCAAATGTTATCGTTGTACCATTTAGGGATCAATCTGAGGAGGTATAAAGAACAACACACTAAGAATGCAAGAGTTTGTTTAATCTAAGCTAATCGAATAAAGTTTTATCTAAAGATCCTAATCAAATTAAAGACAAGGAAATTAATCAAACAAGAAATGCTAAACAAGATTAAATCAATGCTAAAATGAATCCAAGGATGAGATTATTGAATTCGGTTGAATCTACAGATAATTCATGATGTCAATTATTACTCAAACAATTACTAATCATTTGGTTTAGATCATTAATTAAGACTAATTTACTTACATGACACTAATCACTTTGTTCATTACCTAATCAAGAACACATTTTCATTTGTGATTAAACAAAGGAGAATTGTAAATTTAGAGCAAAAAATGGGAACTATTGTCCCCTTAGTACTTATTGGAAGATTATTGTCTCATTAGTATTTATATTAGGGATAATCCAGTTTTACCCTTTAAAATGATAATAATCAATATTTTAAAAAATCAAAATAAAATTTAAAATAAAAAAGGGCATTGATAACAAAAAAAAACGTGAGTTCAAAATAATTTCTAAAAATAAAACCAAAATTCTACATTCAAAAAAGGAAAAAAACGTTTTCAAAAAGGGAAAAAAAACAAACAAAAAATTACACGAAAAATAAAAAAATAACGATTTAAAAAAGAAAAAAAAAATTTTCTGAAGATTTTGAGTTGTGTTGTCCTATATTTTCTCTCAGATTTTGTTAACCGCTTGGTAGATTATGTATTCTACATTCAGTAGAATCAAGATAAAATGGTAGAACTTCTATTCTACAACAAAGTAGAATAGAGAGAAAATTGTAAAACTTCTATTCTACAAAAAAAATAGAATATAGAGAAAATTGTAGAATGCGAATTCTACAATTGGTAGAATAAATACAACATTGTAGATAACGGATTCTATAGGGACAGTAGAATGCAAAACAAATAGTAGAATACCTATTCTATACATGGTAGATTTTAGAGCAAATACTAGAAACCAAATTCTACAATTAGTAGAACATGAAAATAAATATTTTTTGAAAATTTCGTTTTTCCTAAGATAAATTACACAATATATATTACTTACCTTATATGAATTTTCGGAATTTTTTAAAGTAATTATAAATATTTATTTGGCATTTTTTATATTTAATAAAGGGTATTTTAGTATAAAAGTGGCAAAACTCAAATAAGTACTAAGGGGACAATAGTTCCCATTTTTTGCTCTAAATTTACAATTATCCCATTAAACAATCAACAAGCATTAATCTCAAGATCTAATCAATTAATAAACTCTTTAGACATCTATTCCCATAGGCTAAGTAAGTAGATCTCTTAAAAAGTTCTTTGGGGGAATTTCATCGAATATCTTCCGGACGAGAAATCACCTAAGCTCTAAATCAACCAAATCATGACTAATCTAGCATTAATCACACTTAATAAAATAAAAAGGATATTATCTAAACTAAGCCCTCACATCATGTATCTACTCTAATCATCATCCTAATCTACCTCATCTCATGGATTCTAAAAGGTCTACTCAATAATCATGGTGAAACCAACAAAACCCATAAGAGAAGTGTTAATAAACATGAATTAGTGAAAGATGAAAGAAAAATTAATAAGATAAACTAAGAAATTGCATGAAAACCTTAAGATATCTCTTACAAAATATCTCAAAATCAAATAAAGAACAAGTTTGCAAAGAGAGAAAAAGATAGATAAAAGCTTAGGTTTTTTTAGCTTTTATAGGGATTGGGTCGGACCCGGGTCAACCAGGGACAAACCGGGTTTGACCCGGTTATTTTTGATCTTCGACGACTCACAGAAGCCGTAGCTCCTCGCTGCAGCCTGGTCTCTGCAAGTCCCGGGTCTTCGATGGGTGGAACTGCAGCGGCCGTAGCTCCTCGCTGCAGCCAGGTTTCTGTAACTCTCTGGTTTGGCGACGGCGGTTGACAAATATATGCTTACTAAATTTGACGTATCTCTTACACTGCTGTTCCAAATGACTCGACACCACCTCCAAACGACAGCTAACTCAATTATCTATGACTTTTACGAAGATATCTGAAGCTAAATTCAAATGAAAAGCCTTCATCTGTCACGATATGTCAGTCACTTTGGATGGCCTCTGCATTTTACTTGATTTTTGGGCATAACTCTTGCTCCAAACTGGTCCTTCTTGCTCCAAGATCTTCATCCAAACTTCATTAAGCCTCTCCAAACCCAAAGATACCTAGAAACACTCCATAATGAACCAAAACATGCAAGAACTTCTAAGACTCACTAACTTTAAAATGAATGCAGTACCAAGGAAAAACCATTCAAATGCATGTAAAGAATGTAAAAACTAACTTAAGTGAATGCTAAAATGGACTAAATTATGCAAATATCAACTCCCCCGAACTTGTCTTTTGCTTGTCCGCAAGCAAACAAACAAGAACAAGAACAAGTCAGTTTGAATGTGGGAGATCAAATTCGAGAATATTAACAAAAGAATTCAAATCAATGCCCTTGAGAGTAGTTATATGATGCACAAACAACCTATTTTTCAAAAGATTTAGCCATACTCGTTGCTACACGAATTGGGTCTAAACCTTAGCATCCAAAAGTCTTCCTATCCTCCAACTATTTAACATTCATTAAGTGCAATGGTGGATCATGCTTATACAAATCAAGTAAATTTTGGCAAAATGCTAAGAGTAAAGAACAACTGATGCATACAAGGATGACTTCCATCTACCCAATGCCCCAATATGAACTCCACTCCTATTTCTAAACCCATCAAGATCCACTCCTAAGCTACCCATATCACAAGGCATTTTGCCTTCTCAAATCCACACTTTCCACCACTTTTCTTTTCTAACTTAGGGGATTCTCTTCTTATTCTTCTTCAACAAATGGATTGGCTCTTTATATTTTTTCTTTTAGCACTTCTTTGCTTTCATAACTAGTCTCCCAATCATCATTTAGATGCCTTAGCCATCTATTTTTTTTAATATATTTTGGCTCTTTCTTTCTTATACACATATAGAGACTTATACTTCCAACACTTAGAGCTATTTAAAATTTCATGCCAACCAATCCAAACTTTTGTAATCCCCTATCCTTTTTCCCAATCTTTTCCTTTCTCCATATTCACTTTTTCTTTCAATCAACACACAAACCCCCAACCTATCTATCATAGCCTATGTCTAGCTCATTGATGTGTGAGCTAGTTCTACATGGAATCTTCTCCTTGTCATTGCAAACTCAATACTTTTTGCTAAGTTCTTTCGAAATTAGACCTCACGACACACACAAGAGATGAAGGCTTAGTTTAGGGTGTGGTTAACCGTTCCAAAGATGGGAATCAGCTATTTGAGCTTACAAGAGAGTGCTAAAAGGGAGAAGATAGCTCAAATATGTATATGGTATCCATGAATTCAACTTTTCAATGTACAAGCATGATAATTTCAAGTCAAGATTAGAGTTCAATAGATAGAGTTGGATTCAATTCAATGCATGCTTCAACCAAGACAAGAATATTCAAACCGCGATCGAGATCAAAGCATGGATCATCCTTAACTTCGTGATCGCTCAAATGCATCAAAAAACTCCTAACGAGGGCATTAATTCAAGCTCTTAAGTTTATATTCTACATGGAAAATCCTCCCATTCATCTAGATGTACCCCTATATGCATTTAGACTCAATCTTAATCATTCAAAATGCTACTACATGTTTTCTTTTTGTGTTCAATTTTTATGGTTTTTCTATGCACTTATATGTATGCATGAGACTCAAGTATGCAAAAAGGAAAATAAGAACACAAAACACAAGGTCAAAAGACACAAACCCCTCCCCCGAACATTGAATTGCACCATCCCGGTGCAACAAAAGTCAAGGAGAAGGTAAAATATGCAAGAAAGTATACAACGAAAGGGAGCTTGGAGCATACATTTGGATTGGGAGAAAGAGTGACGGAAGCGTGTTCATGGGGAGAGAGGGTTGACGTTTATTTTCTCAATCCATCCTTCCATCAAGCATCACGGCCTTTGGACCCATGAAATCTATAAACATAAAACAAAAACATCAACAGGAACTAGAAAAAAACAAAAAATATATACAACGATAGTCATGAGAATGCCTCCCAAGAGCGCTTGTTTAACGTCACTAAGCTTGAAGTTTCAAACCCTTGCTCATGACCTCTTGAATACCCGTTGGATCTTTGGTTGGTCGTTGAGCTCGAGTGTGAGAACCTTGCTCATGACCTCTTGAATACCCGTTGGACCTTTTGCTTTGAGCTCGGGATTGATGATTGCTCTAACCAGTGCAAAAGGCTTTGACCGGCCTTTACACTTTATTTTGTACTCAACCACATCATCTTCATATATCCACGGTGTCAAGGTCATAGTGGCGAGTTTGGGAAAAACGGGATCCAACCTCATTGGGCTTGCTTGGTTCACCTTTGACAAAGGTGAGAGGGTGGGTATCAATGGGTTTCTTCTTCTTGGCCTTAGTGCCTTTACCCTTCTTTTGACCCTTTCTACTTTCAATATCATTCTCCATTGTAGTATGGAAAAGAGATTCCAAGCAATCACCATCCAATGTGAAAGCTCTTTCAACATTACCATAACCCAAAGCTTTCTCTTCATGAGAATCTTTCATCTTTTCACAAGCCTTTGAGGGTGAAGCCAAATACATCTTCTCACAACTACCCACGTACTCAACTTTTTTTACTTCCACTTCATCATCCTTACAAACTATGGTACCACAAAGTTTGGTGGAAGAAGGTTTGATGTAATAGAAGTTCATGCTTGCGCCGGTAGTATTGAGGAAGTGAGTTCCAAGAAGGATAGGGAGTTTGGATGTTTGCTTCATCTTCATAACTATAAATTCGGTTGGAACGAGACAATCTCCAATCTTGAGAGGATAATCTTCAATAAGGCCAAGTGGTTGCTTTGAAGAAGAATCATCAAACGTGATGGGTGATGGGTGATGCTTCATGCTCGTGATTCCAAGACTCTTCACCATCTCAAGTGACATCACATTCACGCTTGATCCCGAATCGCACAAGGCATCATCAATCTTCAAATCACCAAGAGAGCAAGAGATGGAAAATTTACCCGGATTTCCAAACTTGGGAATCGATTTAAGCTCACATGGAGGAGGTTTAACACAAGAAGCTTCATCCTTCTCAACCGACTTTTACATGACATACCTTTCCTCAACCTCTTTCTTTAAACCATTCTCAACATTCATCTTGCTAGTATCCACCGAAACTTCATCTTGGGAGCCATAGAGTAGTCTCTCAATCTCTCTTATAGCCTCTTCATTCTCATCATTTGAGAAGATAATATTGCAATACTCATTTGGGCTTTCATCGACTTTACCCTTGAGTTTCTCCATGGGTTTACTAGAAAGGGAGATTCCTTGAGCGCGTTGATGATTCAAACGGTTGACTCTAGAAGATAGATTTTCAAAATTTGTGTTAAGATCGTTGTATGAGCAATCCACCTTAGTGTGAATCTCGGATATCCTATTATTCAACTCATTTGCTCCATTAGATTGCCCCGTCAAGATTTGTTGAAAGCATACCCTTTATTTTGATATCTTGTTGTGTTGAATTGCTTTGGTAACCGCCTTGGTTTCCTTGGAATTGGTTTTGAGGAAAAAACTCTTGTTGTTGAAAGTTGGGTCCTTGAGCTTTGGGTCCTTGGTTATAGACTTGGTTTTGAGAGTTTTGGAAATTGGAATTGAAGCCTTTGTTGTAACCGCTTTGTCCTCCCACAAATTGAACTTCTTCTTGGTATTCTACGCAATCACCTACATAGTTCACTTGCCTTTGTGTGGCTTCCAAGACCTTGTCCAATTTCTCATTAAGAGCTTTCATCTCCTTTCTTGTTCGGTCCTCATACTCTCCACTTCCTCTCCTCTTGAAGCTATATCATAGTCCTCATCATAATTTTCATTGCTTTGGACAAGATTCTCAACAGGTTTCAACCCTTCATCAACTTCCTTTCCCAAGAAGTTTCCATTACTTGCGGTGTCAAGGAGCATCCTAAACTTGGGAAACACATCGGTATAGACTACTCAAAAGTGATTCATCGGAGAACCCATGGTGAGGACATTGCTTTGTGTAGCTCTTGAACCGTTCCCATGCCTCACAAAAGCTCACGTTCCCTTTTTCAGTGAAGCTCGAGATCTCATTCATCAACCTCGACTTTCTCTTAGTAGAAAATAACTTGGCAAGAAGACTTTCTTGGATTCATCCCATGAATTAACGGATATGTGGGGTAAGTTCTTTTCCCATTGGTGAGCCTTGTCTCCAAGAGAGAATGGGAAAAGTCGAAGCTTTAATGCGTCCTCCAAGACACCATTCATCTTTACCAACCCACATACACGGTCGAAATTGACACACTCCTCCCAAGGATGCACACTCGACGGTTTGGGTAAAACGGGATAAGCCTTGCAAACGACGAATCGCTTCAAGGGATGTGGATCGAATGGTCTCACAAGGGTTGCGGAAGGCCCTTGATATTCCACTTTGCTATTTTCGGATATGACTCACCAAAAACAAACAAAGGTTTTCGATTGATATGACTCACAATCGAGATTTGATCTAGAGAGAAAAGGGATTTTTGATAAAAGTCTAGATGAATTTCGAAAATGAGAGTACAAGGGTTTTTAAAGAAAAACAAAAGACTTGCATGAAGGAGAGAGGAATACATTAACTCTCCTTCGAAAATGACAAAGACAATAAACACAAAGTTTGAACAAAGACTAAAAATTAAAACAAGTTTGAATGCCCTTTAGGATTCCATGCGAAAAATGCCCCTTTGATATACTTGATATTTGTTGAATTTTGTGGATCCTTCTCTTGTGAATTTTGTGGGCTTCATGGGCTTAGATCAACACATTGGGTTTTATTGGNTAAAAAGGAGAAAGACTTATCTTGCTCAATTTTTTCTGCGAGAACGGCTTGATCGGTGGTTGGAGGTCTGAGAACTTCAAGCTCATCCCACAAGGCTTGTTTTCTGCCATATAGTCTGTGATGGTTTTTCCTTCTTGTGTGACAGCTTCTAAAGACCTCGTTATCTCATACCCCCGGTTAGTGTTAGAAACGTTGCCATAAACACGTTGTATAGTGTTCCAAAGTTGCTTAGCTGTCTGCGCATGTGAGTAGGCAACAAGGATAGAGGGTTCAGAAGAACTTTGTAAAATACAGATCACCATTTGATCTTCTTCATACCACTGAACGTTTTTTTCAGTGACTTCTGATGACGTGACTTCAACGATCTGGCCAACTTCTTCATTGGCCTCGCTTGTCTTAGACTGGATCTTCTTCCCTTTGGATGGAAAAGACAGATCGATGTGCTTCCATAAGCCACGACTACATAGAGTCGTTTTTGCCATCCGAGACCAGAGAAGATAATTCTTCCCATTGAAATTGACCGGAATGGCTTTACCACCATTGATATGGTCCATTGCTTTTGCAGATTTTGACTGAAAATAAAATAAAAAATAAAACGATTTTGAGCAGGTCTTTCAAAGATCACCGCTCTGATACCATGAAGAAATCTATAAGAGAAACTTTAGAAAAGAAAGAGATGAATTGTCTGTCTTATTAGATACTTTGAGGAAACGATACATATATATATGCAAGAAGATAGAGAAGAAAGGAAATAATAATATTTACATAATCACATAATATAAGCTAACCGTTGGCTCTTAATGACTTATATCTCTTGATTGGTTTGGTTAAGTCTCTAAATCTTCCGAGCTTCCTTTTCCAACAGTGAGTATAAGGTCTCTTTATCGAGTCATGTGGAGCCCTTCCCCTACTTTTCAGTTCCATGTAAGTATACTCTTTCTTTATATTTCTTCAGTTTTGATGATAAAACTAGCTAACCTAGCTGGGGACACATGCTTGGCTTTGCGAAATCATATTCTTTTTCGCATTCATTATACCCAAACTTACGCCACTGTAAACTTAAGTTCGAGCATGGATCGAATGGATTTATGAATGCACATTATAGAGATATGTGTTTATCCGTTGGATTGACACATTGACTATTGTGTTTTCCCATAGTCAGAAGAGAACTAAAAGGAGATACTATAGAGAAACCGAGACAGTGCTAAAGATGTTGAAAAGGGTGTGTTCATGGCTTCTCTCATAGGTTAGTACATTAGTTCTTATCTGAGTAAGTTATTATTCCCTCCCTCTTTTTAGATTTTTCAATTTGTTTTCCCCTTCTCATGTTGTCTGGAATCTCTAAGCATACATGTTCTATATACAAAATAACAAACATAATAACAAAATAACAAAAAGTAATGACAATTTACCTTTTTTTGCAAATGAACGTCGAAGAACAGAAGAAGGTGATGAATATGCAGTATGTGCTGGGGAGGTAACCAATTTAGGAAAATAAGAAACAAACGAAGCATGAGAAGGACAAACATTGGAGCAAAAAAAAAATGAACATGAAGATCATTGTCATTTTCATGAAGTAGAGTCATAAGGTGTCCAAACGTGGGGCATGGAAAACAAGAAACTAATGTGGCAGTGTTTTTTTTTTTATTTGGAGGAGAAATCATTCTTTGCTTTATTCAATACAGAAATAATCATCCAAATTATTAAAATATTGGCGTCTCAGAGGAGATTCAAAGTCCTAAGAACCATTATACAAAGAGTATTTTTCAAGTTTCCAGTTCTGAAATTTGGTTTAGTAGATAATTTCATTTCGGTAGAAATTCAAATTATATAAAGGAGATTCGCTCTTTTTCTTTTCATTACCAAATAGGGAACTCTACATATATGAAAAGAAAATGAGTGGACAACTTAGATTGTTATGTAATTCCTAATTTATCAAAGTGGATATTGGCTTTTCTTCTCATTATACGTTTTTTTTTTTTTGACAAAAGGCTGCATGATGGTATATGAGCCAACCAAACTGCAAGCTCAACACTGCATAGAATCACCAGCAAATCTGTGGCTTTGGGTTTAGAGCATTCAGTAGATACCTTTTTTCTTACGAGGACTAAAAAAAACTTATGAGTATCTTTTCCTTAAGCAGACGGAGCTCAGTCAACAATATATAGCACATAAACTTTGGACATGGTTTACCTTCCTCTTTTGTTAGGTTTTTGCTACGTTCATGATTGTAGGAATTGACTTAAAATATGAATTGGATTTGAGAATATAAAGTCTTATAATTGCTCTGAGTTTGTACAAGCCTCGAGAGTCTTTATGCTTTAAATCAAGAATTAATCCTGATTTTCTTCTAGCAACCTGCTGCATATATTTATCCGAATGCATAGACATGTTAAGGAAATGTGATATTAGTTACTGTTTGTGATGTGAATGTGATCAAATTTTAAACTTTACAACATCAACTGCTCATGAAAATAATTATCCTCTTATAAATACTAGGTGATAATCCGCGGGTGTTTTAATTTTAAACTGTTTTGTAATTATATTTTCTAGTTATGTATTTATATTTGATTGTTTTGTTTTATGACATATATTTTGTTTGCCTTGACTTTGTTAAGTTGTTGGAAATTTTACTCTATAATAATATATTCAATTAAGGTGACATGCTAGTCTTGCTAGATCCAATAGTTTATTTACGACTATGTAATATTTTGAGGGAGAATTGTAAATTTAGAGCAAAAAATGGGAACTATTGTCCCTTTAGTACTTATTGGAAGATTATTGTCCCCTTAGTATTTATATTAAGGGTAATCCAGTTTTACCTCTTAAAATAATAATGATCAATATTTTAAAAAATCAAAATAAAATTTAAAATAAAGAGGGCATTGATAACAAAAAAAAACGTGACTTCAAAATAATTTCTAAAAATAAAACCAAAATTCTACATTCAAATAANGCTTTTACCCAAACTATTTCCCTTGAAGTTTTTGCCATCGCTCGGTATTCCGCTTCCGCGCTTGAAACGGTTACTACGTCTTGTTTTTTGCTTCTCCACATGACTAGATTTCCTCCAACAAATATGCGCAATAGCCGGTTGTGGATTTCCTGTCTTCTACATCCCCAACCCAATCGGCATCACAATACACTGTTACGGTTGTATGTCTATTACACTTCATCTGGAGTCCACAGCCTGGTGAGCCTTTCAAATACTGTAGTATTCGTTCAACCTTCTTCCAGTCCTCCTTAGTTGGTGCATGCATATGTCGACAAACCTGTGACACAACAAAAGATATGTCAGGCCGAGTTATATTGAGATATATCAACTTACCTACAATTAGTTGATATCGTGGGATATTTTCGTAAGGCTCTCCAACAGTCCTCTCTTTGCTGGATTCGATTGGGCTTTTAGCAGGCTTAGAGCATCTCCATCAATGAACCCCCTTTGGGGTTCTTAAGATTATTTTAATAAATTTTTTATGTTTATTGAATAGTTAAGAATCTGTCTTTTTTTTACTCCTCCATTAGTGAACCCCTTAGGGGTTCTTAAAAAAAAAAATTATAAGATCTATTGTTGTTCCGTCTTTCCCCTTAAAAAATCTCTGAAGCTTTCCCCGTAAAAAATCTTAATCAATCGGGAATATGATAATAACCTATAAGATATATTGTTGTTCCGTCTTCCACAGTGACCTGAGTAACCGAAGCTCCCAAATCCAAGAGTAACTGCACCGTCTCGATGTGTCCGTTCAGAGCCGCCACATGACGAGGTGTGATTCCTCCATCTGCTGCTCTGTTTATCACTTCGTGAAGAACACTGCACAGATGCAAAACAACACAAAAACACGTTCAACTAATCATGTCACTGAAGCCATTAAGCTCAACTCTATAAAAAATCATTTGACCTTCGATCTCCCAAATCCAAGAGTAACTGCACCGTCTCGATGTGTCCGTTCAGAGCCGCCACATGAAGAGGTGTGATTCCTCCATCTGCTGCTCTGTTTATCACTTCGTGAAGAACACTGCACAGATGCAAAACAACACAAAACACGTTCAACTAATCATGTCACTGAAGCCATTAAGCTCAACTCTATAAAAAATCATTTGACCTTCGATCAAATCCAGCAATAAGTACTAAGGGGACAATAGTTCCTATTTTTTGCTCTAAATTTACAATTATCCCATATTTTTATTTGGAAGTAAACTCAATGATCCCAAGCAATTTTTGGCTAATATGGAATTTTGCCTGAATTAAGCTGAAGAAATGGTCTTATTAGACTAACTAATACACACGTCTCTGCTTTACGTAGAGTATTTACATTCCACAGTGTCACACGGTAGAGGAATGTATAAATCATATAAGCAGAAGCCATTCTTGAAAAGTAAAAGAGGAAGTTGTGGCTATATCTGCTCAAACCGGTAGCTATCTTCATTTTGTAATTGTATCTCTCGCTGAACCAAAAACCGTCACAAAGAGAACTCAACATACATGGTTGGGCTTTAAGTGATGTACAAACTCTTTTGAGAATACAATCAACTAAACGGCTATATATTAAGGATGGTAAATTGATTGAGGGTAAGAACATAGTTCAGCTCGATCTAGGGATTCTAGAGAATCACTAGAGACCTGCTTCTTAAGAAGATGGATTTAATCGAATCTTACTCAAAGAAAGAAAACAATCTCTTGTTTATTAATTCTCAAAAGTCTGAGTTACAAAACTAAAGGAAGAGAACTATATATAGGACTTAATGCTGCTGCATCATAAACCAACCTCGAGCTCGTGAATTATGGCAGTGGTTCGCAACACAACCAGCCTTTGAAGGTCCTCTAAAGTCACTAAATAAGTGATCTCAAAAATAAATCACCTATGAACATAACATATTGTATTGACGTCTTTTAAATGCGTTCAGCAGCTTTAAGTTAGAAATAAAATATATTAGCTTTTTTAAGGAGTACTACCTCTGGCCCATGCCACTTTGTAATCCGAAGGAAGGATTTAAGACAGCCATGGTAGCATAAAGTTTGGGTGAAATGCATCCATTTTTGTAAACGCTAAAGTTTGGGTGAAATGCATCCATCCAAAGTCTTAAAAAAGATGATCAAAAGCTGTTTCATATAGTATATGCTAACCTCAATATACTAGCTTTCTTTATGGTGATCTTGTCCCTAAGATCGAGAGTAATCCTTAGCGTCTTGCTCCATATCCTGATGCAGCCAGTCAATGGTCCTTCATTCGTGTTATTCAGTACGGCTCCTCGTATATTATATATTGAATAACACGAGGAGCCGTACCTAAGATATCATCTTCCACAAATTAAAGTTTCAATTTTCAAGAGAAAGTTATAGCTCCATGGCAGGTGTGTGGTATGTCCATCAATCTGTTATAGATACCTGAGACAAGCATTCTTATTTTACTGAACACAACCAACAAAGGTTCCATTAAGCAATGTACGTAGTAAGGACAACTTGGCTGTAAATGTAAACTGATTATGCATAAGTTGTTATAAATAGTGTTGTAATTCCGTATCGGTTCTAAAGTTACAATCTTTCACCTCCAAATATATCTTATTTATGCAAATAAATCTTTCACCGATTGGATTGAATGGAATCTTAATGAAGCTTTTGAAATCACTAACAAATTTAAATCCAATGCTTTTAGTATTTAAGCTCACATAGATTGGGGTTTTTTTTTTTTTTTTTTTTNTGATTCAATGAAAAAATATGTTTTTTTACAACGTGATTTTGACGTTTTTTGTTAATGAAAACCAGAAACAAACATTTTTTTTATGGATTCTTTCTTGTGGCGAACCAGGTTCGCAAACCATCCTCATACTTCTCCACACCTTCTCTTCGAATCGTACTTAGTCTATTGCGAACCATGACATCTATCTTCTTGATTAAGAGGCCGCTCGGGATAGGTTGTTCTCCATGCCTCCGGTTATTTCTTTCACACCAAATAGAGTGAATCGCTGCTTGGAATGCATACCTCAATATAAACGTTGTTGTTGAGTTTAGAGTTTGGCGGGATATACGTTCCCATACCTCCGACCATGTAGATGTGAAAGCTTCCCCCATAATTCCAACGACTAACGTATCCCACACCATCTTAGTATATGGACATCCAAAAAAGATATGCTCCCGACTCTCAAGTGGCTCATCACAAAACGAGCAGCCTTTTGCAACGTTAATATTCCACTTCTCCATACGATCATCCGCCAAGAGTCTATTTTTTGCGGCCAGATGTCTGGGTAGGGGCTCCACCTTTCATTCGGGACCCTCGTCAATTCCCAAGTCTCTTTGGAATTGAACCTTGACTTGTACGTGTCTCCCTTGCCTCGCCACATTTGCGCGTCTTCCTCGTCATGTACCCTTCGTTGCTGTGCTTTTTTTATTTCCTCTTCTACTTGCATCAACAATCGATTTATATGTCGTCTTCGCCCATTCCCATCCATTACTTCCCCAATAGAAGCATTGATGGATATCCCAAGATCAATACAGCCTCTCGGACCAAAGGTTTCAAACAAGCAACCCATTGTGCACCACTTATCAAACCAGAAAGAAACTCGAGCTCCATTGCGAACCTCCACTCTGTAAAATCCCTTTGCCATATCCCGATATTTCAGTATCTTCTTCCAAATCCATGACCCAAGAGTTGTTGTTTCCTTTACCGCCCAAAAAGAACCATTTCTTATTAGGTGCCTTTGAATCCAATTAACCCATAGAGAATCTCTAGCTGAGAGCAGTCTCCAAATAAGTTTCAAAACACATATTTTGTTGACCGACTCTAGGGGTTTTAATCCCAAACCGCCCTCTCTCATGGGCATACAAACCACTGCCCAAGATACTTTAGCTTTCTTCGCATTTAGATCTTGTCCATGCCATAAAAACGCAGCACATAGCTTGTCTATCTCCTTAATGCATGCTTTTGGTAGCCTAAAGGCAGACATCCAAAAATTTCTTAAGCTGAAGATTACTAATTTTATCAGTTGTAACCGGCCTCCGAAAGAAAGGTGCTTCGCCGACCAAGATCCGATCCTTATACGAATTTTTCTTATTAACGGTGAGTAGTCCGATGCAGTCATCTTTCTTGTTAACAAAGGAAGTCCCAAATATCTGACTGGTAGGGAGCCATATTTAAATGGGAATTCTCTTAGTTTATCCTCTCCCACTGCTTCTGGAATGCCTGCCATGTAGATCATCGACTTCTCGATACTTATATAGAGACCTGAGTGGATAGCAGAATCATCCATGACTTCTAAGACACCCACAATAGATCGTTCATCCCCTTCGACAAAAACCATTAGGTCGTCCGCGAAGCATAGATGCGTAAGCGAAAGAGCTTCGCATTCGGGATGGTAACCAAGTCTCTTATCAGCTTCTGCCAAGTCCAATCTCTTCGAAAGAACATTCATACAAATCACAAATAGGTATGGTGACAAAGAACAATCTTGCCTTAAACCCCGAGCACTACCAAAGTATCCAGCCAACTCTCCATTAACCTGGACCGAGAAGGAAGAAGATGATATGCAAAGACGAATCCAATGAATATACCTATCGGGAAAATCCATTGCCTTCAAAGTATTCACCAAAAACTGCCATTGAACCGAGTCAAAAGCTTTTGATATATCTATTTTTATGGCGCATCTAGCCGAAATATTTTCCTTGTGGTAGTCTTTGATAACCTCTGTGGCAAGAAGCGGATTTTCCATCAACAAACGATCTTTAACAAAAGCCGATTGATTTGGTGTTATGAACTTTGGGAGGATGATCTTGAGACGGTTGGCCAAGATCTTTGATATGATTTTTTAGATCACGTTACAGCATGAGATTGGTCGATAGTCTTTCATGGTTAAAGCCTCTTTCTTCTTCGGTATTAGAGCCAAGATTGTCGAGTTAACTCATTTCGGTAAAAAATCCATCCTAAAAAAGGATTGAACCGCTACGATTATATCCTTCCCTACAACCGATCAAGTTTTACTTGTACTTGAGATTGGGCATTTACTTGTACTGTGGGCTCTGGAAGCCATCGAAATGCAAGGATTCCAAGGAGGAGTGAATCAAACCATCCAAATTCGATAACCGGGAATGATGGTTAAACGTAGACGATAATCGGCGGCGTCAATGGTTGCCCCATCATTGGCTCATTGCCGTTGTTGATATGCTAAAATTAATACCCTAACAGTACTAAAGCAGTAGTTGTAATATAGCTAGGTGTCGAACACAAGGACTCACAGAAACACACAATAGATTATATAGATCCAAAATACGCTACATCAAAAGATGTAAACGAAAACAAGTACGCAATTAAACGTGTTGTAAATCAATGGAGGAAAATATAGGCCCAAGGTGTTTCTCAGGAAATCAATGAATGCAGCTAAATTAACTAACATGATTCAGATTACGCACGATTCTTGAACTCAAATCACTAAAATATAGCTAACCAACTCTTGTTGCGAAAACTATCTAAATCTAAATCCTAGGAATTCCAAATCTCTTTGCGAATCCTAAAGTCTAAATCAGCTTTAAAGTTCATGTTTGATATGTTCACAAATCAATTAAACCAAATCTCTTTGCGAATAATCAATTTGCTCACCTAGGTTCTATAAGGTAATTAATCGCACTCTCGTGCCTAATCAATTATCCTAAGATCTAAATTCCAGATTCGTCAACCTAGGATTAGCTTTGAGAACAACCTATGGTGAATAACTAATTCGGATAGTGAATCCTAAACAGATAATCAACCTAGCATTCAAAGAAATCCTTTATGAGAAAATCCTAAACCTAAAGTGGATTTACTCAGTCATGGAGAATGAAACAATCAACATAACTGAATAAATCATCAATAAGATAATCAGAAAGGTTTTGAGATCTGATCTCGGACGAAGGGAGATTCAGACTTGTCTCTCTAAAACCAAAAGTAAAATAAAAGTATAGAAAATAAACCATAGCCTAAACAGGTGGCTGAAAACCTAATTATATAGCTAAAACACGTTCTGGGCCATCTTGTAAATATCAAAGTCTTCTGGGCCAATTCTGCAATTCTTCAACTCTTCAATAAGTCGCGATCCTTCTGTTTCCTCGACGGGTATCGATCGATACTCAGGTGATTTTGATGTCTCAGCTACACGGATCTCTGCTTCGCTCCAGAATGTTCCAGAAAGCTCCAATATCTCCAATTATGCTCCAAACGTGCTATAACCTGTAAAAGACTCTAAAAGACTACAAAACACTAGAAAGACTCTATAAAAAGGACTTATATCATGACCTAAACAGGGTAAAAACCATGATATATCAACTCCCCCAGACTTAGCCTTTTGCTTGCCCTCAAGCAAATAGAAGACTAAACCAGAGAAAGAGGTTTGAATACGCGGAGACTCACCTGTTCATGAATCATCAAAATGACCCTCTTTCCAAGTACCCAAATGACACCTAATCAGCTTTTGATCTAACCACCATGTACTTCTCCGTAGACATTCGCAGCTTTCCCAGACTCCACACATTATCCCACATCATTGTTCAAGTAAAGCCTTCATCGCCAGTTTCATCGCTGCAGCCAATGTTCAAGAACCTTCTAGATTCTTTACCATACAATATCATGACAAAGAACCACCCTTTTTCACACTTTTTGATTTTATTTCTCTCCCCTAGACTTATTTCTTATTATGTTCTCTTTCTTTTCTTTTCAACTTTGCATATACACATCAAGGTATGAGACGCGAGTATTGATGGTATTTGCCACCAAATCCCCGGTTCTTCCCTCTCTATGTATCAAAGGATGTAGGCGAATAATGGCATCATAGGAAAATCCTAGCCTCGCTTCCAATCCTTTGTGTGATCATTCCCTTTTAAGTAGAATAATGGGATCGCTGGAAATTTTCCTAACCCTCTACTCAGAAGAAAATCATTTCAATATTTTATGCTCTTATTTATCAACTTATAACAGGGGAGAGAGATACCATAACTCTAAACACATGGGTTCTTTTATCAGATATGAATGATGAATCAAGCTCTAAAAATACTAACCACATTGATGAAGTGCGAAAATTTGGCTCAGGCTTCAGAAAAACTCTGCTGGAGACATGTATGTTTTCTAGTCAACTGGTCAGCCCTTGGATTTTTCATTAGTCGATCTAGAACTGATCCTGTAACATTGTACACTCAAAAACAAAATCAAATCAATAGGTTCAAGCACATGATCATTATCTCCAACAAGTTTTGACTCAATAAAACGACAAAATTTTTTATTTTATGGTTCTATGAAAAATAAACACAATGTCAGCAGACACCTCCCCCAGACTTGAACAACACTGTCCCCAGTGTTATCTAGCCTAGAGTCAGTGAAAGAAAACAAAAGAAAATGATAAAATTGGGAAAAACAAGAAGTTACCTTCCTGGAACATCGAGTATCGATCGACACATAGCCTGGTATCGATCGATACCAGGCTTAAATCGACTTGATGAACTTTTCATTCGCGATTGGTGTCGACCAATACCAATGGGGTATCGATCGACACTAGGCGATTTCGAGTTTTGCTCCTTGTTTATCCTGACACAAACACAGAACGAATGAAAAATAAAAAGAAAACACTTATATATATAGACTCACCAGTGGGTTGCCTCCCACCAAGCGCTCGTTTAACGTCAATAGCTTGACTGTAATGCCCTTCAGGCTGGATAAGAGTGAGAGCTTGCACCAAAACAGGCTCCACAACTTGACATTGCTAGCTTCAGAGTTCTGCTCAACATGCCTTCCACGAACTCTTTTCCCTTCTCTTTCAGCTCCGAAGTGAGAAGGACTCTAGCTTTAGAGAATGGCTTCGAAGCTCCTTTGCACTTGACCTTATACTCAATCGAATTCTCATCACTTTTCTGAGGGATTAAAGTGACATGGGGATTCTCGACGTTTTTGCTCTTGGCTTTCTTCTTCTTTGTTGCCTAATCCTTCTTGACAACTTCCTTGGGAATGTAGGGCGGTTTAGCTGAAAAGTCTGCGACAGTAGGCTCATCAGGAGGCTCTTCCAAAAGATCAACTGCCAGCGACATTCCTGTGACAACCTCGATGCTAGAGACATGCGTGGGAACACCTCTAGGGGGAATGGCATCATAATAGACCCCTCCGTCAATGTAAGAGAAAGAGATTCTCTTATTAGGCGTGTCTATGATTGCGCCAGCAGTAGCCATAAATGGTCGTCCCAGGAGTATAGGCATACGAGATATCGCACTCATCTCCACAACTTGAAAATCAGTCGGCACCAGACAATCTCCTACTTTGACCAGCAAAGCAGAGATTGTACCGTATGGAAGTGAGGTGGAGTCGTTCGCGAGTGTGATAGATACCTTTGGTGATCGAATATCAGCCCCCAACCGCTCTGCAATTGCCCTTGAGATGACATTGACACTAGCCCCTGAGTCAACGAGAGACTCTTTGAAATCAACTCCAGAGATAGAGCATGGAACCACGAATTTCCCTGGATCTTCCCTTTGGGTCAACTGTCTCAGTGGAGGTGGTGCACCTCTAGCCTTAATGAAGAGTGCCTTGATCTCGTCCTTAGTTTCTCTGCAATCTTTGAAGTGACTTAGCAGAGGACGACACTCTAGAGCTTCTTCGAAGGTTGATTCAAGGGAAATCCTTCGTACCATCTTCTCAAAGCCACGCAGCTGCTTTGGTGAGATGAGATCTCTGAGGTGTTTAGGAACAGGATTCCGCTTCTTGGGCTTGCGAACTCTTTCGTTGATCAACTCAGGTGTTTCCACAGTTTCTGGCTCGTTCTGCGAGGGGTATCGATCGACACCAGGTAGGGTATCGATCGATACTCTTGTTGTTGAATCATCCTGGACAGATTTATCATCATCAAGGGGAAACTCCAAAATCAGTTTATCCAGCATAGCCTTGCATCTGGCGTCCTCTACCTCCTTCTTAGCCTTTGCAGCAGCTCTGGGGTAAGGTATCCTTGGTATGTAGACTCTCTCTACAAGTATTTTAGGCACCACAGTCGAAATCTCATGTGTCTCCTCAAAAATCGCCTCAGTATCGACCGATACCAATGGGGTATCGATCGATACACGGGTTTTTGAAGTATCCCATTTCGGAATTGTAACTGGCATCGATCGACACCTAGGGGTATCGATCGATGCCTTGGCGATTTCAGGATCCTCATCGAAATTTTTTGCACTTGAGGAGATCGCATTGACGTGTGCATTGTGTGAATGAACCGTCTTTCCCTTGGCATTTGCTGCAGTCTGAGCTACTTGCGTTTCCAGTATCCTGTGATTGGTATTGAGAGCCTCGATCCTTCCACTCAAATCGGTGTACACAGCATCCAGTTTCCCATTGAAAGTTATCGTAATCTTCTCCTGCCCTTGAACCAGCTGTTCAAGCATAGCCTCAATCTTACTCTCAGGAGCCTTGGGTGGTGGGGATTGGTACCCTCCTTGCTGAGCATTGTTGGTGAAGTTTCGATTTGTGTTGTACCCAAATCGCTGACCCTGAAAACCAGAAACACCAATGTAGTTAACATCTTCTACTTCATTCTCAGCAGCAAAGTGGACGGCCTTTGTTGTCTTTCCCAGCAGAAGACTGTGCATAGAATCCAGCTGACCTTTAACTTCAGCGATCTGCGATCCATCCATGTTACCAGCTAGCTTCTTGCGCTCGAAGTCTGCGCTCTTGGTGCTCCTGCTAGATGCAAAGTTTTCAATCAACACATAAGCATCCTCAGGGTACCTGGTGTTGAAATTACCATTGCTTGAGGCGTCCAGAGCCATCTGATACCTCCAATCTACTCCTCTAAAGAAGATACTCAGCAGCTGCAAATCAGAGTATCCGTGATGTGGATAATCTCTCTGATACGATCTGAATCTCGTCCAAGCAGCCTTGAACGCTTCAGTAGGTCCTTGAGAAATTTGGGAGATTTTATTCCTCAGATCCTCAGATCGTGCATCATCGTAGAAGTTGATCATGAAGGCTCTCTTAGTGTCCTCCCAAGTAGTTAGCGAACCAGGAGGTAGCTGCCTCAGCCAGTAGGTCGCATCTCCACCTAGAGAGTAGGGGAAGAGCTTGCATAAGAGATAGTCGTAGGACACTCCATTGCTCTTGATGCTAGTGACCAAGTCCTCGAACTTCTCCACATGGTCCATCGGATGTTCATGAGGAAGGCCATGAAAGAGATGCTGTCCCACAAGAGTAAAGTAAGCAGGCTTCAGCTCAAAGTCATTCCTCTCAAACGCAGGAGGACGAAT
>PKML01051871.1:6109-19086 GCA_002933935.1 Eutrema yunnanense
TGATATATCATGGTTTTTACCCCTGTTTAGACCATGATATAAGTCCTTTTTATAGAGTCTTTCTAGTGTTTTGTAGTCTTTTAGAGTCTTTTACAGGTTATAGCACATTTGGAGCTTAATTGGAGATATTGGAGCTTTCTGGAACATTCTGGAGCGAAGCAGAGATCCGTGTAGCTGAGACGTCGAAATCACCTGAGTGTCGATCGATACTGCCTAGTATCGATCGATACCCGTCGGGGAAACAGAAGGATCGCGACTTATTGAAGAGTTGAAGAATTGCAGAATTGGCCCAGAAGACTTTGATATTTACAGGAAGGCCCAAAACGTGTTTTAGGTTATAAATAGGGTTTTACAGCCACTTGTTTAGGCTATGCTTTATATACTTTGGTTTGAGACAAGTCTGAATCTCCCTTCGTCCGAGATCAGATCTCAAGAACCTATTGTTATTCTTATTTTATTGATGATTTATTCAAACATGTCTATTGATTCAATTGACATGTCTGAGTATATTCACTTTAGGTCTAGGGTTTTCTCATAAAGGATTTCTTTGAATGCTAGGTTGATTTATTATTAGGATTCACCATCTGAATTAGTTCTTCGCCTTAGGTTGTGTTCAAAGCTAATTCTAGGTTGACGAATCTGGAACTTAGATCTTAGGATAATTGATTAGGCACGAGAGTGCGATTAATTACCTGATAGAACCTAGGTGAGCAAATTGATTATTCGCAAAGAGATTTGGTTTAATTGATTTGTGAACATATCAAACCTGATATTAAAGCTGATTTAGACTTTAGAATTCGCAAAGAGATTTGGAATTCCTAGAATTTAGATTTAGATAGTTTTCGCAACGAGAGTTGGTTAATTATATCTTAGTGATTTGAGTTCAAGAACAGTGCTTAAATCTGAATCTTGTTAGTTAATTAGACTGCATTCATTGATTTCTTGAGAAATACCCTGTGCCTATATTCTCTCCATTGCTTTACAACTCTTTTAATTTCTGCATTGTTTTCGTTTACATCTTTTGATTTAGCTTATTTTGGATCTATACAATCTATTGTGCATTTCTCTGAGTCTTTTGTGGTTCGACTCCTAGCTTTACTATAACAACTGCTTTAGTACTTTTTAGGGTATTAAATTGAGCATATCAATATGTTCAAGCAATATGGTATGATTAACAAGGGCATCACATTGAATGAAATGCTAAGCTTTAGTTAGTATCATTGCTCCCTATGCATATGCAATGCATTCCTAAATGCTTCTAGACTCATTCCTAAAAAGAAAAGAATGCAATGCAAAACTATATGACTTCTTTTTGGAATTTTTTTTATATGCACTTATATGAATGCTGAGACTCAAATATGCAAAAAGGAAAATAAGAACACAAAACACAAGATTAAAAGACACAAATCCTCCCCCAAACTTGAATTGCAACGTCTCGGTGCAACAAAAGTCAAAGAGAAAGTAAAAATATGCAAAAAGTATGTACAATGAAATGGAGTTTGGATCATACCTTTGGATTGGAGAGGAGTGTGACGTGCTGTTGCTCTACACATTCATGCATTAAGCACCACGACCTTGGACCCATAAAAGCTATAAACATCAAACAAAAACATCAAAAGGAACAAGAAATAACAAAAATATATACAAAGATAGTCATGGGAATGCCTCCCAAGAGCGCTTGTTTAACGTCGCTAAGCTTGACGTTTGTTACTCTTTAGACGGGTTGAGAAAGAGTAGAAAGACTCCACGATGGGTCCTCGAGCTTGAGTGAGAGGACCCTGCTCGTGATTTTTGGAATGCCCGTCGAACATTTTTCTTTGAGCTCGTGGTTGCCGGGTTTGTTTTTGACATGGTCGGGAGGTTGTTTCTATTTGGTTTTCTTCTTCTCACAAGACTTTGTGGGTGAAGCTAAAACCATCTTCTCAACACTACCCATGTACTCCATTTTCTGAACTTGAACTTCATCATTCTTATAAGCAATGGCACCACAATACTTTGTGGAGTAAGGTTTGACGGGATAGAAAACCTTGTCATTCACATACTCGAGCACTACCCTCTTATTCGGGAAGTCTATGCTTGCACTGGTGGTGTTTAGGAAAGGTGTTCCAAGAAGAAGAGGGAGATTGTGGTTTTTCTTCATCTTCATTACCAAGAAATCCGTTGGAATAAGACAATCTCCAATTTTGAGAGGATAGTCTTCGATGATTCCAAGTGGTCATTTTGAAGAAGAATCTCCAAATGTGATGGAAGATGTGTAGTGTTTCATGCTCTCGATTCCAAGACTATTCACCATCTCGTAAGAGATCACATTCACGCTTGATCCAGAATCGCACAAGGCGTCATCAATATTCAAATGACCAAGGGAACAAGAGATGACAAATTTACCCGGATTTCGAAGCTCGTGAATCGATTTGGGCATGAGTGGAGGAGGTGCATTGCAAGAAACTCCATTCTTCTCAACCTCCACTTGTATAGCAACTAGTGGCTCGTTCTGTGCAATGGGCTCATTACCGTCATCTTCAATGACCAACTCATTGACCCTTGAGGGAATATCTTCATCATTTGGACCATAGAGTAGGTCCATGACCTCTTCAATAGCATGTTCTTCCTCATCACTTAAAAGGATAGCGTTACAAAACTTCTTTGGATTAGCCTCGGGTTTTCCGGGTAACGTACCCATAGGTCTCTTAGATGATGATGCCCCTTGAGCCATTTGATGATCCAAGTGTTTGAACCTAGAAGATAAATCCTCAAATTTAGCATTGAGGTTGTTGTAAGAACAATCTACCTTTGTGTGAATCTCCGCCATCTTCTTGTTCAATTCAATGGCTCCTTGAGCTTGGCCTTGTAAGAGTTGTTGAAGCATAATTTTCATCTCGTTATCTTGAGGAGTAGTGTTGCTTCCTTGTCCTTGTTGCACAAGACCAGGTGGTGTAGATTATTGCTTAGGTTGAAAACCACCTTGGTTCCCTTGAAAGTTGTTCCTTGGAACAAAAGCTCGTTGTTGGTTGGAAGGGATGAAGCTCTTTTGTTGAAGACCTTGATCATGAGTGTTTTGTTGAGGATATACTTGGTCTTGTGGGTTTGCCACATTGTTACTTCTATAGGAAAAATTTGGGTGGTTCCTATAGTTGGAGTTGTAACCATTTTGGTAGCCACCTTGATCACCCACGTAGTTGACTTCTTGGTGATTTCGTGTTTTAGGTTATTTTGGTAGCCAACATGATATAACCACAAATTTACCCGGATTTCGAAGCTCGTGAATCGATTTTTATCCAGTTTAGGCCATGATATAAGTCCTTTTTATAGATTCTTTCTAGTATTTTGTAGTCCTTTAGAGTCTTTTACAGGTTCTGGCACGTTTGGAGCATAATTGGAGTTATTGGAGCTTTCTGGAGCAGTTTGGAGCAAGGCTGAGGATTGTGTTGCTGAGTACCCGATTTCACGTCAAGCATCGATCGATACCCCCTGGTATCGATCGATACCCAACGCAGCATGACAAGACACGCGACTTAATGAAGAGTTGAAGAATTGCATATTTGCCCTAGAAGTCTTTAATAATTACAAGGAGCCCCAATTCGTGTTTTAGGTTATTTATAGGGATTTTACAGCCACTTTTAGGCAACGCTTATTTTATTCTGGATTTGAGAGAGAGCTTTTGAGGGAGACAAGTCTGATACTTTGTTCGTCTGAGAGAAGATTTTGAACCCTTGTTACTCTTTCTTATTTATTTATTTATTTGAGTATATATACAGTCATGTTTATTGTTTCAATCTCCATGTCTGAGTAGATCACCTGTTAGGTTTGGGGTTTTCTCATAGGGATTTCTTTGAATGCTAGGTTGATTATCTGTTTACGATTCACTATCTGAATTAGTTCTTCACCATAGGTTGTTCTCAAAGCTAATTCTGGATTGATCACCTAGAACTTAGATCTTAGGATAATTGATTAGGCACGAGAGTGCGATTAATTACCTGATAGAATCTATAGTGAGCAAATTGATTATTCGCAAAGAGATTTGGTTTAATTGATTTGTTAACATATCAAACCTGAAATTTAAAGCTGATTTAGACTTTAGGATTCGCAAAGAGATTTGGAATTCCTAGGGTTTAAATTTAGATAGTTTGCGCAACGAGAGTTGGTTAGCTATATTTTAGTGATTTGAGTTCAAGAACCGTGCTTAATCTGAATCATGTTAGTTAATTTAGCTGCATTCATTGATTTCCTGAGAAATACCCTGAACCTATCTGCCTCCAACTGAATTTACAACACCTTTAATTGCATACTTGTTTTCAATTACATCTTTTGATTTAGCGTATTTTGGATCTATATAATCTACTGTGTGAAATCTTGAGTTCTTGTGTTCGACCCCTAATTTACTGCAGCAACTGCTTTAGTACTATTTAGGGTATTAATTTGAGCATATCAAATTTGGCGTCATTGCCGGGGACTCAATTCGCCATTAGATTTTAGCTAAGAAATTCGTCTAAATCGCCCGAGTATCAATCGATACCCTTCTGTATCGGTCGATACCCGTCGTCAATTTCAGTTACTTACGTTCTTGACTTTTGATTTCAGGTGCATGCATAATCTTGAAACCAGAAGCAAAAAGAGCACTCCGTTAGTTGATCTATCACTGGAACAGCTAGCACTCATGGAACGCACAAACAGAAAAGCAAAGAAATCAGCTAAGATGAACAACAATCAAGTGGGGTTAGTTCGTGATGCAGCTGGTGCTTATAGAGACCAAAAGGGTCGGTTGTGCAATAAGCAAGGACAACGTCTGGATGGAGAGAGGATCGTCATACCACCTGCTCCTGTTGTCGCTGAGAATGTCGCTGGGAATGCGAGGAATGTTGTGGTTAATCGTGGAAGAACGATTGGTGAGTACAACAGGCCGGATCAGTTTTTCGCCAATCGGTCAGCGATTCGTCCTCCTGTGTTTGAGAGGAATGACTTTGAGCTGAAACCTGCTTACTACACTCTTGTGGGACAGCTTCTCTTTCATGGTCTTCCTCATGAACATCCGATGGATCATGTGGAGAAGTTCGAGGACTTGGTCACTAGCATCAAGAGCAATGGAGTGTCCTACGACTATCTCTTCTGCAAGCTCTTCCCTTACTCTCAAGGTGGAGATGCGACTTACTGGCTGAGGCAGCTTCATCCTGGATCGTTGGCTACTTGGGAGGACACTAAGAGGGCCTTCCTGATTAACTTCTACGATGATGCACGATCTGAAGATCTGAGGAATAAAATCTCCACCTTTTCTCAAGGACCTACTGAGGCGTTCAAGGCTGCTTGGACGAGATTCAGATCGTATCAGAGAGATTGTCCACATCACGGATACTCTAATGTGCAGCTGCTGGGTATCTTCTTCAGAGGGATAGATTGGAGGTATCAGATGGCTTTGGACGCTTCAAGCAATTGTAATTTCAACACCAGGTATCCTGAGGACGCTTATGTGTTGATTGAGAACTTGGCATCTAGCAGTAGCACCAAGAGTGCAGATTTCGAGCCCAAGAAGCTGGCTGGTAATCATGATGGGTCGAAGATCGCTGAAGTGAAGGCTCAGCTGTATTCTATGCACAGTCTTCTGCTGGGAAAGACAACAAAGGTCGTTCACTTTGCTGAAGATGTTGAGGTGTTTAACGAGGGTGAGGCAGAAGATGTCAACTACATTGGTGGTTCTGGTTTTCAGGGACAGAGGAACCAATTCAACAACAATCGGAGCTTCAACAACAACTTCCAGCAAGGAGGATTCAACCAGAAACCTGCCCAAAACAGCGATTACACCATGAACTACGGAAGTCCTTCTAACGAGCCTGTGACTGCTAAAACATCAGAGAACAAGATTGAGGCCATGCTTGAAACGCTCGTTCAAGGACAGCAGCAGATCACAGTGACCTTCAATGGTAAGATGGACGCCATGTACAAAGATCTGAGTGGAAGGATCGATGCTCTTGGTATTCATCAGAAGAAGCTGGAAACTCAGGTAGCTCAGACTTCAGAAGGTTCGAGAAGACAAGAATGTTTTCTTCCAGGAAAAGGAGAGAACCCAAGGGTACACATCAATGCCATTACCTTGAGAAGTGGTAAAGAGGTCACTTCAGAAGCGAGAATAGACCAAACTGCTGAAAATTTTGGGTTGTTTGACGATGAGGACACTGAAATCGCCAAGGCATCGATTGACACTATGCAGCATCGATCGACACCGGTCAAAATTCTTACACGGGAAAACTCAAAATCCTGTGTATCGATCGATACCCCCCAGTATCGATCGATACCCCCAGTATCGATCGATACCCCCAGTATCGATCGATACTAAACCCGAAATCGATACATCACTTAAGGTTACGAAGGAGAAGCCTAAAGCGGTACCAGAGAGAGTCTACATACCAAGGATACCTTATCCCAGAGCTCTTGGGAAGACTAAGAAGGAAGTAGAGGACACTAGATGCAAGGAAATTTTGGACAAGCTGGTTGATGAACTTCCCTTCATAGATGCTATCAAAACTTCTCCAGCTTTCAGGAGATATGTCAAGAAGATGGTGTCCAGCAATATGAACCTTGAAGACGGTTGTCTGATGATCACTCATGAGTGCAGTGCAATCCTAACCAACAGGATCCCAACGAAACTTTGTCTTGGATTGCACAATCTTTACTGACAGGTTTGAGCGCTCTCTTTGTGACCTTGGCTCAAGTGTCAATCTCATGCCATACTCAGTTGCTAAGAGAATGGGAATGACATATTTCACTTCTACGAGGATCTCGTTCAGTTAGACTTCCAGAAGGTTTGCTCGAGGATGTTCCGATTAAGATTGGGAATTGCTTAATCCCAACTGATTTCATTCTCTTGGAGTATGATTCGGAACCCAGAGATCCTCTCATCTTGAGAAGGCCATTCCTAGCAACAGTTGGTGCTCTGATTGATTGCAGGAATGGGAAGATAGCTCTTAACATTGGTGAGTTGGTCATGACTTTTAACATGGAGAAGATGATGAAGAGACCAACCATCGATGGACAGACTTTCTTCGTTGATACCTTCTGTGACATTGCTGAGGAGTACTTCTTGGAGATGCATCATGAAGACCCATTGGAGAGGGCATTGGTTTGTTCGGCTGAGTCAGAGGTTAATGCGAATGATGCTGCTGCTGAATACAGGAAGATGCTCGATACAGCACTGCCAGTATCGATCGATACTCACCTAGTATCGATCGATACCCTGCGGCCAGAAAGAAGTTTGGCCGAAAGAACTAAGCAAGCTGCTGGGCTTGGGGATTGGAGCGAGGAGAAAGCTCCTAAAGTGGAACTCAAACCACTTCCTGCGAATCTGAGGTATGGTTTTCTTGGTCCTAATTCCACATTTCCAGTAATCATTAATGCTTCCTTGAACAACGCAAAGGTTACCTTACAGCTGAGCAGGCTGCGCAAGTATCGCAAAGCTCTTGGCTATTCTCTTGATGATATTTCAGGTATATCACCGGATCTGTGCATGCATAGGATTCATCTTGAGGACGAGTCAAAGGCTTCAGTTGAGCATCAAAGGAGGCTGAATCCGAACCTGAAGGAGGTGGTTAAGAAAGAGGTCATGAAACTCTTAGATGCAGGAGTTATCTATGCCATCTCAGATAGCTCTTGGGTCAGTCCAGTGCACGTTGTTCCTAAGAAAGGAGGGATAACAGTGGTGAAGAATGAGAAGGATGAGATGATTCCTACAAGGACTATCACTGGACATCGAATGTGCATTGATTACAGGAAGTTGAATGCAGCCACACGGAAAGATCACTTCCCATTGCCATTCATTGACCAGATGTTGGAGAGATTGGCCAGTCATCCCTACTACTGCTTCCTTGATGGATATTCAGGTTTCTTCCAGATTCCTATCCATCCAGATGACCAAGGGAAGACCACTTTCACCTGTCCCTATGGCACATTCGCATACAGGAGAATGCCATTTGGATTGTGTAACGCTCCAACCACTTTTCAGAGGTGCATGATGTCTATCTTCACAGACATGATTGAGGATTTCATGGAGGTGTTCATGGATGATTTTTCAGTATATGGATCATCATTCAAGGACTGTTTGGCTAACTTGTGTAAGGTGCTCCAGAGGTGTGAAGAGAAACACTTGGTCCTTAATTGGGAAAAGTGTCATTTTATGGTTCAAGATGGCATCGTACTTGGGCACAAGGTCTCTGAAGCTGGGATCGAAGTTGACAAAGCCAAGATTCAGGTCATGACAAGTCTCCAACCACCGACTTCTGTGAAGGATATTCGGAGTTTCCTTGGTCATGCTGGGTTTTACAGGAGGTTTATCAAGGATTTCTCCAAGATAGCACGCCCACTCACTGCTTTATTGTGCAAGGAGATCAAATTTGATTTCACACATGATTGTCTTGCAGCCTTTGAGGAGAACAAAAAGGCTTTGGTGAGTGCTCCTATTGTGCAACCTCCTGATTGGACTCTGCCTTTTGAGATCATGTGCGATGCTAGTGACTTTGTTGTTGGGTCAGTTCTGGGTCAGAGAAATGATAAGAAGCTGCACGTCATCTATTATGCCAGCAGGACATTGGATGATGCTCAAATGAATTACAGCACCACATAGAAGGAACTACTTGCAGTTGTCTTCTCCTTTGAGAAATTCCGATCCTACTTGATTGGGAGCAAGGTGGTTGTTCATACTGATCATGCTGCTCTCAAGTATCTGATGAATAACAAGGATCTCAAGCCTCGTCTCTGTCGTTGGGTTCTTTTGCTACAAGGATTCGACATCGAGGTTAAAGACAAGAGAGGCATAGAGAATGGGGTCGCTGACCATCTCTCGCGGATGCGGATCGATGCAGACGTCCCTATTGATGATCAACTACCTGAGGAAGCCATTTACTTCATTGAAACTGGGTTTCAGACGAATCTCTGATATTCATGCATTTTACATGTTTAAGCATATATTTTACTTAGAGTTTTGTGCCATTTGCATGCATAACCACGGTTTTGTCTTGCATTTAGGTCTCATTTAGAGTTTAGGACATTTGCATTAGGTCCTAGTGAGTTCTTGCATTCATTTGGAGTGTTTTTAGGTGTTTTGGAGACATTTGGGATGATTGGAATGGTTGAGCATCAAGAGAAGGAATAGCTCATCCGACACGCCGGAAAGATGTGGCTGGACGGAAGCCTTCCGATCTGAATCAGGTTCAATGATCTTCATGGAAGTTGTAGAGGAGTGAGTTATCTGTCCATAGGAGTTGGAATTAAGTCATTCGGACATGTGGTTTGAGAGATATGGCTGATTTACCTGAGACAGGTCCGCCTGGCCGAGACGGTTTCTTCAATACCGAGGTCACTGGTCGGTGCAACTGCTCAGTGTGGAAACAGAGGGAAAATTCCCTTAGTACCGATGTACAATACCGATTTGTGACCTCGGTATTGAAGGGTCTCCACTCCGTATTAGCCTCAGTGGTCTTCATCAAAGTTGTAGAGGAGTGAATCAGCTTTACACAAGAGTTTGAATCGGGTTATTTGGACGTATGGATAGGGAGATAAGGCGGATTTACTGAAGGTATGTCCGTCTGGCCGAGAGAAGATGACACCGTCCAAATAACCGGCAAAACGAAGGCCTTCCGATATGAATCAACTCAAACGGTCTTCATAAGAGTTGTAGAGGGACGAGTTAGCTGTCTACAGGACTTGGATTCAGGTCATTCGGATGTCAGGTTCAAGAGTTATGACCGATTGACTGAAGACGTACCAAAGACTTGACCGGGTCAAAACCCGGTTTGTTCCGGGTTGATCCGGTCCGACCCAAACTCATTTAAATATTGGAAACCCTATTTTTTTTAGATCTAAGTTTTCTTCTTTCTAGAGTTGGGTTTATCCCAAACTCTTCTTATGATTTTGAGAGGGATTTTGATTGTTCTTCATACAAATACCACTCTAGAGAAGATTTCTTCACCCTTATCTTTATATTAATGCATCTTCTTTACCTTTATTTCTTCTTCTTTTATGTTCTTCATATTTAGGCCTTAGGCCCCTTTTTGTTGGATCTTAGATTTAGCTTGATTTAGATGGTTTGATGGTTGATTGTTGATGCTTAGGACTAGATAAACATTTGTTCTCATGTTAGGAAGGATCTCAATGCTAGGATTGAATTGAAAACTCATTTTCTAGAACTTAGACATTTCATGCACACAAGGTGTTCGATGAAATGTCTAGAAAACTTCTAAGCATGTTTTTCATTCTAAGTGATTGGTGGATGCTGACTTTAGGATGAATTGTTGACTAAAATGGACTTGTGGTAAACTATGGATTATCTAAGTGATCGGTGGATGCTGACTTTAGATGATTCATACAATGATTAGTGTCATGGAAGTGAACTAATCTACTTGAAAGTGTTCCATGTCATAAGAATAAATGTGCATTGAATGTTTAGGCATCGTTAGTCAATTGTCTTGATGGTTAGATGATGATGATTTAGGTTGATTCTTGTTAGGTCCTTCACTTAGGTTGACCTAAAAGCTAGTTTTGGATTGAGAGATCAAAGCTAGAGCTTAAGCATTTCACGCCCGATAGGTGTTCGATGAAATGCTTGAACCAAACCTTTTGTGAGCTTTTCATGCCTAGCCAACGAGATTTGATGTCTAGGGTGATTAGTGAACTAAGTGGGATTAGATATTAAAGCTTGTTAATCATCTTATCACAAACGAGAGTTTGATCTTGATTTGGTGATTAACAAAGTGATTAGTGCCACGACGGTGGATTAGTTATAATTGTGAATTCCATGTTTCTATGATAGTGTTTAATTCAATCTTTATCATCATTGTTTGTTCATTACTCATCTTCTTGATAGTTAATTCATTTTCCAACACTTCTATCTTTTGTTTTCTTTCTTGCATTTGTTTCTTTTCCCATAAACATAAAAACCCAAAAGATTTGCTCTAGATTAGGAAGATTCATGTATTCTTAGTGCATTGATCTTAACCTTCGTGGTTCGATATCTCAAATACTACAATGACATGATGAGTGGGATTTGAGTAATTGACTAGTAAAAATCCTACTATCAATCTCGCAGAGAATCAGCAATTTTCACGAGTTGCAGGTTTCAGTATCGATCGATACCCTGCTGGTATCGGTCGATACCCTGGCGATTCCGAGCCTGTTTTAATTGTTGATCATCCTGGTGTTTCTGAAAACCATCTCGCCGCTGCAACCGATTCTGATGATCCATGGTACGCTGATATTGTCAATTGCCTCGCTGCAGATGCAGAGCCAAGACACCTCAAGAAGTATAACAAGAAGAAGTTCATGCGTGACATAAGGAGATTCTTTTGGGATGAACCTTACCTGTACAAGCATTGTTCTGATGGTATCTACAGGAGATGCATTGTTGAATCAGAGGTTCCAGGTATTTTGTTTCATTGCCATGGATCCGACTATGCTGGTCATTTTGCCACTTTCAAGACAGTGTCCAAGGCTCTTCAAGCAGGGTTCTGGTGGCCTACCATGTTTAAGGATGCTCATGCTTCCGTCTCACAGTGCGATGCTTGTCAGAGGAGAGGGAAGATCAGTAAGAGACATGAGATGCCACAAAATTTCATCCTTGAGGTTGAAGTTTTCGATTGTTGGGGCATCGACTTTATGGGTCCCTTTCCATCGTCACACAAGAAAAATTACATCATGGTTGCTGTGGACTATGTGTCCAAATGGGTGGAAGCGATAGCTAGTGAGAAAACTGACTCTGCAGTGGTTCTTAAGCTGTTTAAGACCATCATTTTTCCTCGCTTTGGAGTACCTCGAATTGTGATAAGTGATGGTGGCTCTCACTTTATCAACAAGGTTTTCGAGAGGTTGTTGAAGAAGTATGGTGTGAACCATCGTGTAGCTACTTGATACAAGATATTTTGGCATCTCTAGAGTCAATTCTCTAAATGCAATGGTAGCATAAGAGGTTATCGAACCTTATCGGGAATTTGTCCTAATCACTAAGCATGCAAGGTACTTAAAGCAAGTTAAGCTAATCAAAGGGAGTTTTGGCTTTAGTATCCAAAATTAAGCAAGTAAACAACTAAACAAGATGTAATCCAAATAATAAAAGCGGAACAAGAGATAAGGTTATTGATATAGGGTGATCCAAGCTCAATTAGTGGTGTTCAATTACTCAAGAAGCTAATCCCTAGGCAATAGATCTCTAATCTAGATTAGTTCTCTTTCAATCAACTAATCACTATGCTAATTATCAAACCCATTAGCAAATCATCATCTGTGGATTATCAATTAGCAAGCATTAAGAATTATAACAAGATCAACCAAAGATACACCCTAAACAACTAATGTCTTAGGTTAGGAACATAAATCTCTTGTCTAGTTTGGTCTTGGCATTTCATCAAACACTTGGTGTTCATGAAATGCCTAATGATCTAGACCCACTCTTTCAAGCTAGATCTAGCATTAGGGACTCTAGACAAGAAGGAATATAAGATTATCTAATCCTAAACACCACTAATCAAACCCTAGATCCCCCTAATCAACCTCATCCCAAGATCCTTATGACTACTCACTAACCGTCATGGGTCTAACAAATCCAAGGAAAAAAGTGTTAAAGCTCATGATCAAGATGATTAAATGATTAGAAAGTAGAAGTTAGATGGATCAAATCAAGAAATAATACTCAAATTGCATATAAAATAAAGGATCAATCTCTACAAATCACTCTTAGAGAGGTTTTTGCTTAGAAAAAGACTTAGCCCTCAAAGATTAGGTTTTTGGGCTTAAATACTGAACAGTAACGAATCGGGTCGACCCGGAACAAACCGGTTACCGACCCGGTTTAAATGGGTAAAAAGTGCTTGGTATCGATCGATACCCTCGGTATCGATCGATACCTAGGACGCACCAGGCTTGTTCTCCAGTGATACCGAGGTCACTCCTCGGTATCATAGCTCCGTATTAAGGGCCAATTCCCCCGGGATTCCTCCTGTGGCAAT
>PKML01051871.1:25873-104994 GCA_002933935.1 Eutrema yunnanense
CATTATTCTACTTAAGAGGGAATGATCACACAAAGGTTTGGAAGCGAGGCTAGGATTTTCCTATGATGCCATTATTCGCCTACATCCTTTGATACACAGATAGAGAATAACCGGGGATTTGGTGGCAAACACCATCAGTACTCGCGTTTCGGACCTTGATGTGTATATGCAAAGCTGAAAATAAAAAGAAATAACATAATAAGAAATAAGTCTGGGGGAGAGAAAGTGATACAAAGAGTGAGAAAAATGGTGGTTCCTTGTCATGATATTGTATGGTAAAGAGTCTAGAAAATTCTTGAACATTGGCTGCAGCGATGAAACTGGCGATGAGGGCTTTACTTGAACAATGTTGCGAGATAATGTGTGGAGTCTGGAAAAGCTGTGAATGTCTACGGAGAAGTACATGGTGGTTAGATCAAAGGCTGGTTAGGTGACATTTCGGAGCTTGGGAAAAGGATCTCTGCGATGGTTCCTGAACAGGTGAGTCTCCGCGTTTTCAAACCTCTTTCTCTGGTTTAGTCTTCTATTTTCTTGAGGGCAAGCAAAGGCTAAGTCTGGGGGAGTTGATATATCATGGTTTTTACCCTGTTTAGGCCATGATATAAGTCCTTTTTATAGAGTCTTTCTAGTATTTTGTAGTCTTTTAGAGTTTTTTACAGGTTCTGGCACGTTTGGAGCATAATTGGAGTTATTGGAGCTTTCTGGAGCAGTTTGGAGCAAGGCTGAGGATTGTGTTGCTGAGTACCCGATTTCACGTCAAGCATCGATCGATACCCCCTGGTATCGATCGATACCCATCGCAGCATGACAAGACACGCGACTTAATGAAGAGTTGAAGAATTGCATATTTGCCGTAGAAGTCTTTAATAATTACAAGGAGCTTCAATTCGTGTTTTAGGTTATTTATAGGGATTTTACAGCCACTTTTAGGCTACGCTTATTTTATTCTGGATTTGAGAGAGAGCTTTTGAGGGAGACAAGTCTGATACTTTGTTCGTCTGAGAGAAGATTTCGAACCCTTGTTACTCTTTTTTATTTATTTATTTATTTAAGTATTTATTCAGTCATGTTTATTGTTTCAATCTCCATGTCTGAGTAGATCACCTGTTAGGTTTGGGGTTTTCTCATAGGGATTTCTTTGAATGCTAGGTTGATTATCTGTTTAGGATTCACTATCTGAATTAGTTCTTCACCATAGGTTGTTCTCAAAGCTAATTCTGGATTGATCACCTAGAACTTAGATCTTAAGATAATTGATTAGGCACGAGAGTGCGATTAATTACCTGATAGAATCTATAGTGAGCAAATTGATTATTCGCAAAGAGATTTGGTTTAATTGATTTGTGAACATATCAAACCTGAACTTTAAAGATGATTTAGACTTTTGGATTCGCAAAGAGATTTGGAATTCCTAGGGTTTAGATTTAGATAGTTTGCGCAACGAGAGTTGGTTAGCTATATTTTAGTGATTTGAGTTCAAGAACCGTGCTTAATCTGAATCATGTTAGTTAATTTAGCTGCATTCATTGATTTCCTGAGAAATACCCTGAACCTATCTGCCTCCAACTGGATTTACAACACCTTTAATTGCATACTTGTTTTCAATTACATCTTTTGATTTAGCGTATTTTGGATCTATATAATCTACTGTGTGAAATCTTGAGTTCTTGTGTTCGACCCTTGATTTACTGCAGCAACTGCTTTAGTACTATTTAGGGTATTAATTTGAGCATATCACATCATTCCCAACTCTTTCTTGATAGCCTTGGATTTTATCATAGTCACCAACAAAGTTAACGGTTGATTGTGAGACTTGGATAATCTTATCCAACTTGTCATTAAGAGCCTTAATATCCTGTCTCGTCTTTTGATTATCAAAGTCTCCACCTCCCCTTGAAGATCTATCATAGTTTTCTCCATAGTTACCGTCGCTTTGTGCCAAGTTTTCCACCAATTGTAAACCGTCATCCACCTCTTTTCCCAAGAAATTTCCATTACTTTCGGTATCAAGTAGCCTACGAAACTTGGGAAGAACACCATGGTAGAGAGTGCTAAGTAGAGACTCATCCGAGAAACCGTGGTGAGGACATTGTATGGTGAATCCTTTGAAGCGTTCCCAAGCCTCACAAAAACTCTCGTTCCCCTTTTGAGTGAAGCTTGATATTTCATTTCGAAGCCTTGCTGTTCTTGTGGTGGATAAAAACTTTGCAAGAAAAGCCTTCTTGCATTGGTCCCAAGTTTTGATTGAATCTTGTGGAAGGTTCTTTTCCCATTGATGTGCCTTGTCTCCAAGTGAGAATGGGAACAAGCGCAACTTGAAACCATCTTCCGAGACACCATTGATCTTTGTCATACCACAAATGCGATCAAATTGATCCAAGTGATCTAATGGGTCCTCCATGGCCAGCCCATGGAACTTGTTGTTTTGCACCATAGAGATAATACCGGATTTGATCTCAAAGTTATTGTGTTCAACCGGTGGTGGAGCTATCCCTTGGCGGTTAGCATGTGTGTTTGGTGCATCACCGGCTCCAATTGGTCGTGGTGGATGAATTGGAATTCGGTTCACACCAACACCTTGGTGACCAACATCTAGCACGGGTGCATCTTGGTTTCCTTGGTTTCCAATCGGAGGTTCTTGTTCACCCTCCATTCCTAACCGTTGAAGATGTCTTTCTCTCTCTTGTCTTGCCCTTGTGTTTGCTCGTTCTAGAGCACGGATGTTTTCAACACGGTCCACAAGATTTGATGTGCCTCGTGATCTCGTGTTCATGCACCTATATGAGAATAGGGGAAACCCAAGTGAAAGAGATTAGTTAACAAAGTAAAAATAAAACTTAGTCTCAAGAAGATTCAAAATCCTAATGATTAATGCTAAACCCGAATGGCAACCGCGCCAAATTGATAGTAGGATTTTTACTAATCAATTACTCAAATCCCACTCATGTCATTGTAGTATTTGAGATATCGAACCACGGAGGTTAAGATTGAAGCACTAGAAATACATGAATCTTCCTAAGCTAGAGCAAATGTTTTTGGGTTTACTTTTTTGGTGTGTGCTCGACCCAAGAACTCTCTCTAGAGTTTCTTGGGTTGTTCTTCATGTATAATCCACACTTTTGAAGGATTCTTCACTTATATATATGCTTTGATTTCTTCTTTCTTCTTCTTGAAGATTCTTCCTCTTAAACTTGGGAAAGCTCAAGAACACCACTTGGTGTTCTTGATGGATCTTCATTTTCATGCCATATAAGAGAATATTTCTTCCATCCGTTTATATATTATGTCTTGTTGATTCTTGTTCTTCATTTCTATGGTTTAATTTTGGTGTTCTTGTGAGTTTACTTTTTGTTAGATTTTGGATAATGCTTGATTTGGATGGTTTGATGGTTGATTGTTGATGTTTAGGCTTAGATAATCATTTTTTCTCATGTTAGGAGGGATCTTAATGCTAGAATCGAATTGACAACTCATTTCTAGAACTTAAGACATTTCTCGCCCGGAAGGTGTTCGATGAAATGTCTAGAAAACTTCTAAGCATGTAATTCAATTTTTAGCCAATGGAAATTGATGATTAAGGTGAATGGTTGACTTGTATGGACCAATGCTTAATGATTATGGTTCATTTAGTTTCGAACGGAAGTTATTGATAATTAGATGATTTGTAAATAGATTAGTATCATGGGAGTGAACTAATCTACTTGTATGATCCATGTCATAAGAATGAATGTGCATTGAATGTTTAGGCATCATTAGTCAATG
The DNA here is from genome assembly GCA_002933935.1 of Eutrema yunnanense. Lineage (NCBI taxonomy): Eukaryota > Viridiplantae > Streptophyta > Magnoliopsida > Brassicales > Brassicaceae > Eutrema > Eutrema yunnanense. Next base: position 29,636 of record PKML01051871.1, read on the forward strand.
GTTGATTGATGGTTAGATGATGGAAATTGATTCTTAGTTTCCAAATGATTCATATTTGTTTTTAATGCACTGGTTTTGCTCCGGAGGAAACCACAGCGGTCTCCTTTCCGCCAATGCGTCTGACCGCTGCGAATCTCGAAATCGCAGCGGTGGAGCCTTGCCCGCTGTGTGCTGGCCGCTGCGAAGCTCTGGTTCTCTTCTTCATCACTTGATCATCTCTGTTTGCTTTGATTAGGCTCCTCTTAGTCCATGATCTTCCTCTAAACTCCAACAAGTACCTGAAACACTCCAAATGCACCAAAACTCTCTAGGACTTATCTAAAATCTATTAACTTATACTTATGAATGCAAAACTATAGAAAAATTCTATGAAAACACACATTAAGACACAAAAACTAGATGAGATGCATGTCAAAAAGAGTTAAAATATGCGAATATCACATACGAATTTTAAAACGTTATTGTAGGTTAACCGCGAATAAGTAAATTTGATTGACCGTCCAATTAATAAAAAAATGATACTAAATTAATTTTTAGAAATAAATTGATATGAACCAAAAAAAATTGGTCAACAACGTTTTCGCAAAAATTCCCATTTGCTCTTCCTTCTCTTCTCTCGATCTCTTCTCTTTCAGTCTCGATCTCTCTTCTCCCAGTCTCGGCCTTTCTTCCTCTCTTCTTCTCTTTCAGTCTCGATCTCTCTTCTCTCAGTCTAGATCTCTCTTCCTCTTTTCTTCTCTTTCAGTCTCGATCTTTCTCAATCTCAGCCATCCAATTCTCCAAGCTTCTCAGATCCTCTATGATATCTCCTCTTGGTAATCTCTTTTCTTCTTCTTATTCGTAATATGGACTAGCATGACAGCATATATGTATCTATACTCGCACTGAGATGTATCGTTAGCTGCATCTCAACCAGTGTAATAGATGCATCTTCTCTTAAGGTTGTTTCGAAGAGCTTTTGATTCATTTGTCCTTGTCTAATTAGTAAGTCAAATTCTTTACATGTGTTTCCTAATATATGATATAACTTTTAGACAATGATCTGACCACCTTGAATCGCCAGGTGATAGCTTTATTTCGAAAAAAAATCTAGACTTGATCGCATATCCATTCGAATTACCCTCGGAATCAATATTTGTCTGTTCATAGAGAGCTAGCTCTACGTGTTTCTGGATTTGCGGGGTTGAATTGTTTATTTTATCACTGCTTCTAAATTCGAGGCATCACATGTTCTAGATCTATGCTCAGTCAAGAAAGTTCTGTTGTTTTGCTGTTTCTGTTAGATAGGATATATTAGAATCCAATTAGAATCTTAGATTTGGATATATCCTATATACTCTTGTACCTTATATATACTTGATTAATGAGAACTACTCCAATCACGGAGATTAACCAAATTACATGGTATCAGAGTTTTTTGGCTAAAAACCTAAATCTCGATCCNAAAAAAAAAAAAAAAAAAAAGCTGAAATGTCGGGCATTACACCAGCCGCCGCCGCTGCTCCTAGCTCCGATAAACCGTACGGAATCGCACAGATCCGAGGTTACATACCAATCCAGCTTGATCTAGCAAAGCTAAACTACGATGTTTGGCGCGAGTTATTCGAAACTCACTGCATCAGTTTCGGTGTCATTGGACACTTAGATGGCTCATCTACGCCATCTCCTGAGGATGAAAAGCAGTGGAAAGAAAGAGACAACCACAAGTTGAAATCTCTCTTCGACATATTGTCCAATCTTGACTCACCTATCACCGAACGAGCTTTGGTGATGCACATGCTCAATGGTCTTTCTGAAAAGTTTGACAGTATCACCAACGTCATACAACATCAAACACCATTCCCATCATTCACTAAAGCACGTTCAATGCTGCTCATGGAAGAGAAACGCATTAACAAACAAATCAAGACAGCACCGCAACCCAACACCACTGCCTCTTCACCAACCATCATGTATGCAGGAGCTGATCAACAACAGAACCAACCTCCCCAAAATAATAGCGGGAACTATTCAGGTCGCAACAATAACAACAAGAATCGTGGAAGAGGTGGTCGCAATAATCGCGGTCGAGGACGCTTCAACTACAACCAGTGGAACAACCATCAATACCCTCAGCCACCGTGGTCCTACAATCAACCGCCTTGGACGTATCAACCGCCATACGGTGCTCCACCACCGCCATACGGTCCTCCTCCTTCGCCTCCATCGTTTCACCAGCCGGCTCCCTCTACCTACGGAGGTCACTTTCCACCCTCCAACGGATCGTTTCAACAACGCCAGCAAAGTGAAGCCCACTATATTCACACACCACCATCTGTCGGGAGCTCACCCTCATACGCTCCCTCAGCTCTTCCCAACGTCTTCAGCTCTATGACCCTCCAGGATCCAACAGATAACGATTGGCACTTGGACACGGGAGCCACGAACCACATTGCAGCTCAGCCAGGTACGCTACGTTCCCTTTTTAATAAGAGCACTATTTCGTATGTGATCGTTGGCAATGGGTCCTCTGCTCCTGTGACTAATACCGGCTTAACCACGATCAAAACAAACTCACGACCACTGCACCTCCGTAATGTTCTCGTCTGTCCAACGATGATTAAGAATCTGATCTATGTACGACAGTTTACTTCAGATAACATGTGTTCAATTGAGTTTGATCCGTTTGGTTTTTGTGTTAAGGATCTTCAAACACAGAACAAAATTCTCCGATGTGACAGCCTGGGTCCGCTCTACACGCTTACACCACCTGCATCATCATCTCCACAAGCACTCACTGTCACTACACTCACCGGAACACTCTGGCATCGTCGTCTTGGTCACCCAGGACTCTCCATCTTGTCGCATCTTGCATCGTCTGGTTTTATTTCTTTTCCCAAGACCGACATGACAAAATTGTGTCATGCGTGTCAATTAGGCAAACATGTTCGACTTCCATTTTATTCTTCAAACTCGGTTGTTTCAAAGCCTTTTGATGTCGTTCATTCTGACTTATGGACCTCACCGGTTCCTAGTTTTAGTGGCATTAAATATTATCTCATTTTCCTTGATGACTTTAGCCACTTTGTTTGGGTTTACCCAATTCATCGCAAGAGTGATGTGTTCAGCCGTTTTCTCCACTTTTCAGCATTAGTCCGAACCGCCTTCAATCGGGATATTGCTTCACTTCAATGTGACAATGGACGTGAATTTGACAACAAGCAATATCGGGATCATTTCGCTGCCACAGGAACAAGCTTTCGCTTCTCATGCCCGTACACTTCCCAACAGAACGGAAAAGCAGAGAGGATGTTGCGTACTTTAACCAATCTGGTGCGAACCTTGTTGTTTCAAGCTCAAATGCCACCTGCATATTGGGTAGAGGCACTCACTACAGCAGCCCATCTACTCAACCTTCTCCCATCGGCAGCAATTAACAATGACGTTCCATTTACGAAGTTGTTCAATCGAAAACCACAATACAGTCATCTTCGTGTCTTTGGGTCCCTGTGCTACCCAAATCTTCTGCCTACAACACCACATAAGCTTGCTGCTCGCTCCACCAGATGTGTTTTCCTTGGCTATCCATCGGATCATAGGGGTTTTCGCTGCCTTGACCTCCATACAAAGAAAATAATACTATCCAGGCATGTTATCTTCGATGAAAATTCATTCCCGTTTGCTGAAGAACGTGTCTTGCCGCAGCCTCAACCTGTGATCCTACCACCACCGCCAATCTCTAAGCCGCAACCGGTTCCTCAAATCACACCGCCACTGGTTCCACAACCACCAGCAGCTCAACCAGCTCCGGCCGCTTCTACTCACCCAATGGTTACTCGGAGCAAACACGGCATTGTTAAACCTCAAACTCGCCTTTGCCTACATACCACCATCACTTCTCCATTACCAAAATCCCATATTGATGCCTTACGAGACCCAAACTGGAACCCAGCCATGAGAGACGAACATGGTGCTCTTATTAAAACGGGGACGTGGTCACTTGTACCACGGCCCAAGTCTGCTAATATTGTTCGTTCTATGTGGTTATTCAGGCACAAGTTTGACGCAACAGGGAAGCTCGTTCGCTACAAGGCTCGGTTGGTGGCTAATGGAAAATCTCAACAATCTGGAGTTGACTGCGACGAGACCTTTAGCCCGGTGGTTAAACCAACAACGATTCGAGCAGTTCTTGATGTGGCGACAACGAAAAACTGGCCTCTTCATCAATTAGATGTCAAAAATGCTTTTCTCCATGGAGATCTTAAGGAGACGGTGTATATGCATCAACCACCTGGTTTTCGCGATCCAAGCAAACCAGATCACGTATGTCTCCTTCATCGATCTCTATATGGCTTGAAACAGGCCCCACGCGCCTGGTATAATCGCTTTGCAACCTATGCTCGGCGTGTCAGTTTTGTTCAAAGCATCTCGGATCCTTCCCTATTTGTAATGACTCAGGCCAAGGACATTGCGTACTTGCTACTCTACGTTGATGACATTGCACTGACGGCTTCATCCACATCGCTCCTCAACTCGATAATCACCTCCCTTCATTCCGAATTTGAGATGACTGACCTTGGTCCACTCCATTTTTTTCTCGGGATTTCTGTTAATCGCAACAACCAAGGTCTCTTTCTCCACCAACAGAACTACGCTGCCGATATCATTCATAGAGCGAACATGACGAACTGCAACCCATGCCAGACTCCGGTTGATACCAAGCCTAAACTTGCGGCATCTGATAGTCCACCGGTTGCGGATCCCACTCTCTATCGAAGTCTGGCGGGTGCTCTCCAGTATCTCACTTTCACTCGACCTGATATCTCTTACGCAGTTCAGCAAGTGTGTCTCTTCATGCATGATCCACGGGAAGACAATTTCAACGCCCTTAAGCGCATCATACGGTATGTCAAAGGCACAATCTCTCACGGATTACAGATTTATAAATCATCAACATCAAATCTTGTTGCCTACTCGGACGCATACTGGGCTGGATGTCCCACCACTCGTCGCTCCACATCTGGTTTTTGTGTGTTTAATGGCACTAATCTGATCTCATGGTCTTCTAAACGACAACACACGGTGTCGCGTTCTAGTGCCGAGGCAGAATACAGAGGCGTTGCCAATGCTGTTGCTGAACTGACATGGCTCCGAAATCTCTTCCTTGAAATGCGCATTCCGCTACTAAAGGCGTCAGTGGTTTTTTGTGACAATGTAAGTGCTGTTTACCTCTCCTCCAATCCGGTTCAGCACCAACGTACTAAGCACGTTGAGATCGACATACACTTCGTACGGGAACGAGTGGCTCTTGGACAAATCAAAGTTCTTCATATCCCATCTCCCCAGCAATATGCAGACATCTTCACCAAAGGGCTTCCGACATCTTTGTTTCTTGATTTTCGGTCCAGCCTGAGCATTCGGAAGCCTCCTGCTCCGACTGCGGGGGGGTGTTAGATAGGATATATTAGAATCCAATTAGAATCTTAGATTTGGATATATCCTATATACTCTTGTACCTTATATATACTTGATTAATGAGAACTACTCCAATCACGGAGATTAACCAAATTACAGTTTCAGGCTTTGGTTTTTATTGCATTTTGATTTGGTAGTGTTGGCTTGTTTTTGCTTTGTCAGATTGTTATGTCATTCATTCGAAGTTAGAGCTAAATCAGAATCTGCTTTGTGTCATGTGGAAGTGATATTGCCACTTGCGATAAGCTTCTTCTTGTCTTTTAAGTTTGCAACAACAACATTCTTGCGCCATTTTGAGAAATTTAATTTCGTACTTAGAAACTAATCAGAACTCGGTCACCATTAGTGATGACATTTGAGTCTTCTATGAAGAAGGGCTAAATTAATCACCTCTCTAGTCCTTGTCCATTAGTGGAAACTAGGGCTGGGCAAAATACCCGGAACCGAAGAACCGAACCGAATCTGACCCGAAAAAAAGAAACCGAACCCGAAACCGACAAAATACCCGAACGGATCCTAGACTCTAATACTTGAAGAACCGAAACCGAACCCGAACCGAACCGAGAATTGAATGGGTACCCGAAATACCCGAAATATAATTATATACCCAAAATATTAATTATATTTAGACTTGATATAACCCAATTACCCAAAACTATAATTATAAAATCCAAAAATATCAATTATTGTTAGACCGAAATAACCGAAATATCTAAAATAATAAAAAAATTTGAAAATTCTTAATTATATTTGTCAAAATTTAACCAAATTTTATTCAAATTTAGCATTTTTTTAGTTTTTTCCTATATTTCGGGTACCCGAAACCGACCCGAAAATATCCGAACCGAATCCGAATCCGAACCGAATTTTATAAATACCCGAATAGGTCCTTCAACCCAATACCAAAAAGACCCGATACCCGAAAAACCCGACCCGAACCCGAACGGGTACCCGAATGCCCAGGCCTAGTGGAAACCTTGTTTAGGGAGTTGTGGATGTTGTGGTGAACACATTACTGTTTTTTTGTGGATGCATCAAAATATGAAAGTCTGGAATATTCGTAATATGTTTTCAATGATGATACCACCAGCGCCGATTACTACTTCGATTCTTACTCCCACTTCGACAATTCCCTCTGTTTTCACTTCGATTTCTACTAATTACTTCAGATTGGTCTTCTTTGTCTTTAGGTCTATTTCAATTAATTGTTAGAACTCAGAAATTTGTACGATTGTTAATGGATTTTTTCCCCTTTTGTGTGCATTAATCTATAAAAAGGCAGGAACTTTCTTAGTGCTGTTGTGATTCTTTTGTTGTCTATTTTTGGACGAATGTTTGATTTCTGAGTTAATCTTTTTATTGGTTGTGTAAGGTTAAATATTGTATTATGAAAGAAGTGAAGGGACAAATAGGAAGTGGAACCATAGAGGTAGATTTTGTATTGATAATTCAATAAAACAGATGAAGATAATGCTGATGATGAGACACTAAAGGATAAAACTGAAGATTGCAAAGCCCTTACGACTCAGCTAATGAACCGAACCTGTTGCAAGTTCTGCTTATGAAAACCTATATGCAGGTCAAGGGATGATTGAAGAAGAGCAACTAAAAGAAGGTGGATGACTTTTATTTATTTACTTACGATTAAGAACTCAATAAGAGTGAGGAACAAACTTTCATGGTTTATTACCTTAGCTCTTTGTGTGGTATTTCAAATCAATCGAATGTTGTTGTTGTTGATTGTTATAAAATATGTTATTGCTATCCAAAATCAATAAACAGAACATTCAACTAAAAATTAAAATTTACAAAATAAAAAGAGAAAATTATGATCATTGATTTAGAGTTTAGGGCATATAAGGTTTAGGGTATAATGTATAAGATTTGAAATATATAAGTTTTTAAAAAAAATAAATAAAAGAAGAATTAATCTTGAATATTTGATTTAGGGTTTAGAGCATTGTAGTATATAGTTTATTGTGTGAAATATAATTTCGTTGTAATTTCCCAATTAACAATAGAATATATAATAAATTTGTATCTCATATGTATAACATAATATATATAAAATAAATTTTTAAGATAAAACTGAAAATGAATTAAGTGTTGAATATTTGATTTAGGGTTTAGGGTATTGACGTTTAGGGTTTAGGTTATGTTGATTTAGGGGTTATGTTATATTGATTTATGGTTTAGGTTATGTTGTCAATTAACAAATGAAAATGATTGCCAATGATTGGAAATGATTGCAAAATCATTGCAAAAATGATTACAAACATATATACAAACCATACAAACTAATGATAAGTTACTAAGTCTTTCATATATAGTTTAGTGTCACACAACATTTGTTGTATATTTTTTGTTTTTAATTTTTTTGTAAACTCCAAAATTATATATTATTATGAAAGTAAATAATTTATCATAAACTCAATGATATAAAATATTTTACAGATTAAAAATGTAAATAAAACATATTGAAAATTGTTTTATTTAGGGTATGAAAATCTATCATTATAAAAAAATAAAATACAACAAATATTGTTTTATATAATAAATAGAAAATCTATCATTATAAATCCTTTAAAAAATTTAAAATACAAAAATTTAAGTTAGTTTAAAAATAAATTATTCATAAACTACAAAATATAAACATTATTAACTAAATAAAAATAGAAAGTCAACGAGGAGTGATCACTAAGATCGATGATGTGGCCAAATCTCATTCATTCATTCCTCATTCCTGGCTTTAGATTATTCTTCCAATTCTCAAACCCTTCTCTTCCTATTCTTCTCTTTCTCCTCTTATCTTCCTCGTCTCACTTCTCTTTTGGACGAGGGCAGGATGAGGTCGAAATCGACGAGTGGGATTTCAGCGGAAGACATTGAGGATGACGAACAAGAAGGAGCAGTGGAGAAAGAACATGTGACGGCGAAGATCTTGACTCGCCGTAGAACAGCTCGTTAGAGTAGTACTCCTCCGCCGTCGCGGATTCGTCAAGAGATTTGGGATTATGTTTCGCAAATCAAAGGTAATATCTTTCCTTCTCTTCTCGAACTAGAAACCTTAGACCCACAATCAAATCTGGGAATTTATCTCACAATCAAATCTGGGAATTTCGGGTCATTTACAGAGTTTGATAAGTTATAGATATCAAATCTGTCGATTGTAGAATCTCTAGTACTTAGTGGTGATCCATTTTTCTTGGATTAAATTTTCGAAATCTTATATAATTGACACTCGTCATTATGAATATGCAATCTTCAGGACGACGATAGTTAGTAATCATGGAGCGCATAACATCTCATCCTCGTCTGATGATAGTCCCGGATCTTGATCATACTATGGTAAGCCGTCGCCATTTACATTTCCTTGTTTTTTTTATATAATTAACAAGTGAAGCTTTGTTTGATTGATGTGTAACACGTTTTGGTGCAGGTTGTTCACCATGATCATGAGAACCTCTCTGTTGAGATTCAATTCATTGTGGGAATACGCTTATCGCCATGACTCTCTCCTTGTTTTCTCAACACGAAGATTACGTATGGTAACTCCATGGTTCCTGATCATGGTTGGGAGCTTGAACAATAAATGGGACCTGGGAGTTGTCAAAGAAGAAACCAACAAGTTCCCTGAGTTAACTATTCATTTAAGACGTCGTCAAGCAAGAAGGTGCTAGAAAAAGAAGTTGGGGATTCATCACTGCGCTGTATGAGCATATGTAATTTTAATTTTACTTTGTAGTAGTTGTATGAGGTTATCTTGTAGTTATGTAATTTTACGTTGTAATATAGGTTTTTTTGTATAATGGTTTCATATAAATATAATAAAATATGATTTTTTTTTTAATTTATCAAATTATCTAAAAACCAAAAAGAAATTCTAGTAAATCGTAATTTAATTACAATTTATTTTAATAATTACGGTAATCAATTATGTATTTTAAATGTATATTATACGATTGCTATTGTATATTTTGCATGTAATAACAAAATATAATTGTTATTGTATATTATACGATTGCATCGAAATAAGCGTTATATTAGATGAAAACACGATAGCAATGTCAAAATCCGCTATCTAAACCTATTATGACGGGCGATGATACAAACAAGCGCTATGGTATCGTTAGATAGCATTATTCAGCCGCTAAGAAAAGCTTTTTTTCTTGTAGTGAGTAATGGGCTTTATCATCTAGATGGAAAAGTGGTCAAAGGTGAATCCTGTTCAGCAAGTTCAAGTTCTGACTCTACAAAGAAATGGCATTCCAGACTAGGCCATATGAGTCAAAAGAACATGGAGATGTTAGTAAAAGAAGGTTATCTGCAGAAGAAAGAAGTTCAGGGGGATGTATTGAACTGTGGATTTTACGAGAGTTTTAGATTTTCTTAAAATCCCTTGTTATTTGTTATTCAACTAAGGATTTTAAAATATCTTCCCAAATCCAGTGTTATTGAACATGAGATTTATGTAAAGTCACTCAAAATCATCTACAATCTTCTGTTATTCAAACACGAATTTGTTAAAATCATATCAAATCCACTGTTATTGAAAATGTTTTAAGTATTGGGATTTTAATGACTGCAGGGAATTTTAAATGATTTTAGGAGACTTTTTTAGTTAAAAATACAAAGATCCAAATCTCATGGTTTTAGGTGGGATTGTAGGGGATTTTAATACAAAATCATAACAACTTCTTTAAAATCAGCTAAAACCATCAAAATCATCTGAAATCTTATTAAAACTCAAATCACTCTAAATAGTCAGTTCAATACACCCTCCTCAGACTTTGGGGTTCTGTGAGAATTGTGTGTTAGGCAAATCACAAACAAAGTTTTCCAAAGGGTCAGCATACAACAAAAGGAGTTCTTGAGTATGTACACTCAGACCTATGGGGTGCACCATCCGTGACTCCAAGTCTTGTTGGAAACCAGTATTTCATCTCATTTGTTGAATGATTATTCAAGGAAGGTGTGGGTGTATTTCTTGAGGACAAAAGATGAAGTTTTCCATAAGTTCAAAGACTGAAAACAGTTCATTACAAGAAAACACAGTTTTTGCGACTACCAAAATAGCCACAAAATAATCGCAACTGACTCATTTGCGACTATTTTGGGACTAAAAAAAGTAGTCGCAAATATTTGGTCGCTAAATAGAGTGGTCGCAAAACAGTCGCTATTTTACGACTAATATGTGACTATAATATCAGTCCTAATTTAAAGACTAATTTTGCGACTACTGATACAAGGATTTTGTAATCCTTTAGAGGTATCAATACCCTCTTATCGATGTAATATAAGAGGTTATCGAATCCAATTGGGATTATTCTAATCACTAAGCATGCAAGGTTCTTAAGGCNAAAAAAAAAAACAGATCTCCGATCTACTCCTCCGCCGGCATCCCGATCTACTCTGGCTTCGATCTGCTCAGGCGTCGATCTGCTCCTCCGACGGCATCCCGATCTGCTCCTCCTCGCGAGCTCCTCCGTCTGGCTTAGGCCACGAACCTGCTCCTCCGATTCGCATCTTCTCCTCCGCCGGCGGATCTGCTCTCCTTCATCTTCACTCGCCGAAGCCTCAGGCGAATCTGCTCCTCCGGCGCCGCAGAAACACGGATCTGCTCATACCTTCATCACACCAGAATGAACAAGTGTTTGAATATCAAAAACCAACAAAAACAAAAACGGCGAAGACACAGGCGGTGGAGGATGGGACTTACCGGTGAGTGAAGCGAGCGTGAGGAGACTGGCCTAAGATCTGGACAACAGATTCCTCTATCTCCTGGAGACCGTCGGAAGAAGAAGAAGAAACTCAATATTTGGATTGTAGAAGGAAGAAGATGAAATCGTAGAAGGAGAAAGAGAAAAGGACAAAACTTAATTAAAAAAAAACAAAACAAAAAAAAATGAGATTCTCCACCGTTGGATTAAACTAATCAACAGTGGAAGATCTCAATCTTTGTCTCAATGATTTAGCCAATGAGAAGCTTTTATTATTTTTGTCATTTAGTCGCAAATTATTCGCAAATTTGAGACTATTTTGTGACTACTATTAAAAAAAATCGACTGGAGTTGCTAAACGGTCGCAAATTTGGGACTATTTTGTGACAATAAAAAATCTTTACCCTAAACCCTAAATTTTAAGAACCTAGAAAGTTTGAATATGACTTTACAATGATTTTGTGTATATAGCAGTTCAAAAATATGTTAAAACTTAAAAATAAATAAATTTTGAGAGAATTTTTACCATTCAAAATTATTCTTTATAAAACACATGTAATACTTAGTACATGTTATGATTATATTAAAAAAAATTGTAAGTGTTATATTTTTGTATATTATTTGATATTTATGTGTAAGATATAGTTTACAATTTAAGATTTAGAGTTTATGATTAAGGGTTAGAGGTTTAGGGTTTATAAAATGATTATATTTAAAAAAATTATAAGTGTTGAATTTTTTGTATATTATTTGATGTTTATTTGTAAGATCTACCTTACAATTTAAGATTTAGATCAAGTTTATGATTAAGAGTTAGATGTTTAAGGTTTAGGGTTAAGGGTTAGAGGTTTAGGGTTTATAATTTATTGATTTCTAAAAAAAATCGAGTGGAGTTGCAAATTAGTCCCAAATTTGGGACTATTTTGTGACTACTATTAAAAATTAGTGCCAAATTAGTCACAAAAACTGGGTTTGCAAATTAGTGTACATCTTACCTTAAACCCTAAATTTTAAGAACATATAAGGTTTGAATATCATTTTACAATGATTTTGGGTATATAGTTGTTCAAAAAAATATTTTACAATTTAAGATTTAGATTTTATGATTAAGGGTTAGAGGTTTAGGGTTTAGAATTTAGGGTTTATAAAATGATTATATTTTAAAAAATTGTAAGTGTTGATTTTTTGTATATTATTTGATGTTGTTTACAATTTAAAATTTAAATCAAGTTTATGATTAATTGTTAGAGGTTTAGGGTTTAGGGTTAAGGGTTTGTGGTTTGAGTTTAGAATTTAGAATTTATTGATTTCTAAAACAAAATCGAGTGTAGTTGCAAATTAGTCCCAAATTTGGAACTATTTTGTGACTACTATTAAAAATTAATCGCAAATTAGTCTCAAATTGGTCACAAAAACTGGGTTTGCAAATTAGTGTACATGTTACCCTAAACCCTAAACTTTAAGAACATATAAGGTTTGAATATCACTTTACAATGATTTTGGTTATATAGTTGTTCAAAAATATATTTTACAATTTAAGATTTAGAGTTTATGATTAAGGGTTAGAGGTTTAGTGTTTATAATTTAGGATTTATAAAATGATTATATTTTAAAAATTGTAAGTTTTGAATTTTTTTTGTATATTATTTGATGTTTATCTAAAAAAAATCGAGTGCAGTTGCTAAACCGAAGCAAATCAGTCACAAATTTGGGACTACTTTTGCAAGTCCTTAAACAGTCGAAAATAAGCGACTATTGTCTAACTACTTTTTTAGTCGGTAATTTGTGACTATTATGCCTCTGCATTATGAGTAGTCGCAAATCAGTCACAAAATCGTCCTTCTTTTTTGCGACTAAAAAAAGTAGTCGCAAAAAATAGTCACAAAAACTGTGTTTTCTTGTAGTGGTTGGTTGAAAATCAGACTGAAAAGAAATTGAAATGCTTAAGGACATATAATGGGCTGGAATTTTGCAACAATCAGTTTGATGGATTATGCAAGGCAGATGGTGTGAACATGCACATGACATATACGTATACCCCACAACAGAATGGGGTCTCTGAAAGAATGAACAGAACCATAATGGAGAAGGTCAGGTGCATGTTAGCTGAGAGTGGTTTATGAGAAGAATTTTGGGCAGAAGCAGCATCCACAGCTGTGTATTTGATTAACAGGTCACCAAATTCTTCAGTGGAATTCAAGTTACCATAAGGGTTATGGTCAGGAACAAAGCCAAGTTTAAAACATCTCAGAAGGTTTGGTTGTGCTGCGTATGTTCATGTTGTAAATTCAAAGACCAGTCCAAGAGCAGTGAAAGGATATTTTGTTGGTTACCCACAAGGGACAAAAGGCTTCAGAGTGTGGCTCCCAGAAGATGGGAAATGCACTATTAGCAGAAATGTGATATTCCATGAAGAAGAGGTCTTTAAGGATAAGACAGTTTCAGCTAAGGGAAAAGAGAAGGAAGCTGCATCAGAACAGGTCCAGGATCAGAAAAATGCAAGAAGAGTGTTTTTTAGTCCTGAATTAATCCAAGGACCTACACGGAGTCCAACAAGTGTATGAGATTCATCTCAAGGTGGAGTTACTTCAGACACAGATACAGATTCAGCAGATCAGAGGTTGACCTCAGAAGATGTATCAGACAGTGAAGAGAGTGAAGAAGCAGAACATGATGAGTTGGATTTGCAGGGTTATGTGCTGGCTAGAGACAGAGAAAGAAGAACGTCCAAGTTTCCATCCAAGTATGATGATTATGATTGTGTGGCTTATGCCTTGATTGCTTCAGCATAAGTGGAGATTGATGAGCCAAAATCTTATTCAGAGGCAAGGAAACACATAGAGTGGAAGTTCTGGAAATTTGCAGCTGATGAAGAAATGGATTCCTTACAAAAGAATGGGACTTGGAATCTAGTGGACAAGCCAGAAAAGAAGAAAATCATTGGTTGCAAATGGGTGTTCAAATTGAAACCAGGAATACCAGGTGTTGAAAAACTAAGGTACAAAGCCAGGTTAGTCGCAAAGGGTTACTCTCAAGTGGAGGGGATAGACTATAATGAAGTGTTCTCTCCAGTGGTAAAGCATGTTTCTATAAGAATCATGTTATCTGTGGTGGTGTGTCATGATTTTGAGCTGGAATAGTTAGATGTAAAAACATCATTCTTACATGAAACTTTGGATGAGGAGATTTACATGAGTCAACCAGAAGGTTTCATGGAAAAAGGAAAAGAAGACAAGGTCTGTCTGTTGAAAAAGTCTTTATACGGGCTCAAGCAGTCTCCAAGGCAGTGGAACAAGAAATTTGATAGTTTTATTAAGAAACAGAAATTCTGTCAAAGTTCGCATGATCCATGTGTTTACATAATGGGTGAAGGTATTCAAGAGGTTGTATATCTTCTCATCTATGTTGATGACATGTTAGTGGCTTCAAAGAACATCAAGAAGATTCAGCAAATTAAGAAAATCTTAAGTACTGAATTTGAGATGAAGGATTTGGGACCAGCTAACATAATATTGGGAATGGACGTCATCAGGGATAGAGAGAAAGGAATCTTAAAGCTGTCTTAGAGGAATTACATTGAGAAAGTTTTGAGGGTGTTTTAACATGTCAGAAGCTAAAGCAGTAACTACACCTACAGGTTCACAATTCAAGTTGAAAAGTTTGAGTCAAGAGGAGCTAGAGTCAGAAGCTGCAGTTATGGGTGAGGTTCCTTATGCAAGCGCAGTAGGAAGCTTAATGTATGTTATGGTGTGCTCAAGACCAGATTTGGCTCACGCAGTAGGGGTGGTTAGCAGGTTCATGGGAAACCCAAGCCGTGAACACTGGGAAGCTGTTAAATGGATTTTGAGGTATCTTAAAGGTGCATCAGATTTAAGTTTGACATTTAACAAGAATTCAGATTTGAGTGTGGTGGGTTATGCAGATGCAGATTATGCAACTGACTTAGACCGAAGAAGATCAATCACTGGATACATTTTTCAGGTTGGAGGCAATACAGTGAGTTGGAGATCGGGGCTCCAACATGTAGTTTCCCTGTCAACCACTGAATCTGAATTTATGGCTTTGGCAGAGGCATTTAAGGAGGCTTTGTGGCTTAAAAGGTTTGTCACTGAATTAGGGTTTAAACAAGACAGTGTTAAAGTGTTTTCAGATTCACAGAGTGCTATACATTTGGTCAAAAACGGAGGCTTCCATGAAAGGACCAAACATATACACACTCGCTACAATTTCATGCGAGAAACAGTAGAAGAAGGAGAGGTGTCAATCCACAAGATTCACACTTCGGTGAATCCTGCAGACCTTTTGACAAAGGGATTACCTAGAAATAGATTTGAGCAGGGAAGGGCTTTGCTCAAAGTGGTTGAGTAGTTCCTACGCCACTGCTGATGTGGGGTGTTCGTGTTGCTCATCACCTCGCATACAGAGAAGAAGACAAATGGTTAGTCTTCGGAAGATCAGAGATCAAAAGCAACATAACGGTTACTGTGTACAGAGGTTAACAGTGGAAGAATCAGAGGGGTTCAATACAGAGGTTACCTGGGTTATGCAGCTGTTTCAGATGGGTTGATGCTAAGGGTCTTCGACAGTCTGCAAAGCAGTAAGAAGAAGAATCAGGGTTCATCAAACAAGAAACAAACAAAGCAAAGACAAGATTACCTTCGAGTATATGAGGTCTTACCTGGAGGTGGAGCTTGGTCTGAGCAGGTCTAGATTTCTGCAGTGGAGGAATGACGGGTTGACGAGCTCAGATGGTCACCGTCACACTTGCAGAAGGAGTTAGTCACTGGGGTCTGCAAAATTGACGACAAGTTAGGAAGAAGATGAAGAGTTCTTAAGCTCGACAGAACTGAAGAAGTTGAAGTCTTAACCTGAGGGTCGGGTCGAAGGTAGAGCTGGAGGAGGAGGTCATTTTGATCGGAAGGTTTGATCGGAAAAGTGGCTCACGGCGGCGCTACGGCAAAATTGCATCAGAGCTTCGCTTAAGACAAGAAGCGGCTGTTTCGGGGTCGTGGTATGAAAATGGAGACTAGGGTTAGACATCAATCCGAGGTGGAGTTTGTGGGTTTTCGTATTGGGTCTAAATCATTGGGCTTAAAAGGAAAAATCCCAAGTCAATTTGGGTCCGAGATTATTAACCGAAAAAGCTAAGTTATCGTCTCCAATAAAAATAGGTTGTTACAGCGAGAGAGAAAATAAACAAAAGAAAAAGATTCAGAGCAAGATCGAAGAAAAGAGAGAAGAGGTCTTCGTCTTCAAGCTTCATGAACTCAGTGATTTCTTCTGGTTTCAGCTTGCTACCTCCATTATTTCCGGTACAAGATCCTTTGTGTTTCCTAGAAGAAATTCACCTGAAAAGGGAACACACGAGAAGGTGAGTATCGATTGTAATTGAACAACGGCCAATGTGTTTTTGGCCAGATAGTGGATTGCGAGGCAGTGCAAATACTCCTCCGGACGTAGCTCGTAAGAGTGAACCGGGTCAACATTGATTGTGTTCTTAGTTTAGAGATCTCAATTCCGCAAAGTAACTCACGAATCAATCGTCTTGCAAGATCAAAACTCTTACACTCATACTTTTGTAATTTGAAATAAACTAATTTACTTTTACCAAAAAACTAACAAATCGATTTATGGAAATAAAATTTTCATCAACGGATGATTTAGATGACTTTTCATGTAAACGTAGTAGTGTTAGAAAAGAAGTATTCAAATATTATAATAACCAAGAAAATAAGGTAAGGCATAACTATTTGCTTAGAGGACTTTATTAATTTCGTGATCAAGTTTTAAATGACGTAGGCCCGTTCGTTTGTATATCTGGGTGTCGCGTCTAAAATCTACATTTGGACGCAATATCTGAACGAAGTATCCATATACAGTTCGTTTCTATATTTGGTTTTTACATCTAGAAATTGCATTCAGATGCAGTTATGTTTGTTTGTATGTTTGTATACATTATCTAGATGCACTTTAAAACCAAATGACTAAAAAAAGATATGTTTTATTTTAATAACATTTTTTATAATCTAGATTATATTAACAACTAAATAATTATCAAATTCATATTTAAATAATTTATAAAATTCGATTTTAATGAAATGGCTACATTAAAAAAAAAACTAGATTATAACTTTTTTTATGATAACTATTTTTAACGGGAAATTACTATTTTTCAGTTTGACGGAAAAACCCATTTTTGATGTTTTTATGGACAATCGCTTTTTGTGGTTTGTATGGGAAATTACTATTTTCGGTTTTATGGGAAGTAGATATTTCACGGTTTTACGGGAAACCGCTATTTTACGGTTTTGGCGGAAAAACCGCTATTTCGCGATTTTAGCTGGAAACGGCTATTTTACGGTTTTTGAGGGAAATTGTTGTTTTGTGATTTTGGCGGGAAACAACTATTTTGCGATTGAGGGGGGGGGGGGAGGAGCCGCTATTTTGAGGTTTTTAAATACACAAAACTCTCTGCAACTTTAATTTTTTTTAAAAAAAACTTAAGGTTACACACATTCTAAAAATATGCTTACACATATGAACTTTATAATTCTTTTGTGAATTGTTTAAATACACAAGATTATATTTTTAGAATCTTATCAACATTCATGTCTGAAATTCATGTGTGTAAGCATGTGTGTAAATAAATTTAAATTTATAAATCTTAAGGTCTATGTTTAAATACATTAAAAATATGCTTACACACATGAATTTTTATAAATGTTATCAACATTCTAAATTTTGAAGATTATAATATATAAAGAATTATCTTTAAATCATTGATGATTGCTTTTTAGTCAAAATGTATTATTTTTCTTGGTCCAAGCTCTGGATTTGGTGGTACTTGGGCATTCGGGTTTCAGGTTGAATTCAGTTCGGTTCTTACGGGTTTTGGGTATTTCAGTACTAGAGGTTTAGAACTCATTCATGTATATTTTTTTTTTGGGTTGGATTCGGTTTGGTTCCGGCCGGGTTCGGTTCGATTCTGGCCGGGTTTGGTCGGTTTTGGGTACCCAAAATTTATCTTAAATACTCGACAAAAAACTAAAAAAAAATAGTTCAATTTAAATAAAGTTTGAGTAAATTTCGCAAAAAAATATTAAATTTTGACAAATATAATTAAATATTTTTGGATATTTCTGGTATTTTGTTTTTTTCGTTCTAAACATAACTAATATATTCGGTTTATAATTGTAATTATGAGTATTTTAATTCTTTCAAATCTAAATATATTATTGGGAGGTTTATAAGAAATAATCTAGTTCAATTTGGTACCTTTTAATTCGGTTTGGTTCTGGTTTGATTTTTTGGTTCTAGATATTGTGTCTATGCCTAGCAGGGGCGAATCTAGTAAGAGAGGTATGGGTGCATTTGCCCCTATTAATTTTTATAAAATTGTAATTTTATTAAGTAAATTTGGAATGATTGAAGAAATTTAATGCAAATTTCTTTTATTGCTTCTATTATGTCTCCAGTCAAATATATTTCTAGATTGGCTCCTGAATTACCTAGTATCTATTGTGCTATTAAATTTGGCAAAATATCAATTGTAGTCCTATGTATTTTTAGCAAATTTGGTAACACATCAATGGAATTTTATGACTTTCTTCTTATATAAACTTTATTTAGTTGACCGAAAGATTTGATTACTTTATGACCAAAACATATTATTTCTCCACTGTATATAAACGGTTCCACGATAGCTAAAACAACCGTAGATACCAATATTTTCAACATCTTTTTGTAATAATATTTTTCATAAGTAAAACAATGGAGAAAGTATCAATGAAGTTTGCGTTTCTTGTCTTCTTATCTATCACATCTGGTAAATCTCATATTTTTATATGTATGAAAAACGTTTACATAATTTTTTTTATTTATATCAACATACTGGTTTTGATTTTGTAGTGATGATTACCGTAACAGTTCCAAATGTTGAGGCAAAACGTTTATTACCTGAAAAAACTCCTGAGATTATGTTACATCATGAAGCTTCGCTGCAGGTTGTGAAACCACAAATTGATTGCGGAAAAGAGTGTCAAGTGATATGTATTCCCATTCAAGGATTTTTTCGTTGTATTTGTTTATGCTAATTTTAAGTTTTATCTTAATTAATCAAAAAATAATAGATATGTTTTCATTAATAAGAAAATATATTTGACATTTATTGCTTACATTAATCATTACATTCAGTAGCGGCAGAGCCAGCCACAAATTTTACTAATTATTCAAATATTATAAAAATATTAAATATATTATTCAAATATTAAATTTTTAAAATAGTTAATATTTATCAATTATTAAAAGCATTAAATAGTAATCTATTTTTTGTCGACAATTAAATAGTAATCTAAAATGGTTAAGAAAAGAATTGAAAGTTTAATGAAACAAAAATATAATCGAAAAAGAAATATTGTGTATGTGAAAAGATAGAACTTAGAAGTAGTGGATTGCTAAAAAAAATTAGCAGAAACACAAAAAAGAAAATAAAAAATATAGAATGAAAAGAAAAATAATAATTATATGGTAATTGAAATAATGGGAATTGGGCAAGGTGAAAAATGGGAATAAGTTTTTAAAAGCATGAGGTCAATAAACAGATCAAGCAAATATTACGGCGTCAATAAACAGATTTTACAACATTTCACCAATTTTTCTTTTTAAATTACAAGTAAATATTTTTGTAACCTAAATCCATTGGGGTCATTTGACCCCCTCCCTAACAGCTACCTCCGGCTAGAGGTATCAAAATGGGTGGGCCGTCCATGGGTTGTCCGTGTCTAAAATATTATGGACCGTACATGAACAAATCCATATGCGAAGCGGGTTAAATGGGCTTGATCTAATTTTGTCCACGGACAAAACGGGTTTGGACATTGTGGACATGGTCTGTCTAAAATACTTTCAAAATTAGATCAAAATCGATTTGGGGGCAAAAAACTGAAAAAACAAAAAAAAACTCTCGACGGCGAAGCAACGATCTCTCTCACCGTCTCTGCTCTCACGCTAAGCCCTCTCGGTAATTCTATCTCTCTCTCTGTGTGTATCTTTGTAACATATACAAAACAAAATATCTATCTATCTATTCGTATATAAAATAAAGTCAATTAGTTCGAACATTCATGTTTGTTGCTTATTCAAAAAAAAATATATACAAAACAAACATAGAAAATATACAAAGTCATATGTCATTTAAAATATACAAATATCAATATTTTATATTTAGTTTTTACTTTTTAAACAATTTGTTATATTCTGACCAATGGACACCAATTGACAGTCAATTTGGACATGATCGTTAATGGGCATAGTAGTTAATGAACATGGTCATTAATGGACATAGTCGTTAATGGATATGGACGTCAATGGACATTGACACAATTTGTCCGCAATCAAAATGAACACTATTGGACGGTTCTAAATGGGCGTGGACATCCCATTTTGACAGCCCTACCTCCGGCACTGATTACATTAGATTGCTTTGTTAAATTTTAAAAAAATACAAACTATTTTGTTAATTTTGGTGTAAAATGTAAAATGTTTTCTTAAGAGTAATCATTGTATGTTGAATCATGTGAAATGATTTTCATAAGTAAAATTCTTGAAAGAAAATAACAAAATACTAAATTTTGTGTAGTTTTAGACTTGTGTTCCTTGTTTTGATTCAATTATTGAAGTAAAGAAAAAAATGAAAAACTTTCGTGACCAAAAAAAAAAAAAGAATCCACACCATTTTGTTTTTTTCTCTCATTTGAATTTTGGTTTTTCGAAATGATTTAGATTTGGATCGATTCAAATATATCTACATTGTAACTAGATTTTTTTTTTGTTTCTGTTCGGTTTAACTAGATTTATACTTAAAATAAAAATAAATTGTAAAAGAGAAAAGGATCAAAGTTTATCTCTGTAATATTTTATTTTCTATAAACGTAAAATCAAAACGATAAATACACATATTTGATGATATTTTCTTTTTGTTTCTTTGTAGATATATATATTTGAAAGAAATAAATACGTCTCCTTAAAACTAGCCTGAAAGAAACAGCTTCTCATTCCGTGTTTTACTCTCCATCTCTCTTCCGTCGTTTCCTAAGCCTTTTTTTTGTTTCTCTTCTCAGATTCTCTCTAAATTTCAGATCTTCTCTCTTTTCATCCGCAAACACCAAAAAACAAAAACAAAAACAAAAAAATCATCTGCTTACTCTCAAAGGGATAGGAGATAAATCTCGCACTATTATCCGCGTTATCCGAAACCCACCATTGAAAAATCTCATCTTTCTTCTTCGGTTTTGAGAATTTTTCATTTAGCATATTGCGTGCCTCTCTGTTTCTGCATGTCCTCGTGGCTGATATACAGCTTTACTTCTGGTTTTTATTTAATTTATTGATTGAATATTAAGTTAAGATTTCTGTATCATTCGTGTGCTAGATAGATCATAAAGGCAATCGTTTTCTTAGGGTTTGGGTTCGATATTTTGCTTTTCTAATTCACAAAAAAAAAAAAAAACATGAATTTCAGAGCATGTGCATGATCTTTGAGAAGTTTGGTGAAAAATAGTTTCTTATAAAAATCTAGACTTTTTTCAATATTTAAGCCGCCTTTGTTTAACCTAGTAATCAAAAGATTGTTTTTTTTAATAACTCCTGCGTGGTTTCCATTCAATTCACTAGTAAATCTGAAGAAAAAAGATGATTTTGATGATGATGAAAAGATTTAAGCTTTGAGTCTCAGAATCTATCTGTGTTTTTGAAAGCTGTGTGGTCTTTGTCTAGTTAAAGAGTTTTGATTTGAATTTAAGACATGGAGAAGAGATCATCAGGAGAAGTTGTTGGAGACAACAAGAAAGATAGGATTTTTCGAGCGGATAAGATCGATTTGAAGAGTTTAGATAAACAACTTGAGAAACATCTGAGTAGGGTTTGGTCGAGGAACATTGAGATGAATCATAAAGCTAAGGACGAAGAATGGGAGATTGATTTGGCTAAGTTGGAAACAAGGAATGTTATCGCTCGTGGTACTTATGGTACTGTCTACAAAGGCATCTACGATGACCAAGATGTTGCAGGTACATTCAAAACCAAAAAACATCAACTTGATCTTTTGTTAATTTCCATTAGAGATTGTAACTTGTGTTTTGGGGTTGTTTGAGTAATGGCAGTGAAGGTGCTTGATTGGGAAGAAGACGCTAAAAACCGGGATTTATTTCGTCAAGAGGTCACTGTTTGGCACAAACTCAACCACCCAAATGTCACAAAGGTTGGTTACATTAGTTTGTTTTTGCTCACACGATTGACTAAAGTGTCTGAATCTATTGAAAAAATCTTTGTATGAAACAGTTTGTTGGAGCGTCGATGGGAACAACAAATCTTAAAATCAAATCAGCTGATTCAGAAAACTCGTTGCCTCAACGAGCTTGTTGTGTGGTTGTGGAATATGTTCCTGGTGGAACATTGAAACAGTACTTGATCCGTAATAGGCGAAAGAAACTCCCTTTTAAAGTCGTTATCAAACTCGCTCTCGATCTCTCCCGAGGGTAATTCATTAATCTTCTTCCACTGCTACTCTTTTACATTTTTGTGATGATAACCGAAAAAAAGAATAATTGCTGCAGGCTAAGCTATTTGCATTCAGAGAAGATTGTGCATCGTGATGTGAAAACAGAGAATATGCTTTTGGATCTTCATAGGAATTTGAAGATAGCGGATTTTGGAGTAGCTCGAGTGGAAGCTCTTAATCCGAAGGACATGACTGGAGAAACCGGTACTCTTGGATACATGGCTCCTGAGGTAAGCAGTGAAACCCTTTTTTTTTTTAATGGTTTGTTTCTTCATTTTCCAAAATCGAATAGATTAAAACTCGGTTAATTTCTTCATAGGTTATCGACGGTAAGCCATACAACAGAAGGTGCGATGTTTACAGCTTTGGGATATGCTTATGGGAAATCTACTGCTGCGATATGCCTTATCCTGATCTTAGCTTTGTCGATGTTTCTTCTGCGGTTGTCTTACATGTAAGTTTTGACCTAACAAAACCCTAGTTAGTTTCCTTGTTACTCACGTAAGGTCAAAATTATGAAACTTGTTTCTATGTTTTTGAAAAGAATCTGAGACCGGAGATACCAAGATGCTGTCCGACCGCATTGGCTAATATAATGAAGAAATGTTGGGATGGGAATCCACAGAGACGACCGGAGATGGAGGAAGTCGTAAAGATGCTTGAAGGAATTGATACCACTAAAGGCGGCGGAATGATACCGGAAGATCAGAGCTCCGGCTGTTTCTGCTTTGCTCCTGCTCGTGGCCCTTGAATCTCTCTTTTTACCCCTCGTCTTTTCTTTTATCCTCTGGTTTTCTTCTTTTCCTTTGACATTGAATGCTCTGTGTTTCTTCTCCAAGAAACGTCTTTCGACTATAATTGGTCGTTGTGAATATTCAAGACAAAACTCGAGTTCATTGTTTTTGGGGTCGACTCTGGTACACTACCTTTAATATGCAGCTTCCTTGATATACACCTTAGATTTTTTGCCTCTTTGCTGCACACCCCAAATAATTTTTGGCTTTGACAAACATCACGAATTATTAAAATTTTTGTAATTGCAACATACATAATTAATCTCACAATTGTGTTTAGAAAACCGGCAAATAGCGTTTCAAAAACTACGATTAAGCTAAGCTGATCCGACTTTGAATGAAACTCGACTCAAAACCCGAACTCACCCAGCTTTCTTAAAATCCATGATTGATTTGGGGAAAAAAATTTAGGGTTCTTCGTTAGAGAGAAAAAAAAAGACAGAGATTGAATCAAAACACAATCAAAAATGTATATATATTGGAAGATGAATACAAACATGGAGGTGATTTTAATTAAATCGATCGAAACCTATAATAGACAAATCTCACATTTTATATTGTCAACTTAACGATGAAAAAGAAACAAGAAGATTATTCATAAAAGCCTTGAGAATCAATTAAACGCAAACCAATTATTTACAAGAGGAGATTACTTACTCCATTTCCTTCATTCGAACTGAAGCAATCCCTATCCACGATGCAATTCCTCTATATGCGATTCAATCTCTGTCTTTTTTTTTTCTCTCTAACGAAGAACCCTAATTTTTTTCCCCAAATCAATTTTGAATTTTAAGAAAGTTGGGTGAGTTCGGGTTTTGAGTCGGGTTTCACTCACAGTCGGGTCGGATTAGCTTAATCGTGGTTTTTGAAACGTTATTTGTCGGTTTTCTATAAACACAATCGTAAGATTAATTATGTATGTTGGAATCACAAGAATTTTAATAATTTGTGATGTTTGTCAAAGCAAAAATTGTTTGGGTGTGCAGTAAAGAGGCAAAAAATCTAGGGTGTATATCGAAGAAACTGCATAATAGGGATAGTGTACCAGAGTCGACCCTTGTTTTTGTGGTTGACAAAAGAAAAAGAAACAAATAACTGTTTTTTTTTTTCTTTGATGTCTGTTTCCGCTCGGTTCGAATTTTTTGGCTTTAAAATATTAGAAAAAATTGAACCAACAAAAATCTATATATATAAAAGAGAATTCTATAGAGCATGAGTCAAAAAACTCATTTTGTTGCCATCTCATTTACTCATGCTCTATAATTTTGACACCTCATCACTCATTTTGTTTCATTCCATATATATATATTTTTTTTTTGGTTCACATCCCGGCAAGAAACAGAACAATTTTTGAGGCCCAATAAGCCCAATACAAGCAGACAAAACGATAAGATCAACAACAATTAAAAGAAGCACAGTTTCAAACTCAATGTCACGCCTCATCACCAACGCCATCGTTAATCGGCTCCTCCGCTGGTCGCCGGTGAAACCTGAAATTTTCAGTCACTGCCATGAAACCGCCACTTCTGTTAGCCTTCAATTGTACTGATTAGAACCTTCCCGATTTACTCATCTTCTTCTCCACCAAAATCTATGGCGTCCTGAATTCTGAATCCTTCACCTATGAAATCAATAATCTACACAAAAAACCTAGCAACCAGACAAAACTTCTGATCCAGTTCGAGATTCCACATTTCACCACCGCTTAACAACAAAGCATCAACCTAAACCCCAATCAAAATCCTCCACAAAATCGGAAATCTCGACGTAACATTCAAAAGGCTTTCTCCAACTTACAGTGGGAAGCTGAGGAGGAGGGGGAGGGTAGAGAGATTGATCAGAAGGAGGGAACTGGTCTAGAAGCGAAGGCAAGTAATTCATCTGCAATCCATAGAATCCAAGATCTCCATCCAGGGTTCGCATCTCCGGACCAAGTCCGCAGACGACGAAGTACTCAAAGATCCGACCAATTTTCCTCCTCGAGATCTAAACCTGGGTGCTAGAGCATGATCCGAAATTTCAATAGAGATGAATTTTGGCGGATTTCGTCGAAGATGGAGAAGAAGTTGCTTCAATTCGCCCTCTCCTTTTTTTTCTTTCTCTTAGTGTGTCGTTCGCAATTTGTTTTTCTATTTCACACAAATTACCAACTAATTATTTTTTTAGATTTTTTATTTGAAAGTTTGCAAAATAACCAAAAAAAGAAAAATATAATTGACGCGGTTCATATGATTCAATAACATATTTCAATTTATTTCTACTATGATAAATATATATATATAGAGACAACCATTGTAATTTACTGAATAGTTTTTTTACCATTCACCCAATTTATGGGATTTAAAAGAAAAGAAAAAACAGATACCTATAGCTTCTTCCACATTATCTTAAAAAGAAAATCTATAGGGTTTAAAGTAATATAAAGAATTTAAAAGAAACACACATATCTAAAGCTTCATCCACATTATTTTATAAGGCAAATCTACAGGATTTGAAGAATTATACTAATTTTTTAAAAAATTATATCTACTCTATATGAACGACAAAAAAATATCTAGATGAAATAGGGTTCGAGAAATAGCAAAGAGTATCACTAGAGATTGGCGGTTCCAGTCATACTTGGCTTCATGATCAGATTGGAAGAGAAGCGATGACCAACATCTAGCTATCCTTAATTTAGGAGTTTGATGTTAACTGAGCGTATGCTCTGTTTTGGTTGTCTTTGTCTCCGGTTTTTATTGAGATATTGCTCTGTTTCAAGATTAATGAACTTTCAGACGTTAAAAAAAAAGAAAAAAAATTATTAAATAGGTTTAACTTTTTTTTTTTCAATTTTTAAATATTATACAAANACTCTATATGAACGACAAAAAAATATCTAGATGAAATAGGGTTCGAGAAATAGCAAAGAGTATCACTAGAGATTGGCGGTTCCAGTCATACTTGGCTTCATGATCAGATTCGAAGAGAAACGATGACCAACATCTAGCTATCCTTAATTTAGGAGTTTGATGTTAACTGAGCGTATACTCTGTTTTGGTTGTCTTTGTCTCCGGTTTTTATTGAGATATTGCTCTGTTTCAAGATTAATGAACTTTCAGACGTTAAAAAAAAAGAAAAAAAAATATTAAATAGGTTTAACTTTTTTTTTTTCAATTTTTAAATATTATACAAAATAGTAAATACAGGTTACTAAACAAAAAATTCTCTCTCAGCTCTCCCTTTATCTCTTAAAACAAGTTCTTAGATCCAGTTTTTTTGGTCCGTTCCGGTGGTTTCCACAGCAACGGAACTGTGTGTCTCATTTGTTTAGTTTTTTTTGTCGGTAGAACCGACAAAAAAAAAAAAAGCTAGATTAAATAGGGTGTAACTTTTTTTTTCAATTTTCAAATATTATACAAAATAGTAAATACAGTTGACCAAAAAAAAAAATTCTCTCTCGCTCTCCCTTCTCTCTTAAAACAAGTTCTTAGATCGAGTTTTTTTTGTCGGTTCCGGTGGCTTCCACAGCATCGGAATTGTGTGTCTCATTTGTTTAGATTTTTTGTCTTTCTTGGTGTCATGAACCATTGGTGTGACCTCAATTTTTGAGGCGAAAGTGAAGCTTTCGGCGTGGAGGCGAGTGGGGTCGAGTGGAGTTCGGGACTCTTGAGCGGTAGTTTTGGAGTTGTTGGATCTGGTACCTGGAGTTTTACTACGGTTCTTTTCCGGTTGCTTCCGGTCTTAGTGTAAGAGTCAAATTCATAGATCTACTATTCTAATCGCTATTTTTGGTCTCTTATCCGTTCTTTCTTGAGTATGTCAATAGTTTTCTTATTTTTCATAAAATGGTCAAAATCATCTCCCAATCGTTTGGGTCATATTTGGTTTTTGTTAGGAAATTGATAGCCATGATATTCTCACGGTCAGCAATAACAACAACAATTATATGTTTTAAAAACAATAAGGAGAGAAAAAGGAAAAATATTTGTCTTTCAAAAAAATAAGATAAAACAAAAAACAAACCAAAAGTAATAAACAAAAACAATAATCTCGCGTGAAGGCTGATCACCACCTAGTGAACAAATAAAGAAGAAAAAAATAAGAAATATTGTCCAAATTACTACGGTTGTGAAAATGCCTAATTACAAAATTCACAAGCTGATGAGACTAATATTAAAAGAATTGATTGAAAACTCATGAATCATCCACTTTTGCACGTTGAAAATTTTTTATGCAACAAGTGCGGTTTAAACAAATCAATGATGTATAACTGTTCATTTGTTGATGAGTTTTTTTTTTTCAAAATTGATTTTTACACAATTCACTATCGCCCCGAGTTGTCTTATCATTCATGAGTTTTTAAATCAGTTAAACAAATTCATTCACAACCTAGCAAGAATTACTAAAGACGTAAAAACGAAGTCACAAAACCCTATATGGTTTATATGAGTTGGATTTTAATTCGGTTACACAATCAGTTATTTTGATATTCGGTAAATAAATCAAACCGAACCAAAAACTGAATAAATATAATAATGTGCCCGTTTGGGCTATTTGGTTTATTCGAACCGAACCAAATAAAGCATATGACGCCCTAAACTTCGGTCTATCAAATTGCGTTGATCTTATTGGCCTTTTGGACCATTTTTTGGTAAGTACTCCCTCCGTTTTATAATAAGTGTCGTTTTGACACTTTGCACATAAATTAATAAAACATATTAAAAATTAAATTTTACCCTTAAAATATATAATAACTATTATAATTATTCATTAGAGCTGAAGTTAAATTAAATATTTTGTGTCAAAATTTGCATTGAAAATATAAAATAACACTTATTATGAAACATGAAAAAAATCCCTAAACTATAAAACGGATGGAGTATTGTTTTTAACTCTCTTTTTGTTATGAATTAAATATATGGATGCTCATTATAAGGCCTATATTTTAGGAGGTTTAGAATATTTTCGGTTTTTTTATTTCTCTTTATTCAGTTTGCTCCTAAGTCTATGTAAACTTATATATACCTCTATTTATTCATAGAATAAGACACAATAATTTCTTCTCTCTTTTATTCACAACACGTTATCAACAGGAAACCCTAGTCGCTTGAGCTTGAGCTAAGAAAAGTTTTGCCTTCGTTCTCAAAACCCTAACCGACTTTCTTCGTTTCCGATCAATGCAAAACGAGATCTCCGCAAAAATCTCTAACTGACGTGTCTCTGATCTCTCCCGTCGTCGATACCGATCGAGCTAAGTATTATTTAAATTATAGAACCAAAACCATCATTTCATTCTTTATTGTTTATTGTTTGATCGAGAAAAACATCCGTTAGTGCCATGATATAAGCGTGGTCATCATGTGGTATATTGCACTGGTTTATTATTTATTATTTTATTAATTTAAAATTACAGAGACATGTTATTCTTAAACAATATAACGAAACATCAAACATGCGTTATTGAGATATAGTCACATGCTTTATATTTCTATTGTTTGACTATAGAGATATGTGTTTTATAACCAAGTTGTTGGTGGTCGGGTGATTCTCTTTCTGCGGTGAGTGTCGGTTCTGTTGGTTTAGGCTAGGAATCGATTCTCCGCGGAAGCGGAATTACCAGGACAAACACTTGGTCAAGTGGAGCATTATAAGTGAGTTGTGTCACTCCCATCCAGGAGATTAGTCTGGGTCCGTTTGAGCTTGGAATTACTCTCGGGAGCCAAAAAGCATCAAAAAAAAAAGAAAGAGATATGTGCATTATTGTTTGGTCAATATTGTTATGCTATATTGTTTGGTCTGAGAATCATTCATTAGAATTTGGCATAGAATCGTTGGTTTGGTATGATTCTTAGTTGAGAAAATTTTAAAAGTGAGTACTCTGTTTTAATTGAATAATTTTGGATTCAGTTCTTGTAGTATCATGTTACATGCATAAATAAATCGATGCTTCATTCTGGTTCGATACATTGTTGATTTAACTTGATTTAATGAATCACTAGTTTGGTCAAAGTGGATCTCTGTTTTAAAGTAATGAATTCATATGTTGTTTGGTTTTTACTTCCAATTTTGATTGGTTTGATTATTCAATTTTTAATAGAAAATTATGTTGTTGTTGAGCAAAACTGTTGTCGACGTTGTCTCCGTCACGGTCTCTATTCTCCATCAAAATCTCCAACTTTCGTTATTCCAGGTAAATTAATGTCATGCTTATTAGTTTATGTCATCGAGTATTTGACATAATAGATCGATTCTCGAAAATTGTTTTACCGTCGATCTTGTTTTTTTTTTTAAGACCGAGTACAATATCACAAGAATGTGATATTGCTAAAGCTCATTATGATATGTTTGGTTGAATATAAAATTACATGATTTGAAATCTGTAAGTGGGCATTACTCAGCTATGTTCAGAATTATTTGCAAATTGATATTATGTGGAGATAATATCATTGATACAAAGATATTAGATAAGCCATACTCTACTTTTCACGTAAATATTGTTGTCATGCAGACACAATATCGTGAAAAGACACAATATCGTGAAAAGAGATTTAAGAAGTATTTTGATCTAATTGAAGCTGAGCAAAATAATGAGCTAGAGAATAAAATAATAATAATAATAATATGGATACACTTCTACTAGTTATGCTCAATTCCCTGAAGTGAATGTGACATCCTATACTGAGAAAGAAAAAGACCACACGAATAACACTGGCCAAGGAAGTGGCTATAGAAGTGATCGTAGATGTGAACGTGAATATGTATATGGATAAGGTCAAGGTCGAGGTCAAAGAGTTTCTTTCAAGAACTCAGATTCTCACTAGAAGTGAGAAAGTAAAGATGGTATTATACAAGAGATATTTCTCTCATGTGACAACAAAATAAGCTAGTGTGAGTACAAGATGAGGTAGTATAAAGATTATTGAATGCTCCAGAAGATAGATAATTTTGCATGTGAGAACGCAATCATTGATGCGTTATACTTTCCCAAGTCTCAAAAGTTAAAAGAATCTAAGATAAAATACATGACCCAAGTTGGGTATGTTGTTGGTTATAGAGTGGGATTTAATTCGAGATGGATGGACCTAAAGTGTCATCATCTCGAGGGGAAGAATTTAAGAATCCCACAATCCATCGTAATGAAATATCCAGAAGATTTCACACTCAAAATAGATTTGATGAATCATTTATAAAGAAAATACAAGAGATTTCAATATTACTCATGTTGAGACAATGAGTGAATAAAATGTTGAATATCTTCACATCATGAGTATTACCTAAGGCAATAATTTTTTTTTGGAGAAACTACCTACATTCTCTACTAAGTTGTACTATACAATAAATTAGTGTAATGGATAAAATAGTAAACATGAAGTTTACTGAAAATCTCACTGTTTTGGCTTGACCGGTTTGGTCATTCCAGTTCAATAGTAATGCGAAAAAGAATCACAAAATTATGTGGACACTCATTAAAGAACCAGAAGATTCTTATGTGTTGTCAATAAAGCAAGTTGATAATACGGCTTTCACTATCCAATAAATTTGGAATATATTATTTTTATGGTACGTATACAAGGAGATATTTTGGACTATCCACTATGTATCTTTGCGAAAGTATTTGGATAATTGATTAGACTGAAACCGCATTGATTCGCATTATGTCAACGAATAATTTTGAGTTCTCCCAAGATTGGTTTTTGGTCAGGAACCAGATATTTCTCAACTAAAAGTTTTTGGATGTAATGTTGCTCCACCACATTGATCTAAGTTGGGACCTTAAAGGAGGTTAGGAATTGTTGGATATGAATCTCCCTTGATGAGTAAATGTATTGAGCCATCAATAAGGGATAAGGTTCAATTTACATACTGTAATTTCAGTGAGTCAGTCTTTCCAACAATTAAAGGGGGGGGGGGAAAGAAGAAAATAAACAGCTGGAAAAGAAAATCAGTGAAAGAAATTATTTTGATCCTCATAAGAATGTGCACTAGAATTTCAAAATATAATTCATTTGCAAAGCTTAGCAAATTTGATGCCATAAGCATTTCCTGACCCTGATTGAGTGACGAAGTCACATATACCAGCTGCGTTCCAATTAATATTGATGTCCCGGGGGGACAATATCAACTGCTATTGAGTCTAGAGATCGCATGAAGCGTGATAGACCTATTGGTTCCAAAGATTAGAATCCTCGAAAATAAATGGAGCAGATAATGAAATGGCAAGATCGAAGAATCAAAGAATTATGGAGGAACTCCATAAGAGACATTAGATATGACTAAGAAAGAAATCCAGGTACCTGGTAATGATAAGAGATTTCAACTAGTTGTGTCATGTCTGGAATAAAATGGAACCAAAAGCAAATCGACGTCGATAATACTTTTGCATGCAATGAAGCAGTTGATGAGATTTGAGGATCATAAACCGCGGTAGTAGAAGATTTATTTAAAAATGTACATAAAGTGATGATTGGCCAATCATGAAAAAAGCTGTAGAGGCAGAATTAAAATCTCTTGCAGAGAAGTATTTGGACCAGGAGTCCGTACATTTGAAAGTGTAAAACTAGTAAGACATAAGTAGATCTTTATGCGAAAGATGAATGAAAATATATGAAGAGATATACTCTCTTGTGGTGGATGTAACTATTTTCAGATCCCTTATGAGTCTTATAATGAAAGAAAGACTTGATTAGTCTCAAATAATTTAAATTGTTAGAAGCAGCAAATTCTAGTGAATACGTTTCATGGAGTATACTCTTAAAGTGGTAATTATAAGATAATCGATATACCCATGTGTATTTATCAAAATATTATGGATCAATGAGATCTTTGATTTGAACATAATCAAAACTCATCGGAAGTCAAAATTTGGAAGAAACGACTTTGGAAAGACAACATTGTCTTCAGGTTTTCCAAATTGTAAGTCCAAGGAAAGAGATATTATCTCCAAATATCCTTGTAGGATGTTACACAAAATGCTCACATACAGTTGGTCTTGAAGTACCACACTTAAAATGATATTTGAGCAAGTTCATGATCTCTTTCATGATTTGACAGATGTGTTTTCGTATGCCAAGAAAGAAAGCCAACATAATATCTTTTACAAGAAGAGCATGAATAACTCGTATGTACAAATATGTATAATATGAAAATCTAGAAGATTGTAAGTAAAATGTAATTTGGCATGAAGTCCAAATAGACGAAGAAAATATCTTCTATGTGAAAAGGGTGTTATGGACCATAAGTCCATTAACTTGAGAAAATATGAAAGTCATACGAGTGTTTTAACTAAGGTTATTCCCTAAGGATGATATATATATGATTTGGAATGCATTTCTTGAAGAAGATGCTTCCAGGGGAGAATTATGATGGTATACGTGGTTGTACTCTTTTTCCTTATCATGGTTTTCATCCCATTAGGTTTTTCTATGACCAAATTTTAATGAGACATCAGAAAACATGTAAGTGATAGACACCTAAGGGGAATGTAAATATGAAAATCTATCAGAAGCACAAAGATTTCCCAAATAGTGGAATATTTGAAGAAATCATTTGAGATGAAATTAAAGATCTCGGGAAAACAAAATTTTGCTTGGGATTGCAAATTGAGCATCTAAATGATGGAATCCTAGTGCATCAAACGACATACACATAAAAGGGGCTTAAAAGGTTTATATATATGATGCACATCCCTTGAGTAGCCCTATGATTGTAAGATCACTTGATGTATTAAAGGATCCATTTCGTCCTCAAGAAAATGATGAAGAAGTACTTGGTCCTGAAGTACCATACTGAAGTGCAATACGGGTATTGATGTACCTTGCTAGTCATGCGAGACCTGAAATATCATTTCTAGTGAATTTATTGGCAAGATTTAGCTCATGTCCAACTCGAAGGCTTTGGAATGGGATTAAGCATATATTTCGTTATCCCAAAGAAACAAAAGACATGAGTTTATTCTTTTCTAACCTATCCAAAGAAGACTTGATTGGTTTTGCAGATGTTGGATACTTGTCCGATCCTCATAATGCTCGATCACATACAGTATATGTATTCACATTTGGTGGTACTGCTATTTTCTAGCGTTCTATGAAGCAAACCATCACATCCACTACTTCTAACCATGCTGAGATTTTAGTTATTCATGAAGCTAGTCGTGAGTGTGTATGGTTAAGGTTTGTCCTTCAACATATACGAGAAGATTGTGGTATATGTGAAGGGAAATAAGCTCCAACAATTATGTATGAAGACAATGATGTTTGCATCGCTCAACTTAAGGAATGATACATCAAAGGTGATAGAACAAAGCACATTCTACCAAAATTCTTCTTCACACATGACTTGCAGAAGAATGGCGATGTTCGTGTCCTACAGATTCGTTCAAGCGATAATTTGGTGGACTTATTTACGAAGACGCTTCCAACTGCTACTTTCAAGAAATTAGTTCAACTTATTGGATTACGCTGTCTCAAAAGATCTAGACGGATGTACACATGAGGGGGAGTAAATGCGCGATGCACTCTTTTTCCTTTAACTATGATTTTTCCCATTGGATTTCCCTAGTAAGGTTTTTAATGAGACAGCATCTTACGCGCTTTACTATTATTACATTATAATGGATATCCTTATTTCTCTTTATTCAACTTTATTACATTTATTTCTTTTTATTTCTCTTTACATTATAATGGATTTGGGTAGTGTTATGAATTATATATATGGATGCCCATTATAAGGCCCATATTTTAGAAAGTTTAGAATATTCTCGGTTTTCTTATCTCTATAATATTATTTAAGAAGACATTTTTAAAAATGTACTTTGTTTTGTAAGTTATTACATGAAATGCCATTACAAATAACAAAGAATAATTAAAATAGGAAAGGATATAATAGTCTTTTAAAATTATTGATTAGAATATGGAAAGTATATATTTTGTATTAAAGAGGTTATTTATTATTTCATTTCTTAATTATTTTTAATACTATATATTTTAAAATAATAATCAATTCATATATATTCAAAGAAAAAAAAATATATTCAAAATCTTGCTATATTTTTCACTATAATTTATTATATTTTATTTGAATATATATCAAAATAAAAGTTAAAAAAATATTTTACTACTTTTATAAAAAGTTAGATACAAGAAAACTATATTTTTTTTAAGAGTTCGTAGACTAACCACAAAAACTAGAGTATTTTAACGATGCATATTAGAGTTATGTTTTTAAGAATATAAGTTTTTGCAGGTTACCCCAATAATATTTTAGTTCACTGCAAAACGGGTTAAATAGACAAATTATTACAAATTGACAACTTTATCTATAATCAATAATCATTAGTTAGCTATATTGTAAAATTCATATAAAATTAATTTTTGTGAATTTTAAAACAATTTATTTTAAAAAAAATTACACCGCGCTATAATTAGCGCGGGTTAAATCCTAGTTTCTCTTTATTCAGCTTGCTCCCCAAATCTATATAAACCTATATATACCTCTCTTTATTCATGAAATAAAACATAACAATTTTTTCACTCTTTTATTCACAAGACTTTTATTGAATTGTGATTATTGGATTTGTTTTTAGTGGTCTATCGAACATAAATATATCTAAAATTCACAACTTTCATATTTTTATTATTAACCATTCACACTAACTAGGGTTTAAACCTCCGACATGCAAACGCGGCGGCAGAAAAACGTCTCCGACGATCGTCTAACAATTACCCGACGCAGCACGCGATCGAAGACATCAGAGGATGGAAGAGAAAACTCTTCATTGCCGATCCCAATCGATGTCATTGTCGAGATATTCTCGATGTTGCCGTTGAAGTCTATAGCGATATGTCGTTGCGTGTCGAAGCTCTGGGCCTCCATACTTCTCCGTCCAGATTTCACAGAGTTGTTCCTGACAAAATCTTCTGCTCGCCCGCAGATCTTGTTCGCCGGGCTGAAAGACGGTGAGTTGTTCTTCTTCTCGTCACCGCAGCCTCAAGTTCCGGTTTTGAACTCGTCTCCTGTAGTTGTCAATCCTCTTACGCGTTTCACCTTTGGTAGTTACTGTGAAATTAGAGGTATTGTCAATGGTTTGGTCTGTGTTGAAGATCTTCGGATCTCAAAGGGAAGGGAGGAAAGGGTGCTGGTGATATGTAACCCTAGCACGGGACAATCTTTAACCTTACCTAAACTGAAGACAAGGAGAACTGCGGTGAAGAGCTTGTTTGGGTATGGTCCGATTGATAAACAGTACAAGGTATTGTCAACGACACGGCCAAGGCATGATCAACATGAGGAGTGTGAGGAGCATCATGTTCTGACATTAGGAGGAACTGGGAAGCTGTCATGGAGAATGATCGAGTGTCGCATACCCAATTATTCTTATTTTGATAAAGGGATATGCATTAATGGTGTTTTGTATTATCCATTCGTTGATAGGTCTACAAAGACTAATTTAATAGTTTGCTTTGACATTAGGTCTGAGAAGTTCAGCTTTATTAAAGTCGAGGAACCTCTAAAACACGCAGTGTTCCATGGAACTATGATAGACTACAATGGTAAATTAGGTTTTATTCTCTCTAAAGATACTGAATTGTATGCCCGCTCGGTTGTTTATACAACAACTAGTACAAGTTTTTTGTTGTGGGTTTTAGAGAATCCCGAAAAAAAGGAATGGTCTGAGCATATCTACGTTTTGCCGGCTTTGTGGAAGAATATAGTTGGAGCAGCAATGTTACGTTTTGCTGGAGTGACTCGGTCTAATGAGATTGTGTTGTCGTCGACGAACTATCGACCCAGCCCTTTCTACCTTTACTACTTCAGTCTCGAGAGGAACACTGTCGTAAGAGTTGATATCCAAGGAATGGATGTGCCTAACTATTGTACGGTTTTCAAGACCTTACTACACCATGTAGAGGATGTGAAGCTTTATCCAAGTGTTTAGACACTTCATAACTTGAGACTTTGTTTGGCATTAGGTTGTCATCTATTTCATCATCACACTATCTTTATTTGAATGATTATTTTCTGTTTTCTGTGTGGATATTCTGATCCATTCCCTTGTTTACTCTTTACAGTGAGCAATGGTTGTTCCAAGTTATGTTTTTATTAATTTTCCTTCGTATCTCCATGAGTTATATGTTATACTCGTCCATAGGTTGGCCAAAAAAGAACAAACTGTTGCTCAAAAACATGATTTCAAACTGATTTAGTGTACAAAATAATAATAACTAAAAAGTCGACAATATATAAACTTATCCATAATTTTTTTTTACTTCAGGTACAATCACTTGTGAGTTTGGCTATGCTTCTTTGATCAAGTTGTGGTAAGATCTTGTGAGTTTGGGCACAATCACTTGTCTTTTCTTATTCCTCAGTGACCAAACCAAACGAGAAGAGCAATAAAAATTGTCCAACCAAACTGGAAATGTATTCTCAGAATCATAGTCGCCTCCTCCGATTTTGCAAGAAGCTGGTAGAAGAAATCAATTGATTTCCCTCTAAGAACTGCTCAATCAATCTGTAAAATCCAATGTTTTTTTGCATCAGAAACGTGAAGCAACGCAGATGAAAAGACTGCGGTTTTCTAAGTCTTAGCTACTTACAAATTGCAGATTGCCTTTTGCGAAGCCGCTACTTCACGGTCTGGAAAAGAATCCTCTAGCCTTAAGCTTAGCCATACGTACAAATCCAAAACCTGTTCCGTTGTGATGCACATAATCAGTCCGTAAGACTAACAAAATCCGAACTGGACCGTGAACCATATACCCATATCATTCCTTCGATCACTACTCACGGGAAAAGAAAGATGTTACCTTGTGAAGGGACTCAAGTTCCTTGAGTTCTGTTGGTGTTCTGGGAACCTTAACTATGTCGGCTCCAAATATCTCTCGAAGCCTCACAATGCGTCCTTTCGAGAAGTTTTGAGCAAACTGGTGTATTAAGAAGAAAAGTATAAGTGAACCATTAGTTTACATGCACAGATACCATTATTAATCTCTCAAAAGAAGAAGAAAAAACATAAGAACTTGTAGTTTTTTTACCTGTGCAAGTCCCAGGCTTGATATTTCATCATTTATGTCAACTGGACTGCACGAAATAACGTTTGGTCAGTCCAAGCTTGTTTCCATTTGAAATCTTACTGAATGCAAGAAACAAGAAAAGACGAAGTATGTTACTTTTGCTATTACCTGACCACGAAAAGGTACTTCTCTTGCAATTTGAGGGGTAACTCATCAACAACAGCCGCAACTTTCTGAAAATCAAGACCAGCACGTGTTAGATAACAAATTCTCTTTCTGATTTGTGAGCCTCACTGAGTTTTACCATCATGTCTTCAACATTAGAGATGAAGTAGTTTGAAGATAACTTAGCATTTTCAACGAAATGTTCCTGCCAAAGTTAATGAGCCATGATTTCAGATCCACTCATTAAGGACCGATAACAACCAAGGAAAAACGTATCTTACCAATATCTGGTACAAGCCGAGTTTAGGGTGTGCTTGCGAATACATAGACAGGAGGTCATATGTTGGAAACAGTCCAGCACGCTGGATGATAAAAGTTTTGTGCAAACTTAGACAAGCATAAGAAGGAAAAGATGTTGAGAACTAATCTTAAGGTTATATAGTAAAATTTACTTCAACAAGAGGTGAAGGAGACTTAAGAGAAGAGTGGAGCAACGGAAGATCCTCTTTGTACAAACAAGTTACTTCGCCAACAGGGAACTTTGAACGGAATCTACCAGCTCTCCCTACAACAGGATCATGTGAAAATTAGAAAAGGACATATGATAGGAACCAGAAACGATTCTCCATTTATTTACCCTCTGAATCAGTTACAGAAGACAAACAGAGAACTAACAAAAGCAAAGAACCAAACATATTCTAGAGCACCCTAAAATCTCCTAAGCCCAAACCAAGATCCTAGACCAATCCAGAATGCCGCAACACATTCCCCTAGCTTCCCTTTAAACGTTCAGCTCTAAACTAACTGATAAGGTCTGTTGCTGAGCTGGCATAGCTACACCTCCGAGGACCACCCTAGGCTAGCCCTACACTAGACTTGACGAGAACACCTTATTAACATACCACAACTCTTGAAGTGTTAAGTGGGATTTTTGTTGAAATATACCTGCAATTTGTTTAATCTCAGATACTGTTAGGTCTCTGGTCTCGGTACCGTCAAATTTTTCAAGGGTCGAGAAGATAATCCTTGAAATATTCAAATTAAGACCCATGCCAATCGCATCGCTTGCAACAAGCACATCAAAGTCATTGGTGTCGTCGTTAAACCTTGTTGCCTGCATTCCTTAAAAAGCATTAAAATTGGAGAGAACAAAAAAGATAATTCTTAGAGTATCCAGTTAAGTCTAGAGCCAGAACAGTAAGAAACTCAAACCTGTGCTGTGCGAGTCTCTGGAGGCAATGAACCATAAACCACAGAGCAAAGATGCTTCCCTGCCTTTTCAATTGTTTTCTACGACAAGGTGCAAAAAATGAAGATACAGTAAGAGCAGCGAATAAATATGTTAAGGCAACAGAATAACATTCAATGCTCATGAGGCATAGAGCTATGTATGCATTTTAATATGATGCCAAAATGTTCTATTTCTTTCTGGCAGCAAACTCAAGCTAGAAAATGCTAACCTTATGCTTATATATATCTCGCCGTGAAAAGGTTACAAGACAATCCCCAGTTTTGATATCGGAAACTGACCGAACTGGAACCGTCAAAGGGACTAATGGTGAAAGCCTCTCATATGTATGAACCTAAATACAAAATAAAGAGGATCAAGAGGTTGTGATTATGTCAAGAGTGTCTAAAAACATCATAGAATTCCAGTATAGATAAGAAAGGATTAGAGAAGAAAAAGGGTCTCTAGCTCAAATAAACATGATACCTGGAGATCATCCCCAGTTACTTTCAGTATATCTTCAACAAGGGGTACGACAGCTGGATCGCCACATAAATGTAGTTCATTAGCCGCCATTCCAAGTAGAGCACGAGTAAATGCAAATCCCCTTTGTTTACATCCCACCATCTGAAATTAGGGAAAGAAAGGAGGTGAATAAGAAAAAAAGAAAAACAGTTATGATCAATATCTTCAGCCAAATTTAAGCAAGACTAGCCTGAATTTCGTCGATGATGGCACAATCGTAGACAGACGTAACATCAGCCATTTCAACTGTCACAGCTTTGTGATTTGCCCCTTCCACTAACTCTTTCTCTTGTCCCGTGATCAAATCACATGGAACATTTGATTTGTTTAACCGTTTAGCTACCTCCCATGCCAACAATCTTAACGGACCACAATATACGCCTTCCAAGTAAAAATATGCAATCTTTAAAAGTTCAGGAAATGGCTTCCAAAAAAAAAATAGAAAAACAAGAAGTTTAGTAGTCACCTTCTAAGGCATACCTGAAGAACTCCGCTCAAGTTGCTTAAGGGCATTATATGTTTTCCCACTGTTTGTCGGGCCAACATGTAGAATGACTTTACGCTTCTTCCTCCGAGCAATTGGATACCATGTATGAGGACAGCTGAAAGCCAAGTTTATGACATGAATATAAAATCAATTCACCTTAACAAATACCTTCACAACAAGAGATCATAAGAATGGTTAAAGATCTAAACAACGGAACTGCAAAGAGAATCGTAACATAATATCCAAATATTGCCAAACAATGAAGTTTTGGTCTTACGTGAGATCAGTGAAATCGAACTTTGAGGTGGTTTCCATGCCAGTGAAGTCGTACTTTGGGGATACTGAGCTCTTACTGTAGCTCCTAGTCAAGAAACCTAATCTCAAAACCTCACCAAACTCAGGTTCCAAATGAAACCGCCACAAACTTCCCTTATCAGCTGAAACACGAAGCCAGTCATAAGATACAACATAACCAATCCAATCTTCTTCTAAAAACTACACAGAAACGATTGAAGAAGCTACAGAGCTAAAGTCAAATTTAAAAGGTCGAAATTTCTGCATCCCAATGAACAAAAATTCCGGTCATTCTTATAAACTGCAGCCGGCTATGTCTATGAAGTAAACTTTCGTCGTTTCCAGCAATTTCTCAGAAGCAAACGAGAAACAGAAAACAGAGGGAAAAAAAGGGTTTCGAAGCTCGAACCTTGAAGAAGACGAGAAATCCCGAAAGCTGAAACCTTTCGAAGCCGAAGAACAGAATACGCCATTTTTAAAATTGAACGAAATACAGAACAAAATTTCTTTATCGGAAGAAATCCATTAATTCACCAAGGTCAATAGTAGAATCACGAAACCTCTCATTTTCTTTTTCAGGATTAAAGTGCTTTGATTCGAAAGGAAGCTCGGAATTACATAAATTAAACTTGTTCAGTCCTTTATAATTAGAAACTGAAGGAAGAATCGCAGACTACCATTGTTAGACCTTATTCTTCTCAGAGGTCGGCGACTCAGCAAGAAGCGGGAGAGAGAGAAGAAAACGAGAGGTTGCTTGCAGAATCAATGTTAATTTACAAAATAAACCCCTAAACTTTTGCTATACTCTTTTTTACATCCTCATACTTCAGAAAGTTGAAATTTCAACACTATCCCACCATTTAGGGCCCTTGTTGCAACTAGGCCCTGATTCAGTTTAGTTCAGGGTAGGAAGTTTATGATCCATATAAGTATCGAAATGTTTTTGGATCAATTCTGGTTAGATATCACTCGGTTTCGGATCGGTTTGGTTCCGATATTTAAGAACCGGAAAATATCTGAACTTTTTCGGAGTTTAATCGGTTTCGGGTATTTATTACCAGAAATATCTAAAATATATCCGAAAATTTGAAAATATATCCGAAAACCTAAAAATATACCTGAAAACCCAGAAAAATATCTGAAATACCAAAAATATACCTATAAATCCGAAATTATATCCGAAAACCCAAGAAAAAAAACTAAAGAAAATATACCAATAATACCAAAAATATACCAAAAACTTGATATATATTTAATATTTTATATATATAATTATAATTCGGATAAGTCGGATACCCGGAATGTATTTGGTTTGGTTCCGGATATTATCCGATATCCACAAGTATCAATGAGTATGATTGAATGGCTATTTTGGTTTCGGGTAATTTTGGGTCGGTTCCGGTTTGAGTATTTCGGTTTCGGTTTTTCTGCACAGGCCTAGTTGCAACCTAATATTTCGAAAATAACCCTCATTGTCTTCTAGAATTACCCGATCAACCATCTTGTTCCTCAAGTCGCTTTGATCTATAAGCTCTTATATCTCCAGCGACCGGAGGAAAAGAATAGTCGGAATCGAAATTCGGGAAAGATCGAAATTTTTAGCCTGTGACGAACAGATCTGAAGATGGAGTGCGTATTCGGTCTCGTCGGGAATGGATTCGCCATCGTTGCGGCGGATACATCGGCAGTTCACAGTATCCTTGTCCACAAGAACAACGAGGACAAGATCATGGTCCTTGACTCACACAAGGTCATCGCCGCAAGCGGCGAGCCTGGTGACCGGTAAAACCCTCCTCCACCTCTCTCTCTCTCTCTCTCTGAATCAGTTGATTATTTTGATTCGTGTTTTGGGCTTTATAGGGTTCAGTTTACGGAGTATGTTCAGAAGAATGTGTCACTGTATCAGTTCCGAAACGGGATCCCTTTGACTACAGCTGCTGCAGCGAACTTCACTCGTGGAGAGCTCGCCACTGCTTTGAGAAAGGTGAGCTCTTTTCTAACTCTTCTTCTAGGGTCCTTTTTAAAAATTTCAGAATCTGCCCTGCTTATTATTTTCACTGATGATTTTGGTTGTGATTTGAGCTTGGGAGGTTTATAGTTTCTTTGCGTTAGATGCTTTTGTGAGATAGTGGGATTTCGGAATATCAGCAGATAATCGATTGCTGGAGCAACTTTTTAGGTGTTGGAGGTGATAGATAATGTGCTTATTCTTGGTGTGTATTCCTCTTTTGATACAATTTAGTTGAACTTCTGTGTTATTGATTGAAAATTTCCTCTGTCATGCTGTGGTTTTGATAGTTTATGCTTGTTGATATGCTTTAAGCCCTTGGGTTCTCTCGGGTTTCGCTTCCTCTTCTATCAGGTGGTGTAAAATTATTGTTGATTCAAGTAGTTCTGAGATTCCGGACCATGAGTTTTAAGTTATGGAAATAAGTTCTCCGATTGTGATTTCATTACCTCAAAATCTATTTGGACGCAGCTGAAAGAAACACCTCTGCTTTCATTATGTAGGCACATATAATGTGCTCTTTTGAGATGATCAAAGAATTTGAGCAAAGCAATGAGTCTATTCCAAAACTTTGCTTTGTTTCAAAACTTTCTTGCGGTTTCGTTAATTCAAGGAATTTTTCCTTTTCCGTGCTTGGATGTCATAGAAGTCACTCTTCGGATTCGTTGAAGTAATAAAGTTTAGAATCGTGACACCTCTTTTGGCGGAAAAGTCGATACTCTAATCAAAACTGATAGTCTCCTATGTTCAAGCTTGATAAGTAATTGTAATGGCTTTGAATAAGAATGTGCAAGGACTAGGAAGTTTTGTGCATCCTTGAAAACGTAGGAAGTTGTTTACTCTGATTTGTGAGACTTGATTATATAAATCAGATACTCATGCGTAACTGATTTGTGATCTTTTTTTGTGGCCGATATCGCGTAGATTCTTCCAACTTTTAGACATTGTTGAGGGGTATTATATACTGACAGACCTATGTGGCCTTTTCTTTAGATTGCTAATGGACACTGAAAATTCCA
This sequence comes from Eutrema yunnanense, assembly GCA_002933935.1. Classification (NCBI taxonomy): domain Eukaryota; kingdom Viridiplantae; phylum Streptophyta; class Magnoliopsida; order Brassicales; family Brassicaceae; genus Eutrema; species Eutrema yunnanense. The sequence continues at coordinate 72,881 of PKML01051871.1, forward strand.
ATGTCAGAAACTCTGTTAATTTTCCCTGGTTTCTTTTGGTTGTTTATGATTGGCTTGCATATATGCACTTAACCGTCATGCGATTCTCATCGCTGTTTGTTTTGTTTTTATTCCAGAATCCGTATTCTGTGAACATCCTGATGGCTGGCTACGACAAAGAAGCCGGCGCATCTCTATACTACATTGACTACATTGCAACTCTTCACAAGGTTGATAAGGGAGCATTCGGTTATGGGTCATACTTCTCTCTCTCTACAATGGACAGGCACTACCGCAGCGACATGTCTGTTGAAGAAGCCATTGAATTGGTCGACAAATGCATACTTGAGATCAGGTCGAGGCTGGTCATTGCACCCCCAAACTTTGTGATCAAGATCGTGGACAAAGACGGAGCTCGTGAGTACGCGAAGCGTCAGTCTGTAAAAGACGTCACGACTGCTGCAGTCTGAGTCGTTTTATGTTTGTTTTTACTAAAAGCTGACATTTTCTTTTATGTTGAATTTCCTGGAAAATTAGTTCCCAGATATTGGGGTATGATATGACTGTTGCAATTTGAAATGAAAACAGTTTCTTATGAGAATATGCTATGTTGTGTATATGAAGCAGTTCAGCAAAAGTAGATAAAGCAGTAAAACCTAAACTTCTTCTTCTTCCACTCTCTTTTTTCGATGCACAAAGCCAAAAAGAAGATATTCAAGTTTAGATTGAAAAGAGAGAAAAGAAGTAAACCTAAACACATATTGATTCAGATGCGAGTGAGGAAGTGGCCAGAGTCATCATGATGACGGTCGAGAGAAACCACAAGTTTCTGATCTGTGGAGAGTCGTTTGAGAAGGATTGTGGAAGTGGTGGTGATGATACGGTAGCTGTTTCTGGCGAGAATTGATCAGAGCTTGGTGAAATTCCGACGGTTTCCGGTGCTAAGCCGACGGATTGAGGAGAGGCTGAAACTCCATCACCTGCAGATATCAATGAATGAAGCTCGTCTCCTATCGACCAAACATTACCGAAATCGTTTACGATTCTCAAATTTTACCAGAAACAAACGGAAATGTGAACTGGATACTCAGAAGCGGCGGAAGCTCAGGCGACTCTGCACCACACAGATCAAAACCCCTAAAATTACAGAGAACTAAATCGATTCAATTGGTTGATTAGAAGAATCGAAACTAACCTGATGGCGAGCAAAGAGACTCGAAAGATTCGTCGGAGCTCTGATCGTTACAGATCTGGGAAAGAGAAAGCAGTCTAGATCTATCCAACGGGAATCCAAGGATCATCGGCTGCCGGAGAAGATAACAGAGGCAGTTTCCGGCGCTGGAATGAACAGACGAGGAGAAAACCGAGCAGCAGAGACGATTCGGCGTATCTGACATGTTGTTCGGCGGAGCTGAGACGTAAGGAAGGCATGGAGAGAACATGACCAGCTCCTCCGTACAGGTCATAACCGGCGAAGAAGAAGGCGCCTGCGTAGTCTCGGCCACGGCGGAGGAAGAGAAGGTGATCGAAAGTATGAGGATGAACACGATTGTGGCGGCCATTTTCGTTGCTTTCAGAGATCTCTCCTTTGTGATTTCACAGATATTACTTATGGTTGAATCTGAAAGTGACGACTAACGATGGTGGCGGGAAATAAAACAACTTTGAGGAGGTCTTGATAATTCCCTGTATTTACGAATTTGCCCCAGATTTTGGTTTGTTGAGAGGCGCTGAGTTGGCAGTGCTCAGGCCAATGAGGATGCCGACACGTGTGAAGATTAGTTTAGTTTTGGGCTTCTGGATGGAAGAATATCAAAGCCCATCATTTATGTTTTTGACTTTTTTTTGTAGTTCAGTTGACTATAAATTTTACATTTGTTACCTATCTTGAAAATTATGAAAACTAAGAGTGTGTGGCCTTGTGATTTGTTTGAGTGTGTAAAAAAATTGTCATGAAGCTAAGATCGATTTTTACTATCTATGAATATTTTTTTGGGGCCATTATAAACGTTTTAAATGACAAAATAGCTTTCTACAGATTTCGAGAATTAGTCGAAAATAAAATATTTCGTTCTCGAGCCTACGGCCCACGCTAAAATTTTAAAAGTGTTTAAGAAAAAAAAGCCCAAAAACTTTTTTTAAAATAACTACCATTAAAAATGTCCAAATTTTTTTTGTTTGTCTAAGGTTAATAAAAAATACAGACGGGTCTGTCGGCATGAACATATTTACATTTTGTTACTCATCTTGAAAATTATGAAAACTAAGAGTGTGTGGGCCTTGTGATTTGTTTGAGTAGGTAGAAAATGTGTCATGAAGCCAAGATCGATTTTACTATCTATGAAAATCTTATGATTTTTTTTTTCCATGGTAAACGCTTCAAGTGACAAAAATATACGCTTTTTTTTTTTTTACAGATTTTGAGAATTAGTATTGATCCGAGATCGGATTTATATACATTGGTTAATAATTATTCCTTCTAACTACAGTATCATGTAAGGAAGACATGCATGTATATTCAGAACGCAACTTCACCAAAAAGGTGTTGGCAAAAGTTGGTCATCCAGATCGAGCCACATCCATATTTTGGTCATTTTCTACGGCATAAGTTCCGTATGTATTTTAGTTGCTCAAAAACACTCCAACACAAATACCATTAAACTCAAAACAGCCAATAAAAAAAACAAACTCTTGAGAGGTTTTCGGAACAACGGAGAGAGAAAACATGAAACCTGGAGTGTGTTTACTCTTGCTTCTTACAGTTTCAATGGCGGTGATGTCGACGGTTCCTGCTCAGTCGAGCTGTACAGACGTCCTATTCAGAATGGCGCCGTGTCTCGACTACGTCACCGGGAACTCTTCTTCTCCTTCTCAACAATGCTGCAAACAGTTGGCTACTGTTGTCAGGTCTTCTCCTGAGTGTTTGTGTGAGGTTCTCAGAGGTGGAGGTTCTCAGCTTGTGATCAATGTTAACCAAACACAAGCTCTTGCTTTGCCTAAAGCTTGTAATGTTCGAACTCCTCCTGTTAGTCGCTGCAATGGTAAGAAAATACTCTGTTTTGAGGGATCACTTTCCGTTAGTTTCAATCTTTTTTTTGTGTATGTTTTCGCTGTCTTTTGTCTCTCATGCATTAGGAGTTTGTTATTTGCAGCTGGTTCTTCGGTTAATTCGCCTGCAGGATCATCAAACACTTCAGGTAAAGGACTCACTTATTTGAAGTAAAGAGATAAAGGGTTTTGGTATGGGAACCAATCCACTAATCGTATCTATTTTCGACACTCTAATCTATGAACAGAACACGCAAATGGATCGAAAACAGTTCCAGGAGACGGGTCATCGTCTGATGGGAGTTCTATCAACTTCTCATTCCCTCTTTTCGCCATCCTTTCCGCGGCTTCCTACATCACAATCAACTCAAAATACTGACCTTTTTATATAAAAAAAGAAATCCATAAAGCTTTTGAGCCTCTATGAAGATCCATAAAGCTATTGATTTCAAGTGTATTGTGGTGTTGTGTGAGGTATTTTGTGCTCTGTTAAATCCTGCTTTCTGGGTGATATTGGTTTGTAGCTGCAAAGAGTGTGTTGTATCTCTTTGCTTTACGCAATAAACATTACACTAAATCAGTTGCTTGCTTCTAAAGAGAAAGACGGTACAAAGCAAAAAAAAACATAACTTAGAACAATCATTGCTCACTTTCAAGAGTAAACAAGGGAATGGATCAGATTATCCACACAGAAAACAGAAAATAATCATTCAAATAAAGATAGTGTGATGATGAAATAGATGACAACCTAATGCCAAACAAAGTCTCAAGTTATGAAGTGTCTAAACACTTGGATAAAGCTTCACATCCTCTACATGGTGTAGTAAGGTCTTGAAAACCGTACAATAGTTAGGCACATCCATTCCTTGGATATCAACTCTTACGACAGTGTTCCTCTCGAGACTGAAGTAGATAAGGTAGAAAGGGTAGGGTTGATAGTTCGACGACGACAACACAATCTCATTAGACCGAGTCACTCCAGCAAAACGTAACAAGCCTTCTCCAACTATATTCTTCCACAAAGCCGGCAAAACGTAGATATGCTCAGACCATTCCTGTTTTTCGGGATTCTCTAAAACCCACAACAAAAAACCTGTACTATTTGTATAAACAACCCAGCCGACAAGCCCTCCATTATCTTTAGAGAGAATAAAACCTAATTTACCATTGTAGTCTATCATAGTTCCATAGTACACTGCTTCTTTTAGAGGTTCCTCGACTTTAATAAAGCTGAACTTCTCAGACCTAATGTCAAAGCAAACTATTAAAAAAGTCTTTGTACACCTACTAACATATGTATAATACAAAACACCATTGATGCATATCTCTTTATCAGAAAAAGGATAATTAGGTATGCGACACTCGATCATTCTCCATGACAGCTTCCCAGTTCTTCCTAATGTCAGAACATGATGCTCCTCACACTCCTCATGTTGATCATGCCTTGGCCGTGTCGTTGACAATACCTTGTACTGTTTATCAATCGGACCATACCCAAACAAGCTCTTCACCGCAGTTCTCCTTGTCTTCAGTTTAGGTAAGGTTAAAGATTGTCCCGTGCTAGGGTTACATATCACCAGCACCCTTTCCTCCCTTCCCTTTGAGATCCGAAGATCTTCAACACAGACCAAACCATTGACAATACCTCTAATTTCACAGTAACTACCAAAGGTGAAACGCGTAAGAGGGTTGACAACTACAGGAGACGAGTTCAAAACCGGAACTTGAGGCTGCGGTGACGAGAAGAAGAACAACTCACCGTCTTTCAGCCCTGTGGATGCGGAATCACACACCTAGTTTTTTGTAAAGGATTTTAGGGAAGAACTTTAGATGGGCTAGTTTCTATCTATGAATCAAAGATGTAATTCGGATAATAAACTCGACGAATTGGATTTGTATTGAATCAACAAAAGGTGTTTACAGATCGGATAATCTCGAAGAGATTTTACAAGTATTTGGTTAATTTTGCTTTAAGAGACCCCCCTCTAAACCTAGATGTCGGCGTCTTTAATAGTCGATGTCGGGCTCAGCTTCCTTCGGATATTGTGGGCGTCGCATATCCCACGAATCGAGGAGCCGTTTGTTGAATCCTATTTTTACGAACTGAAAGTTTGACTTGTTCTAGAACCGACGTCGTCCACCTCGCGGATTGATAGGTGGGCCGTACCGGTTTAGAGATTGTTTTAATTGTTTATCGGGCCCTTAATGGGCCAGATCTCGTGGGTCGAGATCTGGTACCAACAATTGCCCCCAGCCCATTAAGTAGGTATTAGTTAATGGGCGAGGAGAAACGGTTCGTTTGTGACAAAGATCTCGATTTTACCGAGATCCTCGCGAATCGAACGGCCGAGATTCTGGGAGAGGAACCGGCTGCGCGATTCTCGGTAAAAAAGGTAATCATTGTGTCTTTTGAGATTTGTACGGCCGAGATTCGAGGAAGCGAAAGATCTCCGCGATCTTAACGGCTGGGGTTAATCCCCTTTTATAACTTCACTTCTTCACTTCCCAATAAACCACGATCGTCTTCTCGACTTAAGGTAATTTCTCTTTCCTTTTTCTTCTGTAATTTTCTGGGTTTAGGAAGTGCGAGTTTTTCTTTCGTCGTCGGAGTCTAGATTCTTTCCTGTTTCCGACTCAACCTCTAGCCCTATGGTTGATCCTTCGAAGTTGGTTCCGGCGCACTCGGATGAGCTCTTCGGACCACATTGGAAATCAACCACGACCCGACAGACCATTACAAATCTTCGGCAAGTATATAATATTTCGGCGGATGTCGAGCTCGTCGTCCCGTCGGAGTATGAGACGCCGGAGAGATGTAGGCCAGGGTTTTGCTGTACCTATGCGACCCTCTTCGAGAAGTGCGGGCTATCTTTCCCCATCTCTCCGTTCTTGCTCGAGCTTCTGGCGGAGGTCCAGCTTTGTTTTTCGCAAATGATGCCGAACTTCGTTCGGCACGTCGTCGCGCTCTCTGTCCGGGCTCACGAAGAGGGGATACCTCTTAGTGTGAGAGATGTGCTTCATCTTTGCTCGGTGAAGCACAATCCCGGATTTCCGGGGACTTTTTATCTGTCTCCGAGGGCCAACCGGAGAGTCATCAGTGGTATCCCAGGCAAGGATGAATGGCGGGATAAGACGATTCTGTTTCGTATTAATTCGGCTTCGATAGGCGATTTCGACATCTCCCGACTTCCGAGCCGGTGGTCCGCCCTAGCTGGTCAGAGGCGGGCTTATAGGCCCGCTAAGATGTTGCTTTTAATGTTGGCCTTTGATGTGTATACTGATTTTCTTTCTTTTTTTGGCATTTTGTAGTTACTCCAAAGAAGTCTCCCTTTACGGACGAACTCAGAGCACTAGTCGCGGTATTGCGAAGCGAAAGGACGGAGTGGGATCTCTTTACAAGGAATAGGATTAATCGAGCTTTTGGGCCGATTAGCCGACCAGTTGACGATCCTCAGCCATCCCGACGACCTCCGCCGATACGAGGTAAGTATGATGAAATAGGTTCTTCTTTTCTTTTATGTATCGACGTCGACCTTTAAGCGGTGCCTGTTGTCGTTTCAGCTGAGCCCGCTAAGGTTCGGACGATACCGACTCCGGCTACCAGACCTATACCGGACACCAGTTCGTCGACTAGCACTGTACCGCCCCTCATCATGTCCAGACGTTCAAGCTACCGTAACCGAGCTCCGGCCACTCCGAGCGTTGGGGCCAGTCGGGTCCGTTCTGGGGATATCGCTGCGGCGGTTAATGACGCTCTGAACGCGCCGGTCCGGGTGGAGCCGTCGGGGCAGTCCGCTCATGCGGCGTTGGCTGAGTCTGGTGGAGCACATAGTCGTGATCCCGTTCAGGTGGCTGCAGGGCACGTCGCTGCCCCCGTTGTAGACCCTATCACTGTTAGCTCGAAGTCGAACGGGTCAAGCGCCGATACGGCCTCTCGCCGCCCAGAGGCGTCGCGTCCTTTGGAGGCGCCTCGTTTATCTGAGACGTCGCGTCCTGCAACAAAGCGGGCAAGGAACGAACCGACCGGGTCCCGCGGTTCGGAGGGCCGACAGGGTTCCGACTCCGTCAATGGGTCGTCTGCGAGCAGACCCTTTCATTGGGCGTTTAAGCACGCCCGGGACTTCCCTGTTACGGAGGATCCGGAGGGATTGGCGACACTCTTCCACCACTGCAAGACCGCTGGATGTCAGCTCCCCTCGCTGAGGAACATGTCAGAGCGGGATGCTTATTTAGACATGTGTGCTGCTAATGGCAAGGTAAGTATCCCGAGGTTGCTTTCCTTAGCAGAACTTTGGAGTTCTTACTAATGTTTTGACTTTGTTCAGGCGCTGGCGGCTCAGAACAGGGTAGTCGCTTTGTTTGAGCAACGGATGCGAGATGCCCCTCGACCAGAAGAGCTCGAGAAGGCGAAGCGGGTGGTCGTGAGTTTGAACTCCGAAGTGCACGCTCTGAAAGCGCAGGAGATCGCGAGGGCAGCCGAACTGGCGAGGCTTCCTGTTCTTGAGGCTCGCAATGCTGACCTCGAGAAGGCTTTGGAGTCGATGACGTGGAAGTTACAGGCGACGGAGAACTACCTTTCTGCTAATCGAACGGAGAGCCAGTCTGCGCTGGCGCAGGCTGCTCGGCTTGCGAAGGAAAAGCGTGAACTTACTGCGGCTCGCGATAAAGAGGTTCGACAGGCGGTGCGGACGGCCAGGCGGGATTTATCTGTGAGGTACGCGGATGTGCTTGGACGGATTAAGGAGAAATGGCTCTTAAAGAAGGCGGAGTCTGAAGCCGAGATAGACCTGCAGGAGGTGATCGCAAATCTCGATCTTTTGAACGAGTTGGACCGGGGAGATACTACCGTCGAGGTCGAGATCCCCAAAGTTACTCAGACAAAAGCTGAGTTCGAAGCGGTTTTCACGGCGGCTCAGGTATCTGACTTCTCCGTCGGAAAGCTCGATCTCCCGGCTGTCTCCGAGGACTCGGTGGCTTTAATGGAGGTCGACCCCACATCTCAGGTTCCGGTGGGAATAGATCAGTTTGGTACGAACGTTGAGATGACGGAGAGCTCGATGGCGAGGATTGCCGACGAGGAGGTGGCTGCGGACGACTTCGTGCAGGATTAGGGTGGGGGACCCGAAGTGAAGGCTCTTGCCTTAGGTTTTTTTTTATGTTTTTGGTTTTGGAGGCCCGAACCTTATGCCTTAGCTGGGAGGTTTTAATCCGGCATTATGTTAGTTCTAGAACCTCTTGTTGATCCGAACACATTGCCTTAGCCGGGAGGTTTTAAACCGGCGCCTTTACTGATTTCAATGGAATTCCTTTAAGTAAAAGAGTTCGGAGTCTTTTTACTTGTTGAAATTTTTGTCTTGAACTTTCGTGTTTGTCGTCGTCTTGACTTATTCTGACGAGGTACGAGTTTTTCGTAATTTTGTTAAGGAAAAGACTTCAGTCTCTTTTACCTTAGTAAAATTTTGTACTCGAGTTTTAGATGTTCGTCGCTACTTTGGTTCGATTCCTGCGAAGCGCAAAGTCTGTCGTTCGCTTTAGTGAGATCGTCTATGACTTCTACTAATTTTATGCCCGGAGTTCGGGTTTGCTGTCCTCTTCGGTTCTCTTGGCGAGAAGTCGGTTTTTCGAGGGTGCTAAGTCTTTAGCAGTTTCAGGGTTTCGTATTTGATCTAGTTCCTTTTTGCGAACTGCGTGCTTCGAGGTCCAGGTGGGTTCGAACCCCTTTTGGAGTTCGTTATTTGGGGGTCAGGTCGTGTCGTCGTGGTCGTTCGACCGCATTTGTTTGAACTTTTGTGAGCTCGGGCGGTTTGATAGATCTCGAAGTGATTTTGCTACGAGGTTTCGCCCTGTGGCTCAGTTCGTGATGCGAGGTCGCGAGATTTTGGCGACACGAGAGCTGAATAATGTTTACTCGGGAAACGCGTGAGGTAAAAGATAAAGGAAGTTTATAAAGGAGGTTCGAACCGCCGAAAGGCGAGCGAGTTACAACGTATGATGACAAAGATAACTGATAATGAGAGCTTCGTCGGATGGTTTGTTACTTTGGCGAAGTGTTTTGGTGGCTGCACTCGAGGGTCGAGCTGCCTACGTACCCCGTCGAGGGATCAAGCCTTTACGTAGTTCGATTGTTACGCGTACTCAGTCGTGATATCGTTTGAGATTCATGGAATTCCAAGATCTTTTTTCTGGTACGTCGGTTTTGGCTTTCGCGAGCTTGTAGACGCCGTTGCGTACTACTTTGATGACGCGGTAGGGGCCTTCCCAGTTGGTCCCAAGTTTTCCAGCACCTCGCTCTTTGGTGTTTTCGTATACCTTTCGCAAGACTAGGTCGCCTACTTCGAAACTCCTGTGTTTAACGTTGGAGTTATAGTAGCGGGCAGCGGCTTGCTGGTAGTTTTGGATTCTGATCAGTGCTTGATCTCGACGTTCGTCGATGAAGTTCAATTGATCTCGCAGCATTTCTTCGTTAAGTTTGCTGCTCGATGGGCATAGAGTTCGCCTAGGGCTTGGTACCGAGACTTCGGCTGGGACTATTGCCTCCATCCCGTATGCTAGTGAAAACGGTGTTTCGTGTGTAGCTCGATGGGGAGTGGTGCGGCAGGCCCAAAGGACCCCGGGGAGTTCATCTGCCCATCTATGTTTTCTTGAGTCAAGTCTTTTCTTGAGGTTGCTCAAGATCGTTTTGTTCGCGGCTTCGGCGTGACCGTTCCCCTGAGGGTACCTTGGAGTCGACGTAGTTAGACGGATTTTCCACTTGGTGCAGAAAGCTCTGAAGCTGCGAGATATGAACTGGGACCCATTGTCGGTCACAATTTCGTACGGGATCCCGTGTCGGCATATGATATTTTTCCAGACGAAGTCTTTCACTTCGACTTGTGTGGTTTGCTGGAAGGCTCCTGCCTCGACCCACTTGGTGAAAAAGTCGGTAAGGACTAATAGGAAACGGAGTTTCTTCCGTCCTGATTCGACGAGTGGTCCTACGATGTCCATAGACCACCGCATGAATGGGTAGGGGGCCGAGAGCGAAGAGAGTGTTTCGGTTGGCTGATGGATGCTTGGGGCATGTCTCTGGCATTTGTCGCATTTCTTCGAATAGTTTTCGCAGTCTGCGACGATGGTTGGCCAAAAATAGCCGTGTCATTTGATTCTGACAGCGAGGCCGCGACCTCCGGAATGGCTTCCGCAGTGACCGTCGTGCATCTCGCCCATGATTGCAAGGGCTTCTATGCCGTGGACACAGATGAGATTTGGTTCGGAGTCACCCCGCTTGTAAAGTTTGTCGTTTATTACGCAAAAGCGTGAGCTTTGTGCTTTCAATTTTCGGGCTGCCCACTTTTCGGGCGGTACGGTCCCGTCAGTGATGTACCGGATGATTGGGATTCTCCAATCTGGTTTCCGGATATATTCGTCCGATTCTGGATCACCGGTGGTTTCTGGGGCAACCTCGTCGGGCGATTCGGGCTCGATTGGCAAATCAGGACCGTGCTCGCCTATGCCTATGGGGTCGTCCTCGTCCTCCGGGAGTGCCGTAGGATCGGGATCGTGTTCTTCCGCGTCTGAGAAGACTTGGTCGGTTTCCATGTCTACGGGCTCGGCCGTTATTTCGTTTATGGTGAGAGCTTTGAGGGCGATCTCGATGCTCGATTTTTCGATTCCTTCGACGGGAATTATTCTTTTAACTAGCGGGTCCGAGGTCGAAGCGAGCGCGGCAAGTGCATCGGCCGACGTGTTTTCACCTCGCGGGATCCTTGTTAGTTCGAATTTGTCGAGCTGTTCCGATAGTCCGCGAACTACTTGGAGGTATGCATCCATGCGTTCGTCTTTGGCCTCGTACTCGCCGTGAAACTGGCTCGTGATGAGCTGGGAGTCGCTGAAAGCGTCGACTTCCCAAGCTCCAATCCCGAGTGCGAGCCTGATTCCGGCGATGAGGGCTTCGTATTCTGCTTCGTTGTTGGAGGCGACGAAACCCAGTCTGAAGGATTGTTCGATTATTTCGCCTGTTGGCGAGGTAAGTTTGATGCCGACTCCGGATCCTTGTTTAGATGAGGATCCGTCGACGTGGAGCGTCCACTTCTTCGAGGGGTTTGTCTCGTTAGCGACTTCGGGCGCTAGTTCGATCATGAAATCTGCTAAGACTTGCGCCTTATCGCAAGTGCGAGTGCGATATTCGATGTCGTATTCGCTGAGTTCGATTGCCCATTTGGCGAGGCGTCCCGATTGACTCGGGCTGTGGAGAATAGTTCTGAGCGGTTGCGATGTCATGACTATTATTGAATGAGACTGGAAATATGGTCTGAGTTTTCGGGCCGACATCACGATCGCTAGAGCTAGTTTCTCCATAGCGGGGTATCTTGTTTCGGCGTCGATCAACGTTTTGCTTACGTAGTAGATCGGTTTTTGCTCGTTTTGTTCTTCGCGAACTAGGACTCCGCTTAGAGCTGCCTGGGATACTGCGATGTATAGGTATAAAAGTTCTACTTCTACCGGTTTGGCCAGTATCGGGGGTTCGCTTAGGTACGTTTTGAGTTGTCGGAATGCGTCTTCGCATTGCTCGTCCCAAATGAACTTTTTGTTGCCTTTGAGGAGCTGGTAGAAGGGTAGGCATTTGTCTGTTGATCGGGAGATAAACCTGTTTAAGGCCGCTATCCTCCCGGTCAATCGTTGAACCTCTCGAGTGGTTTTTGGCGACGCATTTCCAAAAAGGCCGCGATCTGTTTTGGGTTCGCTTCGATGCCTCTCGTAGTTACCAGGTAACCGAGGAATTCTCCTGAAGCGACCCCGAATGAACACTTCGCTGGGTTAAGTTTCATTCCGTATTTGTTGAGGATGATGAAACATTCTCTGAGTTGTGCTACATGGTCGGTTTCTCTGGAGGATTTGACTAGCATGTCGTCGATGTAGACCTCCATTGTTTTACCGAGTAGGTCTGCGAACATTTTGTTCACTAATCGTTGGTAGGTCGCTCCGGCATTCTTAAGGCCGAAGGGCATCACTCTGTAGCAGTATGTGCCTCGATCGGTGATGAATGCCGTTTTCTCTTGGTCTTCCGGGTTCATTTTGATTTGATTATACCCGGAAAAAGCGTCCATGAAGGATAATAGCTCGTGACCGGCCGTGGCTTCGACGAGCCGATCGATGTGTGGTAATGGAAAGCTGTCTTTAGGGTATGCTTTGTTTAAGTCGGTAAAGTCGATACAGACTCTCCACTTTCCGTTTTTCTTTTTAACGACGACGGGGTTGGCCAACCAGTCGGGGTATTTCACCTCCCTGATGGAGCCGACCTTGAGTAGTCGATCTACTTCGTCGTTAACGGCCTTGGCCCTTTCGGGCCCGAGCTTGCGGCGCTTCTGCTTAATGGGTTTGTAAGTCGGGTCGACGTTTAGTTCGTGCGACGTTACATCGGTGTCGACCCCGGGCATGTCCGCGGTGCACCATGCGAATGTGGTGACGTTCTCTTTTAAGAAAGAGATGAGTTCTTTTCGAATTTCGTTGGATAGGTCGATTCCTATGCCGACGACGCGGTCCGGGTTGTTGTCGTCTATACAGACCTGTGTGACAAGTTCGGTGCGGGGTTCGCATACAGAACGATCGTTTGATCTTTTAATCTGCTGGGTAGCGAGCTCTAGCTCTTTCTGTAATTGCTATACGGGGTGATTCCTGGATTGTTTGTAATTTCCCATGTAGCAATCACGAGATGCGGACTGGCTTCCTCGTACTGTTCTGGTTCCTTCAGGTGAAGGGAATTTCACGCACTGGTGGTACGTTGATGGTACCGCTTTCATGGCGTATAGCCAAGGTCTGCCGAGTATGGCGTTAAATGGTGCCGCGCGGTCTACGACTACGAATTCGATTAATTTTCGTACTCCTTCCGCGAACACGGGGAGTTCTATCGTTCCTTTGGAGTACGTCATGTTTCCGGCGAAGCCGGTTAGTGGCGAGGGTTTGCCTCGCAGGGACGAATCTTCGAAGCCTATTCGTCGGAAAGCTTCGTAGAAGAGTACGTCAACCAAACTGCCGGTGTCTATCGTTATTCTAGACAGCTCGTAGCCGCTGACATCGAGCTGGACGATGAGAGCGTCGTCGTGCGGTTTATCGAGGTATGTGGTTTCACTTTCTCTGAAAGTGATCATGTGGTTGGGTCCCTGGAGGGGGGTCGGTTCTGCCGGTCTGGTTCGTGCTCGTCGTTGGAATATTTTGATCGAGTTCACTGAATCTCGGCAAAATTGCGAGCCGCCACATATGAAGTCTATTCTTCTAGTGGTGGGTGGCTCTACTCCCCCTCTTCGAGACAAAAAGGTTTCCGAAGTCGAAGTCTGACTGTTTTTTTAGGCGCCGGTGGCGGCGTTATTACTGATTTCATCGAGCCGCCGCAGAGGCTCAGCTCTCTGAAGATCAGGTCGATGCGTTTTTTCGGCGCGGGAGGCGGGGTTTCTTGTCCCGTGACCTCGTTAGTTCGCTCCCTTTTCTTTTTGAGGTTCGATTTTCTGTCGGTCTTTGGGACTGGCTCCGCCTCGACGGCTTTGTCAGTAGGCCGTTCGGCGTCACTTTGCGCTGTTAGTAGCCGAAGTCTAGTTCGACACTCCTCGGTGGAATGTCCTTTTTTCTTGTGATGCTCACAATACTTTGATGGGTCGTAATCCTTGCTCTTGGATTGAGGGGGACTTCCGACGGCGTAGGTGTGTAGTCCTCTGCTGGGAGGTTCCCTTTTGGGGGCTTTCTTCGACGTCGGGGGGCATTCCATCTGTTCGTATTTCTTGGTGAGGTAGGCGGTCTCGTCTTCGTACAACGCGAAGGCGGACGCGCGATGTAGTGCATCGTCTAGTGACGTCGTAGGCCGAACTGTGAGTTCTTTACGGAAACTCGACGTATGCCATAAATTATTCTTTAGTGCCAATAGTGCTACTGCCTCGTTGGGGTTCGCTATTTTGGCTTTGATTTCTTTGAATTTGGTGATATACGTCCGAAGCGAATCCTCTGGGCCTTGTGAGAGCTTCCAGAGGTCGGCTTCGGATGCTTGCGCCTCGATGAATACCGAGTATTGCTTAAGGAAGGCCGAGATGAGCTGGTTGAAGTTGTCTATAGACTTTTCTTCCAGCGAGGCGAACCATTCCTGGGCCGTTCCGATCAAGGTTTCGGCGAAGAGGCGGCAGTGGCCTGCTTCTTTTTCGTGATCGGGGAAGTGGACCCTGGCGATCGTTAGGCGGAATGCTCTTATGTGAGCTCGTGGGTCAGTTTTTCCGGCATACTCGGGGAACTTTATTTTTCCTGTATCTCTGATATGCGCGGTCACGATGCGATTAGTGAAGGGAGTTCGATTAGTCTCTTCGATCACGCGATCGATGTCTGGGGCCGAACTAGTGGCGAAGTGGACGAGTGAATTCATCTGTTGTAGTTCGGCGTTTGTGTGATCAACGTATCGTTGGAACAGCTCCCGATCAACGGTGTTCGGGAGATTTTCGTATGATAGATCGGGAGCCTGAACTCGAGTCGGGTTCTCATATTCCTCACGAGGTCGCGTGTTATTCTCACGGTTCGCAGGTGGGGGAGGAAAGGAGAACGAGTTGGCGTTAGTTTGCTCGTGCTGGGTTCCCGAGCTGGATCCGAATTCGAAGGTGCTGAATGGCCTTGATTCGTGGTTTTCCGTGCTCGGCGGAGGCGGCAGCCTGGTCGAGGCTCGCCTGCTCGTTTCGCTGCTTAGGTTGGCAGCGAACGATGGCGAGCTCTCAAACGTGAAAGCCGAAGTCGGGGTATTTCGGATCGGAGTTTCGAATTGCCCGGCGAACGGTGGTGACGCGTGGATTGTTCCGAAATCCAGGCGTGTTCGCGGAGGCGGGCTTCCTTGCGGACGTCGTTCGACGGAGAGGAGAGAGCGACGTTCCTGTTGCTCTAGGCGAGCTTCGAGCGTGCGAGTCGAGATCTCGTGGGTCTGTTGCCTTTCCACCAGGATGGATAGCATCCCGCGGATTTCGGCCAGATCGTTCCGGTGTTGTTGCGGCATTACTGATGGCGTGGTTGATCCCGTCCGGCCGGTTTGAGCCTGAGATGGATCAGTGGATCTAGTCCATACCCAATTAGGGTTTTGATCTGAGGGCACGTTAGCGGTTGCTAGGACGACAGGGTTTGTACGTCGCGACGTCGCGTTTTGATTCGCGGCGAATGTTTCCACTCCGCCTGTTGCGATGGGATTTGATCCCACAGTGGTCGTCGAGATCGGGATCTGGGATCCGGATCCCGTGAGTGCGGGCTCGGTGGTCGCGCCAGAGGCGCCGCGAGCAGTCGAGGGATTGACCCCGGTTGATTCGGAATGGTTTGGATCCATTTCGCTTCTCGTTAGATCGGAGATCTGATTCTTGTGTCTAGAAAGCTATATGCTCTTCCCCACAGACGGCGCCAAAATGTGGATGCGGAATCACACACCTAGTTTTTTGTAAAGGATTTTAGGGAAGAACTTTAGATGGGCTAGTTTCTATCTATGAATCAAAGATGTAATTCGGATAATAAACTCGACGAATTGGATTTGTATTGAATCAACAAAAGGTGTTTACAGATCGGATAATCTCGAAGAGATTTTACAAGTATTTGGTTAATTTTGCTTAAGAGACCCCCCTCTAAACTTAGATGTCGGCGTCTTTTATAGTCGATGTCGGGCTCAGCTTCCTTTGGATATTGTGGGCGTCGCATATCCCACGAATCGAGGAGCCGTTTGTTGAATCCTATTTTTACGAACTGAAAGTTTGACTTGTTCTAGAACCGACGTCGTCCACCTCGCGGATTGATAGGTGGGCCGTACCGGTTTAGAGATTGTTTTAATTGTTTATCGGGCCCTTAATGGGCCAGATCTCGTGGGTCGAGATCTGGTACCAACAAGCCCGGCGAACAAGATCTGCGGGCGAGCAGAAGATTTTGTCAGGAACAACTCTGTGAAATCTGGATGGAGAAGTATGGAGGCCCAGAGCTTCGACACGCAATGACATATCGTTATAGACTTCAACGGCAACCTCGAGAATATCTCGACAATGACATCGATTGGGATCGGCAATGAAGAGTTTTCTCTTCCATCCTCTGATGTCTTCGATCGCGTGCTGCGTCGGGTAATTTTTAGACGATCGCCGGAGATGTTTTTCTGCCGCCGTGTTTGCATGTCGGAGGTTTAAACCCTAGCTAGAGAGACGAACCAACCACTGCGACTTCCACCATTTCATTTCAAGAGGCGAACCAAATGGGAGAGTAAAGTTTATCTCCATGGTAGAGAGATAGTCAGATAGATTGTAGAAACATATTTGTGAGGTAATGGGCTTAGAGGAAGCCCATGTAGCTCAAAATTAGGGCCAGTAAAGAGCAATGCACGAATTACTAGTAGTTAACTATCCCAGAGGGAAAGAAATAACTCGATTCCGTATCGTTCGATCCACCAAAGGGCGGAGTGAAGATGGAGGTGATGATTCTTGCATTTCTCTCTCTCCAAATTAGGTAAGCAATGGTTTGGAGGAGCAGCTTTGTAACAGTCATGCTGTTAGTGTTGTCATGAGCATGAGGATGCAGAATAAGATCCATAATTTCAAGAAGAACATATGACGGGTTGATTAACAGCCTACTTCCAGCTTGCCATATGCTACTCGAATAATCACACTCAAAGAACATGTGAGCATGGGACTCAATGCCCGTAGTGTAGACAAGACATAGCTGAGGGACCGTCATGCCCCACCTGAGAAGTTGATTTCTAGTTGTAAGTCGGCCAAGAATTACCAACCAGATGATGAATGATGCTCTCAGGATAGATTCTTTGAACCATACAATCGAAGACCAAGTGACTTAAGGCCCTGCAATCCTGAGTTGCTCCCGAGTGTTTCTAGAGGAGAATGTTTTGGAATACATACCAGATGGAGATCTCTAGAGAAAGACATCACGTCCCGCAAAAAGAGTCGGAGAAGATATCATAGTAAGTTAAATCAGAAGAGTTTGGATTTTCTCTAACCTTGCACTTGACACAATCTAATGACCATTAAGAATAACATCTATAACATCTACAATACAGTCCAATGACCATTGAGAACACAATCCAATGAGTTTGGATTTCTTTTTAACATGTTTAAAGTTAAAAGTCTACTAATTTGGTTCATGTATGGGCTAAAAATCGTTCTTTAAAGTTCGGAGTGAATGATCTAGCAACACGTGTATTTCAGTTTACGCGAAATTGGTAACACCGTATATAATTAAGTTGAAGCGAATCTTGTAACGAAAATTTTATGCTACGTCTTTTGGGTTAATTCTAGAGGTTTTAATGCTACATTCGAATAATGCTATGGGACATGCCACCCTTATACTTTTTTTTTTTAAGTAAAATGTAAAGATTATATTACCAATTTTTGAAT
Source organism: Eutrema yunnanense (assembly GCA_002933935.1). NCBI lineage: Eukaryota > Viridiplantae > Streptophyta > Magnoliopsida > Brassicales > Brassicaceae > Eutrema > Eutrema yunnanense. The sequence continues at coordinate 90,277 of PKML01051871.1, forward strand.
TTTTGACAGAAGTTATATAGAAAACTAAGAAAGCAGATTAACCGAAAAACTACTAACAACGACAAAGAAATGCAACAAACAACACGGAATGGCTAAGAAAACGGCTAGAGAGACAAGGAAAACGAAAACCAAAACAAAACCAAACGAGAAAGCAGCAATCACATGCCAAAACGCGGACCATCTCATTTTTGTCGTAGCTCAGAAGAATTAGAGTTTTCATCCTTGTTGCCACAAGCATCATCCCGAGGCCAGACCTCAAACCTCAGGAGTGAGATACTTACAACTTCTCCGAGAACTAACATGATTTCCAAGATCCGTAACGGACTAACTTGCAACCGTCGACAAGGGAGTCCGAGCGGGCAACCGGAGAGTCACCTCCGACCGCCATTCCCGAGAAAACGAATCTCCTCAGGAACCAACCCCCACAACTACAAACTAGCCGCAACAACAAACCGGGCCTCAACATCTCACGTATGGAGTCGCTCCACCATCTACACCGGACCACTCTCGGAGCCAACACGAACTGAGGCCTCAAGCACAAACACGAAGCTGTCGCACCTTTGCCGGGAACACACACCGCCGAAAAACACATGCCACACCGATGGAAGACGACACCGAAGCTTAACCGCCGAACGAGCAACTTGAAAAAATTAAACTCCCATCGCTTCGATAAAATACTCGTTCTTACAGCAACTTTAATTTGTTGGAAGAAAAAATAGTACCTTCAAAAGCAATTCATCAGACAACTGACTGATGTTGTCCATATCTTCACAATGATCTCCCATTGATCAGGTTCTTTTATCGTTCAAAGAAACATCAACCTGTAGAATACGAGATAGGTTTTGTCTGAGCGACCAGGTCACAGGGCCGAGTTGTGATATATATAAGGTCTAGGGCATAAAAGAAAATACCCGCTCCTATAATTATTAGATTTAAAAATGGAAATTATGGAAATTTTCCTTGGGATATTTTTAATAATTATTTTCCGGATAATTATGGGAAAAAAATTCAAAAAAAAAAATAAATAATAATAAAGTGGACCATATCTCCTAAAATTAAATATATACACCAGGTTTAACATAACTATCCCTAAATCTCTATAATATTATTTAAGAAGACATTTTTGAAAATAAACTTTTTTTTTAAGTTATTACATGAAATGCCATTACAAATAACAAAAAATAATTGAAATAGGAAATGATATAATTGTCTTTTACAATTAGTGATAAGAATATGAAAAATATTTATTTTGCATTAAAGATGTTATCTACTATATATTTTTTAATCAATTCATATATATTCAAAGAAAAAAATCTATTCGAAATTTTGATATATTTTTTACAATAGTTTATTATATTTTATTTGAATTTATATTAAAATAAAAGTTGAAAACTATTTCACTAATTTTATATAAAAAAATTAGACACAAGAAAATTAATATTTTTAAAAGTTCGTGAACTAACCACAAAACTAGAGTCATTAAACGGTGCATAATAGAGTTATGTTTTCAAGATTATATGTTTTACCGGTTAGCCCGAATAATATTTTAGTCCACTGCAAAACGGGTTAAATAGACAAATTATTTCGTTTGATAACTCTATATATAATCATGAGTTAGACATATTATAAAATTCAAATAAAAACATTTTTTCTTAAATTTTAAAACAATTTCTTTTAAAAAATTATCCCGCGCTAATTATAGCGCGAGTTAAGTCCTAGTTACATAATTATTTAAGATACACCAGGTTAAGACTAGTGTGGGGTGAAAATCTTGATCCATTAAATTGGATCCAATAAACCAAATGGTAAAAAAGCCCGATAGAGTAAAAGAAGTCAGACGAGGTCAAAGACATTTTCGAGGTGACGAGCCGAGCCGAAAGGCCCAAGTGAAGTTTACGGTCAAAGGGATTAAATGCAGAACCATCAGTTAACTCCGCCGAGACCAAAGACTCATTCAAACTGGTGAATTAAGGCTTTTGAACGTAAATGCCTCAGAAAAAAAAAACCATTTATGGCGAATCTGGCGTAGTAAACGGTAACGTTAAGCACGATCTCGAAGTATAAAGCAAATACAAGGGTGAAGAGCAAAAGGAGGAACAACTCTATACACACACTATTAGCTCTACAGTCAGCACTTAGCTTCTTAGCCATTTCTTTGTTCTTGTTTTCTAAAATCACTTTTGAGAATTAAATAAACCAAGTTTACCCCACAAAAATCTTGTCTAAATCTCTTCTGAAACTCCACAAACTTTATGTTTATTGCTCGATAGTCCATTAAAGATAAACCAAAATCATCCGTTTATTTTTATTTTACAAATTTTGACAGTTTAAATTCCAGATACAACAGCTAGAACTAGACTTTTAAGAAACGAACATGTAAGAACATCATGTTTTATATTCAAAATGGAAACGAACGTTTCCATCGCGTTTCCAAAGCAAAAAATTTAAGAAACATGTTATATGACATTTCCACCGCGTTTCGAATTTCCAAAACATTTTCGAAACGGGAAACATATCTGGGACGGAGTTTCCATGCTTGTAACTAATAAGAATCAATTGTATTAAATGTTAATTGATTATGATACCAAAAAAAATCTTAATTGATTAATTAAAAACATATACTCCAAGTCTCTCAGGAATTGTTGACAAAAAAATAAGTGCGTACTTAATTAAAATCCGTTGAATCGCGCGGTTTATGTTAATTGATTAGTATATGTCTCTCCATAACTGTTATTTTGGTCAACGGTCTTGAGTTAATAAAAATCTTTAGTTTCTTTCTCAGCCTCCTCGACCTTATAAGTTATAACTATCAATTATATAAAGCCTTTATCTTTCCTCCTTTCAAAACCAATCAAGGTCCAGTGATGTGGGTATTCTTGATGTGTTCATCTTTGGTCACATAATTACAAGTCATAACAATGGCTTTATCGAAGCCAAGAGTTTGAAGATGTAGAAATTCAGAAGAAACTAAAAACAATCAACAAACCCGCTGTCAAGATCATCAAGGTTCATACGTTATCTTGTCGTAATTATATATGAATGAATTATAAAATAAGCTCATCCCTATTTCCTTTTGAGATATATGTTTCGTCACTGTTAGAATCTCGATGCAACGCCCAATTTCATGCAACTGATTTTGCGTCGGAAGATTACTACGACTACATAATCGTCGGAGGAGGAACGGCGGGATGCCCACTAGCTGCTACACTGTCGCAATCTTTCCGGGTTCTTCTGCTCGAGCGCGGCGGCAATAGACCTAACGTGATGTCACACGACGGATTCTTGACCACTCTTACCGACGTCAACAACTTTGATCTCTGAGGAAGGAGTCCCTAACGCCAGAGGCCGTGTTCTTCGAGAATTCGGGTCTCAATTGGGATCTAACTACTGTAAATCAATCGAGCTATTGTGTTCAGACCTCAGCTCAGGACTTGGCAATCTGCGAATAGGGATGCGTTGCTTGAGGTCGGTGTCCATCCGTTTAATGGCTTCACTTTGGAGCATAAAGTGGGGACTAAGTGTTGGAACTAATTTTTTGTCAAAGCTTGAGGGCTTGATAAAATTGTGTTAGTGTGAAAAGAAATGAGTGAAGCTCATTTGAATGAAATGTTTTCATTGGCTGAGAAATGTTTTCTCGCGTATAACAAGAGAGAAGAAAAGACCACACGCGCGTCGATCGCATCTTGGGCCTGATGGGCTCGTGGACTTTTAGAGGTATCGATCGATACTCCTTGGTATCGATCGATACTCAACGGGCCGACTAAAAAATCGCAGCCGCCTAGAATATTCTGAAGAATATTATGTTTCTGTCTGGGAAAAATCCTAGCCTCTCTCCTATATATACAGTCCGATTTTCACCTTAAAAATCATCCTCTGATACACTAAAAACACATCCTAAAAGTTCTAGCAAGAGTTCTCTCAATTCCCTACTGCTTAGAGTAAGTTTCTATTCGAGAGTATCATAGTTATAATGTTCGACAGATCTGATATCAAGTGTAGATGATACATATTACTTTGGTTGTATCCTGGGACTCATGAATCTATTATAATCCATCGCACTACGGAAGATTCTTTGAGTTAAGGAAAGAGATTCATCTCGCCTCCTTAGATTTATTTTATTGCTTTATCGTTTTATGAATCGTCTGTTCCTTACTGTTTATTTATATAATCGTGATTAAATCTTATCCTGTCTATTGTGCGAAATTTTGGTCCTACAATCTTAACTAAAACAAGATCCAATTTTGTTTATTACTTCAATTGGATCTTTAATCACGAGTAAATAAACGTTTTTTCAAACGGTTTTTAAAACGATTCTTCTACTGCTGATGATACTCAAACGTTATCAGAAAGTTTTTTAGCAACCTGAAGCGTGTAGTAGAGGCAATCTCTGTCTATTCTTTTTTTAAGAAGATGTTCAACTGCTAGTGATACTCAAACATTATCAAAAAAGCTATTTAGCAAATTGAAACGTGTAGTAGAGGCATTACTGTTTTAAACATCTTCTACAACCGTTTTTAATTGCGATTAAAGAACTGTATAATCAACGAACACAACTTATAGTTTTTGATCGGTTCGATTGCGATCGAAGCCTTGTGAGTATCGATCGACACCCATGGTATCGATCGATACTGGACAAAATTTGTATCGGTCGACACTGAGGTGCATCGATCGACACTATGCAAACAGTTGTATCGGTCAACACTAAGGTGTATCGATCGATACTTTGCATCGAGTGGTATCGGTCGACACTGAGGTGTATCGATCGATACTGTGCATCGACCAAGTTGGGTCTATATCGGTCGACACTGAGGTGTATCGATCGATACTGTGCATCGACCAAGTTGGGTCTAGATCGATCGATACTGTGTAAAATCAACATGTATCGATCGACATTGTGGTGCATCGATCGATCCTGTGAAATTCACTTGTATCGATCGACACCTAGGGTGTATCGATCGACACTAAGTGTGCATCGATCGACACTAGTGATGCATCGATTGACATTGTATGTGTATCGAGCATCGATCGACACCTAGGGTGCATCGATCGACACCATATGGGTGTATCGATAGACATTGTGTGTGTATCGATCGATACCAAGGAGTATCGATCGACACCAATGCGATTTAGTTCGATATCTGTATTAGAATTGCGATTCTTAAGTTTATATATCGGTACTAATTGAAAGTTGTGTTTTCTTTTGTCTTAACAGAATGACAATCGACGCTGAAAACAACTCTGGATTGGTGGAGAAAACCAATGAGAAGGTTGAAACGACTGCGAGTCAGATCGAGACGGTCAAAGTTCCATCTGGGAACCATTTCGCTCCTCCGACCAAATTTGATGGGACAGCATTCAAGATGTGGAAAAAGAAGATGTTCTTCTATCTAACAACACTGAATCTGCAGAAATACACCAGTGAGGTGAAACCTGTTCTCCCAGAAGATAACTCTGATCCACGTGCGCTTGCGAGTGTCCACGCCTGGGAACATGCTGACTTCTTGTGCAAATGCTATATTCAGAATAGCCTTTCAGACTCTCTATTTGGGGTGTACGAAAACGCTGAGACTTCTAAGGATCTGTGGGATTCCTTAGACAAGAAGTATCGCATTGAAGATTCTGGTACTCAGAAATTCACTGTGGCGAAATTCGAGCAGTACAAGATGGTGGATTCAAGACCACTAATGGAACAAGTCGATGAGGTGCAGAGGCTCCTACACGACATCCATGCTGAGGGAATGCGGCTGTGTGAAACCTATCAAGGTTGCTGCATCATTGAGAAGAAAAAGAAGATGAGCCTTGAAGATTTGTTTGTTAAGCTTCGCGTAGAGTCTACGAATCGAGAACAACAGTTGGGCGTAGGTGTGAAAATTCGCGAACACAATGCAAACATGGTTGAACACCAAAACCCCAATCAAGGCAAGTGGCAGAACAAATGACGCCTAAACAAAGGCAAATGGAAAATGCCACCAAAGAACTTCCAGAAGTTCAAGAACAAGAAAAGTCAGTATGGTCAGACTTCTCAAGGGTTCTCTGAAATGTGTAACTTCTGTGGAAAGCAAGGACACAAATCCTTTGAGTGTCGCAGCAAGAAGGCTCAAGCCAACTTGACAGAAGCTGACATGTGTGTTGTGGTCACTGAAGCCAACGTTGCAGAAAGCCATCCAAAGACTTCGTGGTTCGATACTGGTGCAACCAGACACATCTGTATGGATCGAGAGATGTTCTCCACATACACAAAGACCAAGAATAGTGAAAAGCTCTTAATGGGTAATTCCGCCTCGTCGACAATTGATGGTCACAGGAAGGTTGTTCTGAAGCTCACCTTTGGACAGGAACTGATTCTCACGAACGTCGTCCATGTACCAGACATGCGCAAGAATCTGATCTCTGGATCGCTCATCAGTAAGCATGGATTCTCTATGAAGCTTGAAGGTGATAAGCTAATCCTAACGAAGAATGGGATGTATTTGGGTAAGGGTTTTGTATGTGATAATCTGTTTAAGATGTCTGTTGAGACAGTAATTCGAAAGGATAATGTAACCGAGGCATCCACCTTGAAGAACCCTAAGATTAATGATAAGAAACCACTTGCTTATCTCGCTGAGTCTTTTAATATTTGGCATGAACGATTAGAACATGTTAATTTCAAATCTATGAGTAGATTAATGAACATGAATATGATTCCTAAATGCAAATTAAGCAAAGAGAAATGTGAAGTTTGTATCCAAGCCAAACTCACTAAAACGCCATCACCCAGCGTTCAAAGAACAACAGAACCTCTAGGTTTAATTCATACAGATTTATGTGATTTGAAATATATTCAAACCAGAGGAGGCAAGAAATATTTCGTGACCTTCATAGACGATTGCACGAGATATTGTTACATCTTTCTACTGCGGAGTAAAGATGAAGCCTTGGACAAATTTAAAGAATACAAGCTGGAAGTTGAAAACCAACTCGGCAAGACCATAAAAAGGTCAGAAGTGATAGGGGTGGTGAATATAGTGAACCATTTGATGCGTTCTGTAGAGCACATGGCATTATTCATCAAACAACTGCTCCCTACTCACCTGAATCCAATGGAGTTGCTGAAAGAAAAAACAGAACTCTCAAGGAAATGATGAATGCAATGTTGCAGGAATCTGGGTTAGCCCAGAACATGTGGGGGGAAGCTCTGCTTACCTCTAATTATATCCTGAACAAAATTCCACACAAAGTCACAGGAAAAACTCCTTATGAACTTTGGAAAGGTAATGTACCTTCGTATGTATACCTGAAAGTGTGGGGGTGCCTGGCAAAAGTTGCAGTACCACTTCCGAAAAAGGTCACCATTGGACCTAAAACGGTAGATTGCATTTTCATCGGATATGCGCACAATAGTAGTGCCTATCGATTTCTGGTACATAAATCAGATATACCAGACATTCATGTAAACACAATAATGGAGTCAAGGAATGCATCCTTCTTCGAAAATGTGTTTCCATGTAAGGATAGAGGAAATCCTAAACGAACTCGTGACGAACGAGATGCTAGCAATGAGGCAAGCACTTCTGGCACTTTTACAAACGAAGATGCAGAAGAAGAAGAAGTTGAACCTAGACGAAGCAAGAGAGCTCGTAAGGAAAAGATATTTGGCTCTGAGTTCATAATGGCATTCCTAGCGGAAAGTGGCCCAAGAACTTTCATGGAAGCAATGTCTACACCTGATGCACCTTTCTTGAGGGAAGCATCTAACAGTGAAATCAACTCAATTATGCAAAATCATACTTATGAGTTGGTAGACCTACCTCAAGGTTACAAACCTCTTGGTTGTAAATGGGTCTTTACCACAAAGCTAAAAATCGATGGCTTTATAGACAAATATAAGGCCATGCTTGTGGTACAAGGATTTCGTCAAAAGGAAGGATTAGACTTTTTTGACACTTATTCTCTAGTGACGAGAATAACTTCGATTCGCATGTTGATTGGAATCGCAGCTTTAAGAAACCTTGAAATACATCAGATGGATGTTAAGACTGCTTTCCTAAACGGAGATTTAGAGGAAGAGATCTATATGAATCAACCTGAGGGTTATGTTGCTCCCGGACAAGAGAAGAAAGTCTGTAGACTTGTCAAATCGCTATATGGACTCAAGCAAGCTCCAAAGCAATGGCATGAAAAGTTTGACAGTGTAATGATGTCAAATGGCTTTCACATCAATGAATGTGATAAGTGCATCTATATCAAAAGTACTTCACAAGGTTATGTGTTGTTGTGTTTGTACGTAGATGACATGCTAATCATGGGAAGTAACAAAGATATAATCATTCAAACAAAGAACATGCTAAGTGGAAAGTTTGATACGAAAGACATGGGATTAGCGGATGTAATTCTAGGGATTAAGATTATTCGAAATTCAAAAGGAATAATTATGTCTCAAGATCATTACGCTACAAAAATCCTTGAGAGGTTTAAGACCTACTCCAAAGGGACTGCAAAAACTCCGCTTGATCCTCAACTTCACTTGACAAAGAATTCAGGTGAAGCAGTGCTACAAGTGGAGTATGCAAGAGTCATCGGGAGTCTAATGTACTTAACGAATTGTACTAGACCCGATTTAGCACACTCGGTAAACGTACTAAGTCGTTACACGAGTAATCCAGGTCATACCCATTGGAGAGCCATAACTAGGGTGTTAAATTATTTAAGATACACCAAAAGTTATGGGCTACACTTTGGTAAAGAACCAACAGTGCTGGAAGGGTACAGTGATGCCAATTGGATTTCAGATTCAAGAAACTCCAAATCCACGAGTGGATATGTCTTTACTCTTGCTGGTGCAGCAATATCCTGGAAATCTTCCAAACAAACACTCCTGGCCAGATCAACCATGGATTCAAAGTTTATATCTTTAGATAAAGCTGCTGAGGAAGCAGAATGGCTTCGAAACTTTTTGGAAAGATATCCCGATGTGGGAGAAACCAGTGCCAGCTTTACGAGTACACTGTGATAGTCATTCGGCTATCTCTCGGGCACTGAGTAATCTATATAATGGCAAGTCTCGTCACATAAGAAGACGACATAAGACCATTAGATAATTGATCTCAACTGGTGTAATAACGATAGATTACATCAGGTCGGCTGATAACCTAGCGGATCCGTTTACCAAAGGTTTGCCGCGAGATCAAATTGTAAAATCATCAAAAGGAATGGGTTTAAAGCCTATAGAAAAAGATGACGTTTGACATATACCCCACCTATGTGACTGGAGATCCCAAGATCTAGGTTCAAAGGGAAACAAAATTGAACTGATTCGAATTTGAGCACTGTGAGACTATGTCTCTGCCCAATTTCTAGGATGATAAAACAGTGCTACCTGTGGATAGTAAGGATAAGCGTTGGCTTTTAATGATTGCATAGCTGTGTAGATAGTGGAGTGTGACATGACACTTCTGAAAACAAGCTAATAAAAGATCACCTAGTGAAGTGTGAAATGTGGGCCGTTTCTAGGAGAATGGAAGAGAAGGCTATATTCTCCAAATTCACTCACGAATACCAGGAATGTTCAAGGCCAAAATGAACACAATAGAGAACAAAGTTCTACGAGAAAATGTCTCTGTGCGATACCTGTTGTCTAAGTTTACATCAAAATCCGGGTGGTTAAAGACATCATGTTCACCTCCTGGCCGAGTAAACTCGACAGATATTAAAAATGATTGGTTCAAAGCTGGAAAATGCTACCTCTCAGATACAGTTACATTTTCGTATACTCTCGAAAGTCTGTCTACGTCTAGATGAGTCTAGTCAAGTATGTCTAGTAAATTCTAGTCTGTTCAATTTTCATATGTTTAGAGTCATTTCTATTCATGTGGAGGATTGTTGGAACTAATTTTTTGTCAAAGCTTGAGGGCTTGATAAAATTGTGTTAGTGTGAAAAGAAATGAGTGAAGCTCATTTGAATGAAATGTTTTCATTGGCTGAGAAATGTTTTCTCGCGTATAACAAGAGAGAAGAAAAGACCACACGCGCGTCGATCGCATCTTGGGCCTGATGGGCTTGTGGACTTTTAGAGGTATCGATCGATACCCCTTGGTATCGATCGATACTCAACGGACCGACTTAAAAATCGCAGCCGCCTAGAATATTCTGAGGAATATTCTGTTTTTGTCTGGGAAAAACTCAAACCTCTCTCCTATATATACAGTCCGATTTTCACCTTAAAAATCATCCTCTGATACACTAAAAACACATCTTAAAAGTTCTAGCAAGAGTTCTCTCAATTCCCTACTGCTTAGAGTAAGTTTCTATTCGAGAGTATCGTAGTTATAATGTTCGACAGATCTGATATCAAGTGTAGATGATACATATTACTTTGGTTGTATCCTGGGACTCATGGATCTATTATAATCTGTCGCACTACGGAAGATTCTTTGAGTTAAGGAAAGAGATTTATCTCGCCTTCTTAGATTTATTTTATTGCTTTATCGTTTTATGAATCGTCTGTTCCTTAATGTTTATTTATATAATCGTGATTAAATCTTATCATGTCTATTGTGCGAAATTTTGGTCGTACACTAAGATCGAAGACAAAGCTCTGCAGATCTTCTCAAATATGCAACAAGTTCCAACATTAGAGTTGCAGTTTATGCAACCGTGGAGAGAGTTTTGCTGGTTTCATCTCCAAGTCACTCGGGTTCCAATGTCTCTGCAATTGGAGTTGTATACCGTGATCAGCTGGGACGTTGATAGCAATAAACCTGAGAATTCCACTGTTTATTGATATCGGATGATCAAGAATCAAGAAGATAAGATACACAGAGAGATTACAGTTTCTCTCACAAGCAAAAGCATAAAAGCGATTCTCTCCTCCTCTCCTGTATTTATTATACTAACAGTAATGAATTGAGTAAAAGGACTTACAAAGTTTACTTTATTTTCTTACACGTGCGACTCCGCTTCTTCACACGTATTCTCTTCTTATTTCTTCTCACTTTCCTGACTATCTCCTTTCAACGTATCAGACGTTACCATTACGCAATGATACAGGACAGAGGAGAGGTGATCCTATCAGCTGGTTCACTCGGTAGCCCACAGTTGCTGCTTCTTAGTGGAATTGGTACAAGGAGTTATCTTTCGACTTGGGGGATTCCAGTGGCTCTTGACCAGCCTCATGAGGGAGACTTTGTGTATGATAACCCGAGGAACGATATCTCCATTGTACATCCGGTTCCAATGGAGAACTCGCTGATACAAGTCGTGGGTATTACTGAGGAAGGGGCTTTTCTGGAGGCTGCTTCCAATGTGATTCCTTTTGCATCGCCTGCCTATACATTCTGTTTTCATCAGAGCTCCAGCTTCTCCTTTGTACGTCCCTGTGACAGCTATAATGGAAAAGATCCTAGGTCCAGTGTCTACTGGTTCACTAAGGTTGGCCTCAACGGTTGTGAGGATAAACCCAATTGTAAGGTTCAACTACTTTAGTGATCCACAGGATCTAGAGAGATGTGTCAATGGGACTAGGAAGATTGGAGAAATTCTCAGGAGCCGAGCTATGCAGGACTTCATGTTCAGGGAATGGTCAATAGCTTGTTCTTACTCAAAGTAGCCATTATAATAAAGTTTCAAAATAGCCATTATAATAAAGTTTCAAAACTCTGTGTCCAAAAGCAAAGGACGAGTCATATTTGCATAAATTTAAAGTTTACAGGACATAGCTAAAGAGTGCAATTACAAGCAAAGATCATGGTTTCTTGGAAAACGAGAAAAACCATGTTAGCACTGACAAAGTCACAATGGATACACCTAGGTTGATTCCTCCAACTAAGTTTGATTGGCTAGCCTCCTTTTCTTCTTTCATCACTGTACCCAATTGGATGATTTCTCCAAGCAACTTTGCATTAGTTGCTTTTTCTTCTTTAATATGAAGGCTCAATGTAACCATCACCTTGCTCGGAGATTTCTTTACTAAAGATCCCCAAATATGCGATGAGATGGAGGCAATAGCACTAGCATATAAAGCAACTTGAAGATCCTTCATTCCATATGAGACATAGTGTCGAAACTTGCTTGGAGTAACCAAATGATCGCAGCGACGATACCTCTGAAGGTACGACTTAAGCTGCGCAGAAGTGAGCCCATCAACTCCCATGGCTTTCTTGATTGCCATGAGAGTAGCTCCTATCAAACAAAAACAAAAACAAAAGGATATGAGAAAACAACAGAAGAGAAACAGCAAACAGTTCCAAGGAGGATGTTCCCAGCAAACAACAGTAGGAAGATAGAACAGAGAACAATCTAACATGAACAAAACAGAAAACAACCGCTAATAGCATGATAAGCTCAACAAACAACACGGGAAGGGTTAACAATATATTTTATATAAGTGTGCAAAAACACTATCCACTCTCCGACCGTTTGAATTTAATATTTTATATATTTTTTTTACAAATTTTAATATGTTTAAATGAATTATTTTTTATGATAATGAATTTTAATAATTAATTTCTTTTTAACAAATAATTAATTTAATTAGTAATTAATAAATTTGTTTTTAAGTAATTTAAAATAATTAATTGAATAAATATATAAAAGCTAACCATACCATAAACGAATACTTAGGAGTGGCTTGAGAAAACCAAACCCCTTTATACCAATTCACTCTTGGTCTAGCTGATCAAATTTGACTCCAGGTTTCTTTCGACACAAATTTTGGTTTGAATTGACCTTCTTTACTTTTCCACTTCGCTACATCCTCCTCTAGCAGGTTTCTCCTTTGTCGAGCCTTCACTATCTCTGATTCTATATCAGTGAGCAATGCTTGTCGATGTCTCCTTCTTCTCAACATATCTAATACTTCTCCAACCGTAGCTTGCTTAGATACGCCCATGTCCAAAAAGCCACGGTCACCCAGTCTATCATAGAGACAACCCAAACTACACTAAGAATCAAACCAAAAAGATGTATTATTCCCGTTCTTCACTTCAACCACATGAGAATTCTTCGCCAATTCTCTATAGTTTAAGATCTTTTTCCACATCCAAGATCCCAATGAAGTAGTGTCTTTAACCGACCAGAATGATCCACTCTGGATTAGATGCATATTCACCCAGTTAACCCATAATGAGTTCGTAGACGAGAGAATCCTCAAAATCAACTTCAAACAACATACTTTGTTTGCTTATTCTATTAACGTCAACCCCAATCCCCTTTCTTCCATTGGATTACAAACATCTTTCCATGCCACCTTAGCTTTCTTTGGGTTCAAAACTGGCCCCGACCATAAAAACCTGAGCAAAACTTATCTATCTCTTGAATACATGCTTTTGGCAGTCGAAAAGCAGAAATCTATAAATTAGTGATACTAACTATTACCGAGCGAATGAGTTTTAAACATCCAGCAAACGATAGAGCTTTAGCCGTCCATGTAGTGATTCTTTTCCGAATATTCCCAATTAGAGGGAGATAGTCGGAAGTTGTCAACTTTTTTGTCATCAACGGCAATCCCAAGTATCTTACCGGGAGTTCACCATAATCAAAAGGGAATCGATGGATAATCTCTTCCCTTACTGACTAAGAAATGCCAGCCATGTGCAACGTTGATTTCTCAAGGCTTATTCTTAGTCTTGATCTCCTGGCAAACTCATCAAACACTTTTAAGATACCTTCTATTGATCGTTTTTCGCCATCTACAAACACCATCAAGTCATCTGCAAAACACAAATGTGTAAGCATCATATTTTTACAATTCGGATGGTAGCTAACCATTCTGTCTCTCGCAACCGTATCAATCCTTCGAGATAGCACATTCATGCAAATGACGAATAGATATGAGGAGAGTGAGCAGCCTTGTCGAAGACCTCTTTCACTAGCAAAATAACCCGCTCGCCATTCACTTGTACAGAAAATGAAGTTGTAGTGATATATAGTTTAATCCAGTGGATAAATTGGTCCGGAAAATTCATAGCATGCAGAGTATTCATCAAAACACATTACGTAATTGCTATCAACTTTTAGGGATGACGAATTCAAGAACTTAATTTATAGTTTTTGTTGTTGTTAATTTTGTATATTTTCCATACTAAATGAACTTATAAATAAATATGATTTGAGTATTCCGTTTTATAATTTTGTAATGAAATTTAAAATAATAAGTGGGCGTTAATCCTGATAGAGTCTTGTGTCTTGACGAAACATATACTGCCTTTTTTCTTGGAAGCTGCCTTCCCTTTGCAATCTATACTATTAAAAGGGGGACACAATTGTGTCCAAACAATGAAAACTTTCATTTTAATCTATTCCTATATTGGATAAACAATATTCCCTTCATTTTATCCTTGTTGCCAAAGAGAAATCTTTTTTAAATTAAAATTTAATTATATTTGGCAAATCTTACCAAATCTTTACTTATTTACTATTTTTGAAATTATTGCAAAATCTTACAAAATCTTTAATTATTTACTATTTACGAAAACATAGATATAATATCTTTACAAAAATATTCCTTAGTTTGGATTTTTTTGGATTTAAAAATAATTCCGAAAATTCAAATTTTAATTTAGATTAGTTTGGATTTAATTGAATATATGTTATATTAATTATCAAAAATGACAAAAATCAGTTGTTATTATATCTTTACAAACATAATAAACCAGATATTAGTTTAGATTTAATTTAAATATTCAAATTTAAATAATATTCATAATGACGGAGATGATAAAAGATATGTTATTGTATATT